>QODF01000123.1:2968020-3003110 GCA_024372805.1 Oostethus manadensis | reverse complement strand
CATCAGACCTGCGTCCGCATGTTCTGGAGACGCGGGTGAAGAGAGGGGCTGAGCTGTCAACTGACCACCACCTGATGATGAGTTGGATTAGATGGCGGGGAAGGATGCCGGACAGACCCGGCAGACCCAAACGCGTAGTGAGAGTGTGCTGGGAACGTCTGGCAGAGTCTCCCGTTCGTCGAGTCTTCAACTCTCATCTCCCGCAGAGCTTCGCCTGCATCTCGGGGGAGGACCGGGATATTGAGTCCGAATGGGCCGTATTCCGTGCCTCTATTGCTGAGGCAGCCAGTTGTAGTTGCGGCCGCAAGGTGGTCGGTGCCAGTCGTGGTGGCAAGCCCCGAACTCGATGGTGGACACCGGGGGTTAGGGCTGCTGTCAGGCTGAAAAAGGAGTCCCTCTCTGGCATTTCCAGCCCTCTGCTCTGATTGCAGACAACTTAGTCTAATGATTGGTGATGTCCCTTTTGCTTGCAACGAGCTTCCATGCGAAGTTTTGCTTCTTGTTTTTATATGTTGGGCCTTTTTACTGTTTTTTTGTAGGTTATGGTTGTTACTTTTTACTATTATTTCACCAGTGTCTTCCTAGACTTCCTGACACTTTTGTTTGGACTTCGCTGTTGGTAATATAAGCATAGTTTTGTATATCGAGTAATAAACTGTGTTTACAACATTTACAACTCAGGTTTGTATTGGGGTCCAAAACCTAGCCGGGCTGTCACACATCAACCCCTAAGTGGAACACCCATCCATAAATCATACTCCACACCCATATCATGAAGGTTTTATATGACTTTAAACTAGATTTAGAGTCGCCCATGTCGTTTGTTAGTTATAGCCTGGTTTCTTAACGTCCTGTCTAATTTGTAGCATTGAAGACATAACAGGGTTGAGAGCAGAGCAGAGCTTTTCCAGCAGCATCATTTTCGATCTCATTATACACCACTTTTGTTTCACTTTAAATATTCTCTCTCTATTGGTTTCTGTCTAAGAAACGCGCACACACATACAGAAATGACATTTTTCTTTTTTGTTTTTACATTGATGCCAAGTGTAAGCAAGTCACTTTTAACCCACAAGAACCCCAGAACCATTTTTGGAAAGTTATTTCCTGAGATAGTCACATGACAACCATGTCAAAATGTTTTGTACAGCCACTAAGGGACTTCATGTGCTCAGCACGTGTGTCACCATGGAGTTTTGTGGGTTTTATTTACGTAACTAAACCTTATTTGCATATGAATAAATAAATCCAAACTATATCCAAACAACAATAAACAATAAAAAGATACCAACTGTTTTTTGTGAAGCAGCTACAGGAATTTGAGTTTGTGCTCATTATCAACAACGTTGTCATATTTATCATTTACAAAGCAAGTTTTTTTTTCTTTAAAAGGGCTGGGACTTGTGAAGCAAATTAATTTAAATATAATTGTGAAAAGGGATGAGCCCAATGAACAAGAATCAGGTCTTCCTCCCATTTCTGGCATGGCCAGATGACTTGCTGAGCAGCAGATGGTAAAACTCTAAATCACTTGGCTGCAGCTGCATGCATGGTCCTCCACTGCCACCTGCTGGCCCATTTTCTTTTTCATGAAGCCCTTCTTGCCAGCATGTTAAATATTGAGAATGCTTATGTCATAAACCAGGGCTGTCCAAAGTGTAATCTGGGGACATTTTGGGGAATTAGTCTATACATTAAATTACGGATGGCAGCTGCCAATTTATTCCTAACCACCACAAAACATTCATGCACCAGTGCGGGTGCTAAATGTCTTACCCAGGCACACAACAACCATGACTGGGATGGAGAAACCGGGCCTCAAACCACCAACATTGTGGTTTCTGAACAACCTGCTTTACCCTCTCAGGTTGAGGAGCTGCCACCCCACTACGTACTTAATATCGTCCAAATCTAGTCTGGACTAAAAACCACTTCTTCCTCACCCAGATCCCCTTGTAACAGTGCAAAGACTCCATGACCCCCGTAGCAGTCATTAGGATTCAATCATTTGTATCCTTAATGATGGTCGTGACAGTCAAGGGGCCAAAAGACTTTCATTGTGATGGCTTTCCCTTTCTTTGGCACAGTGCTGCTTAGGAAAAAACGTGTAAAAAGTTAACTAATAAGCAAAGTCATTCTACAACAGTGTAGCTGTGCAGGCAGACACTGCATTCTGGTGCTATAGCTAGCTCGAGTGAGTCCCACTTACGGACCAAAATTGTGTTTTTAAATCATTCCGCCTCCAACCGAGGACCACCGCTACAAAAAAACACCGTGACATAGCTTTTTTTTTGATCGGTCACCAAACCCAGCGACTCCTTCCAAAGATTTCAAATGAAATGGAATAAGGTTAGTCTTAAAACACACGACAAATGAATTGATAATTCCAGTTTTCTGTGCATTAGATATGAAATCAGATCAAAAGAGACAGCTCTTTACTGCATGTATAGGAATGACTTATTCCTCAAATGAAGCCTTCTGAAAGTCTGAAGTCTCCAAAAAGTGGCAACAATGCGCCGTTTACATATGATGTGATGTTCATATTAACCAAGTTACAACAACATTGTTATTATTGTTAACTAGTAGCTAGCTACAAGCCGGCTAGCTGCTAGCCTGCTAGCTACCAGCCGGCTAGCTGCCAGCCTGCTAGCTACCAGCCGGCTAGCTGCTAGCTTGCTAGCTACCAGCCGGCTAGCTACCAGCCGGCTAGCTACTAGCCGGTGTGTTCTAGCTAAGTGTCAATGCGCCAGTAAGACAGTTCAATCGGTGTACGGATGTTAGCTGGCGACTAGCTTCACCACACACCCACTAACCAAAAGTAAGGCTACATATTTGATATGCCGCCACTGCTGCCGAGTAGGGAAAAGTTTACGCTAGTTGTAGACGTTCGGTTCTATGCTGCTATGTAAAATCAATGTGCAGGGAAAGGACGTTCCAGTAATGCTCATAATGGCCAAAATACTGTAAGTATTACATGTTATCATGTAATGTGTACATTACTAGCATGAATGTAAAACCATAAAGCCGTTGTAGGCGGTATAGGTTATGTCAGTGGTTCTCAGTTATTTTCTGTCACGCTCCCCCTAGAGGCCAGAAATGTTGTCGCGCCCCCCTATTCGAAATAATACGGACAGCTGATGATATCTATTTAGTTTTTACTATGATCTGTACTGTACAAACTGCTCTTGAAACTGAAACCAGGAAAATGCAACAAACTGGAGAGTGTATTCAAGAACCAAATGGGATGTTGAGTGTAAGACATTTGGAGAAATTGGCAGGTTTAAACTAACATTCAAAGAACTCCCTGCTTTTTACACCGCACCCCGTGACATAGACCAGGGATCGTGCCATGGAGGGTCGAGATCTTGCAGGGTTTTTTTCCAGCTGGTCACTACAAAAGGTGATTTTAATGATCAACACTTTGGAGCTCCTCAATTAAAGCACCTGCTGTAGTTACCTACTGGAAAGAACACTTGCAGTGTCTCGGCACTCCATGCCATGAGTTTGAAACCCCTGGTGCAGACTGTGTTTGCCTCATTATTCTGCTCACCGCCACCTCTGGGGAAGAAGAAACGGGAACAGAAACAGGAACAGAGCAACAACAAAAAGCAGGAAAATAAAATACGTAGGGAAATAAGCATTTAATGTTAAATTATGCTCAGTCACTTTGGGATTCGGGCCTCACGGTGCTCGGGTGGTTAGCATGTTGGCCACACAGTCAGGAGATCTGGAAGACCTGGGTTCGGATCTCCATTGGGCTTCTCAGTGTGGAGCTTGTATGTTCTCCCCGGGCGTGTGTGGGTTTTCTCCTGCTACTCCGGTTCCCCTCACACATTCCACAAACATGCATTTTAGGTAAATTGGCGACTCTAAATTGTCCATAGGTATGAATGTGAGTGTGAATGGCTGTATGTCTGCCGTGCGATTTGCTGGCGACCAGTCCAGGGTGTACCCCCGCCTTCTGCCCATTGTTAGCTGGGATCGGCTCCAGCATACCCCCGCGACCCTAATGAAGATAAGCGACATAGAACATGGATGGATGGAGTTTGGGATTCAGGTTAGTTATTAAATTCAGCCAGTGTTGTCAATTTAGTGATTTTGTCGCTAGATCTGGTGACATTCCAACCACCCTCTATGTTTTATCAAAAGAGACTGGCGACAAATGTAGCTACTTTTTGTGGCGCTGTTGGGGAGTTGTCAGATATTGTGAAAGCACGTATTGTTCTGCATTTTGTATTGTCACTGAGCAGCAGTGGGTGGCGTTGTCAGGTCCGCCCCAAAGGCAGTCACAAGAGTTTCCTTGGCACACTGAGAGCATGATGTGGAGCTCTACGCATCCAAAGTGCAAATAAATCACACATGCACGAGCCGTGAGCTTGCGAGGGTGGAGCTGGGCCTGGTTTACGCAGCGAGATATAAAACGCAAATGTTTCTTAATCATCAGTAAGCCTGGATCAAAGAGGAGGTGGTGTTTATTTTTTATTGTTAGTCTATTGCTACGCTTTATTTGTAAAATGAAGGCTAATAAAATATTAGTAATTTTATTTTGATGCGATGATGACCAACTGGAAATTAACAAACCAAGAATCAAGTTTATTTGAAGTTCTAAAAGTAACTACTACAGGTTTATGCATTTTCCCTTGAGTATTTTAGCGACTTCTAGGATTTCCAATTGCTACTTTTCTTACTGAAAAGTTGGCAACAGTCCACACAAGGTATCTGATCGCCAACAATGGAAGTTCTGGACTGAAATAAATAAACAGACACAACCAATATGCCCTTAGCAAGAATAAATTCGCTTCTTGAGCAAAAAATTCAGCAACACAAATTGCTCACTAAGTCCACAAATCAATGAATGACATCATCACCTCCCACCACCCAGTCCTCCCCCATCAGTACACCCTACCAACCCATGTGTGTCCTTTTCCCATTGTGTTTCAGAACAGGGTCTTATCAGCCAAGATTGCTTCCCGGCTCAAGGTCACTCCCCCTCATTCAGCTCCCTCCGCTTGAAGTATTGATGCCAGTAGATCCATGGCTTTTGGCCACTAAAGCAAAATCGATATCCCAGAGCGCTTAGTGCTTGTGCTCTAATATCCTCCAAACACCAACTGCCAAAATGTTTATGCTGTATTCATGGCACACGAACACCCAGAATGACAAGAAGTGACACTGCGGGTAACTTAGACGGATCAGAAAACAACCATGAATATCACAGGTACAAGGTTAACACTGGCTAGTACTAACACCGGCACCTTCTCTTAGGTTAATGGCAGCTCAGCGTTTCTTTCCTTTTCACCTCATGTTTGCTGATGAGCGTGAGTTATTGATGCGGCGTTTAGATCGGAGTGAATAGCCTCATTTGGAACAGGGCCTTTCGTCTCTCACATGGAGTGCAGATACCTCTTTGATTTTTGTGTTTACTTTAGAAAAAACACTGGAGGATTTGCCAAAACAGCATTTGCATCGAGAAGTTCTCAACTTCCCATCACGATGATTGTTTTTGCATGGAGGATGCTTCGCAGGTGTGTGCTCAAGCCACTAATACGCCTTGGCAGATGGTGTCACAATGCAAACATACGCCGCGGATCTCATAGTCGTCTGTGTTTGCATGAGATTAATTGATGCTTGGACCTCTTGACTTGATCAACTCCTCAGCACCACATCTCGTGGACAAACAATAGCGGACAACGAGGGTTTGGGGGAGTTGTCGCCACGCAGGAAGACGTCCCCGCTGTGAGTATAAGTGTCGCAGTGGGAGGTACCGAGTGTCGACAGCGGGGGTGGGGAAATGTGGGGACATGTGCAAATTAAAAGTTTGATGCCGGTGTTCTTAAACTTTTTTTTACACACGCACCATGTTTAGGGTCATATGCGGTTCAAAGAAATCACACCTAAAAAATACTATTATGATTATCATCATTCTGCTTTAAACCTCCAATGGTCTTTCTGTGGTCCTTAATGGGAGGACAGTGGATGGGAACTTCTTGATAGAAATTAATAGCAAGACTGAAAATAATCCATCATGTCAAAAACACAGCACACTCACTCAGCCGACAGTACATTCATGCACATAATAAAGACAAGTCAAAAGAGCAGTCAATTCATTCATCACTATCACCAAGTGAGAAATCACCAGTGAGTCTCGCACTTTGGACACCCCTGATGTATGTGGTGCCAAGGCCTACAGGTGCAAAACTGGGCGCTTTTTGTGGCCCTATACGTGGCGCTCACGGCCCATGGTTAAGAAGCCGTGGTTGAATTCATCTTCGAAATGTCACGAAGGTCAGCGTCTGTGATAAATCAGTGTCGAATTTCAGCCTCATCAGTTGAAGGTGCTGCTGTGCATGACTGGGTTTGAGCTGATTTTTTTTTTTTTTACGTTGTGTCTGAACATTCAAGCCCAGACTATGAAGGAATTGCAGCAGGAGATAAATAGGAACCAAAAACCGCAACGCGACATCAGTGCCAGAAAGAACAAATGATGATGGTGACGAGAGGCGTTAGGTCTGCAGGTTGTTTTGGGACAATCCATTATATGTATTTTTTAATGTCTTTTTTTTCTATTGATATGGCCACTGGGGAGGTAAATGTCATCATGGTCTGTGCTATAGATGTCTGCTTGGCGAACGATTGATTGTTCTGGCATTTGATCCTCCCCAGCTCTCGGTGAAGGATGGGGTGATGGAGTCATGAAAGCAGCCATCGCTCCCCACTCTTATCTTTTCCTATTTGCTCTGCCATCATCTGTCTCTCCTGCCATATATTTTTCTGTGTCGCTATTCTTACACAAGTGCCTCTTGAAAACATGCTGCTTTATAAGCTTTAAAGATTTTATCTAGGGATTTATTGTTCTGAATGTCTGAGGGCCCAAATCAGCCGGCAATTTCAGTGGGTCTCTGTCCTCTTGAAATAAATGCTGCTGGTAATAAACTATGAAATATCAGAAAACTCTCCACTCATCCGTTTTTTGAGCCGATTCTCCTCATTAGGGTCGGGGGGGTATGCCTGTCCTAGCTGACTTCGGGCAAGAGGCATGGTACACCCTGGACTGGTCAATATGAGAAAACTATTGAGAGGGTAATACAAAAAATATTATAAATATAGACTGCAGCTTTCCAGCAGATGGATGTTTATTTATTTTTTGTCTAACCCATCGGGAGCCATTTGTGTTGAAAGTAAAATGATGGGAGATTTACTGTATTATGTTTTTTTTTCTACAATTCTACCAGTTCATGCCAAAGATGTGTTATGTTACATGACAGGGAAAGGGGAAGGGATATGATTTACATCAGGGGATGAAAGTACAAGAAAGGTGTACTGCACTGCCATCAAGTGGAGAAAGCTGAGTATGAATCAACTGTGTGATCAACTATGGGTACTAATATTAGTCTTGAAGGATCAGGCAGAGTATAACAATGGGGATTGGGAAGCCAAAGCTGATGTTAATCACTGCCGCCTCCTACATTTGTTTGGCGTTGTCCACATAAAATGCATTTCATCCTGTAAATAGAAATATCCCCCACCAGAAATGATACTTTTGGGTCTTCAGGATTTTTAATGATGAAGTTAATTAACAGGATGATATAGACAAGTTAAAAGTGATCAATGTAATCATAACATAGTGACATACACTCTGCGGTTGAATAATACACGGCAATATGGACTACAACGTAATGTAGTAAAGCTTGTAGGCAGATGAAGCGGACAGCAGAGATGTGGCAATGGTTTTGTGTCACGGTGCACACACTACACAGGAGCAGAACCGGTCGATGACAATGTTGACTTATGGCCAACTATTAATGGAAATTAAAGGAGTAAGCAGATCTATGCATGGAGTATGCGTCGTGACCATTTATGTCAAGGTTTGCATGTCAGCTGAGATGTGTTACTTTACCCTGCCAGTGCGATCCGCATGCGATAGACTTGTTTAATATTTGGAATCAAAGGGAATAAAGGCATAAAAACTTATAAATGTGGATTTCAGAAGGGGGGAAATAACAAAGACTGAAATAGGAAATTAGAAAGAGCAGATGAACGAAGGGTCACTGATAAACGTATGATATGTTGCAGAAACAAGGATTAATGATTACATCAAATAGATTAGGTATTAAAAGAAGGCTGTACAATAGATCCTAGCTGTTCCCAAACGGCAAAACTAATGTGCCCTTGAGGGCAAGTGCCCAGGGCAGGGGGCAGGAGCCTTTTTGGCTCTGCAGAATTAGCTGTCTGACTATATGATAAAGGAGGGAAGTTTACTTTTTGACATGTTGTTCTGGCCACCCGCAGTGCAGTACAAAATGAATAAATGGATGGATTAAAATGCATAGGAAAGTTTTACATTTTGAATGTTATTTTTAACAATGCGATTTCTGTGATGTTTGACTCGAAAATGTCAGTGATAGAATAAAAGAAATGAATTTGATCGCGTTAACAAACTGAAATGATGGTTCCCTACACGTGGCCTAGCGGAAGCCAACCGCTGCTGCGATGCAGCCAAGAAACGAACATCACACACGGAACATATTTTCGACGTAACTTGTTTCGGAAGCGCTTATTTGAGCGCTGCACCCAAGATGGAGGCGACAGGAGCGTTCAACCAGTTGTAATCTCGGGGTAGGCCGGATTTTAGGTTTAAATGTTCATTTATTTGGTAATATGCAATCAATAATCCTTGTAGTATTCAGGCATGTTTTCGTGTTTAATTAGTATGTAATTAGTTAGTTAATTTAGGGTGGCACAACTCGACACAACTGGTTTGTGGGGGTCAGAATGTTTTTTGCTTGGTAGACTATCCAATACTTATTTCCCCTCAATCAGATACAATGGCATTTATGTTCCTTACATAGATTTAATGTTTCGTGCTGTTTATATTGTTTTTCTTGAGTCTATCTCTCTATTAATTACGGTTATAATTATTGTAATGCATTGGCTGACATTTTCTGTCATGCCCCCCACACACACACACACACACACACACACAATTTGAAAAACGACTTATCTGTACTGTACAGACTGAACTCGAAATTAAAATTGAGCGCCGTGAAGCGTATGCGCGTATTCAAGAGTCAGATTGCATGTTGAGTACAATCAATTTGTACATGTTGGCATGTCTTGTCGACCAGTCCAGGGTGTACCCCGCCTCTCGCCCAAAGCCAGCTTGGATAGGCTCCAGCATAGCCGCGACTCTAATGAGGATAAGCGGCACTAATATTGAAAGTACTGCACAGTTAATTACACCCCCCCAGGGGGAATGTAATGTACCCATATAAAGCATGGAGGGCCGAGACACAGCAGGTTTTCTCCCCAACCAGTTTCTCTAGCAGGGGCTTTAATTGATGATCTCCTTCATCAATAGAGGTGTTGATCCTTAAAATCATCTGCTTTAGTGACTGTCTGGAAAGAAAACCTACAGCATCCTCCATAGCTCGAGTATGACATCCATGATTTAAAGGGTCCCTGACATGATAGTCATATTTGTTAAAATATGTTATATATTGTATGACATTATATTTAACAATGTTTAATTTGATGATTGATTGATTTTTGAAAGCCCACTGTAAATTTGCAAAAATTACAATTACTTCATGGTGCGACTATGATGTAGTCATAGTCTGATATAGTCTACATGTAGTTAATATTGGACGAAGCCAGTGCAGAGAACTAGAGACAGACGGATGCCCACCTTAGGTTCTCTTCTTTGCAGTGATCATTTCACTCATGGTTGCTTCAAAGAAACACCTTTACAAGAAGCATTGGGCTTGAAAGTACAGTATAAACACATTTTGAAAAAGGATGCTATTTTGCCGGTACACAGGAAAAAATATCAAAACAAGGAAGAATGACCACCGCATCAGCCACCGAACAGAGTAAGTCATGTCTTGTTTAGATAATGTCTTGTAAACACTGTCCCACGATAGTGACAAGGCTGAGAAGTACAGTACTATACATGTCATGTAAACAGCTTTTGACAGCAATATGTTTACTGTGGTGGGAGGCTGCAATGGCAGCGAACATTTATCTATCGCAAACATATACAGTCAAACACGCTATAAAACCCCCTTTACGCTCATTAACATGCCAATTTAAAACAATATTAATATGGATTAGCAACTCTAGAGTACTTTACACCATTTTGTTGTGAAGGCGACCAATCATCATCGGCATGTCTCAAGGCTATGTTTTGCAACCTCCCTGAAAGCTATTGGCAGCTGCGGTGCTCAAATCTTTGCTATAATTACTGTATGTTTACCTGAAGGATAGTACCCCGATGGCGTCACTTCTGGAAATGAGGCTGAACTGAGAGAGCTCGCTCGTCATGGCTGGCATCAAGAAGTATAAATGTAATTTTTGCAAACTTACCATTTGCTTTCCATAAACAAATAATGTAGGTTATAATTACAAACAATATATATCACACGTAAGCAAAATTGATGAATCATATCCGGGGCCCTTTTTCACAATAAATTGTCTGGTATTTTGTAGGTTGAGATTTAAACTACATAGTAAGTAATATCTGTTTGTGTCCCGTTACTATTCACTTTACCCACTTTTGACCTTCAAGGGAAGATGCTTTGTCTGCGATGGCACTCGTGGCTTCGGCCAGGGGCTCCACTGTGTGTTTCCTTTCGCCACAGAGTGCACAGGTTGGCCTCGCTGCGAGAAGCGAGAACTCTACCGTCAAATAAAGTCAAAAGCTTGCTTTACCCCTTTAGTGACATTGACGCCTATATGGACAGGTAATGTTCATTGTGTTGCACTTCACTTTTTGTTTGGTTTTAAACTCTTAAGCTCAGTTAAGAAACAACGTGCTGTTTATATCTGAAATGCATTTTCAGCTCTGTGGATAGAACACAGTTCCAGCTTTTCCATCCCGCTATGGAGGACATTCTGGAGGCAGAGAAGCTCTTCTGTTCTTCACCATCTCATAAAATTGATTACTATGTGTCAGCCGAGAGGATGGACCACGCACCTACACTTAAACAACCCGAGGTGAGTAGTCCGCTTTGGACACACCGCAAACCCTTCACCCTTGAGCCATGTTTCTTAATCATCAGTAATCCTGGATCAAAGAGGAGGAGAAGGATGTGTTTATTACGTTTATATTTTATTGCTACACTTTCTTTGTAAAATGAAGGCCGAGATAAAATAATAGTTATTTTATTTTGACAAGTGGCTATTACGTTCATGGGATACATCAATCATCGATCACCATCACAGCTTACTTTTTTAAAGTGTCACTTAACAGTCTTGCTTTCTTGTTATCATTATAATACTTATTGCTTGTCTTCAAAACGCTAGTTGTGTCTCGAAGTTGTGCAACAGAAACACGTCTACAGCGTTAAGACACTGACGCTATCACAGGGGTCTCCAACAGGTAGCTCCACAGCTGATGTTGAGTAGTTCACCAAAGATTATTGGCTTCACCTTTTAGTATTTTTCTAAATGTCCTATTCAAACATGACACCTGCATTTAATGACAGTTGTGCACACTGAGTGGAGATGTGCTTTGTAAATAAAGTACAATGTTGGCAGTCACATAAAACACAAATAGACCACCTCTCCATTTTTTTTGTCAAAGAGGCTTTAACAGTGCTGCAAGTTGAATACACCTTTGCCATCATAGTCCTAGACTATAAATGTATACTCTTTATAGGACAGATTTCTGTAACAAAAATATTAAAATTATTTTGTTAATAGTGTTATTTTAAAGTAAAAACTATATGAATGGACCGTGTAATTTCCTATGTATTCGTATTACTCTAAAACAGGTATCAAATCCCATTTAGGTTTGTGTCAAATAGTACTAGTCACTTACTACTATTGGACTAAATAGGTCAGTTAACAAACGGAGGCTCGACATTTTAGATTCTGTGTTTTCAGCTGCTTTGTCATTAAATTAACAGTTTGGCAATGTTCTCGGTTCATGTTTTGCTGGTTCCTAAAAAAGTCGAATAAATAAGTTAATAAATAAATAAGTCATAAAAAATTGTAGCTGTGGGACAACACAGTGGCGTCGGTTGACCCTCCCATGCAGCCCACCACCACAGGTTCTAAAATTACAGGGAAGAGACCCTGTATATAATGCAATTTTCTACCAACCTTATCAGGTAGATTGATTTATATTTATGAATAGAGATTAAAAATACAACACATTGCACTCTCTCTAATACATTAAAAAGTGTCATTTTTTGTCTCACGTTTTTTTGTTGTTGTTTTTTTTACAACAGTAAGTCTTGAATGACTGATAAATAAACAGTTGGAAAATCTTTTTGACAGTGGTGTTGACTGTAGGCTTTACAACAAGATGGTCTACGGATTAGGGCTGTTTGGCATGCAGAGTGCCAGCGCTACACTGGTCAGGAGATGATGTATTCATAGCTCACTGGCAGAAAGCTCCTACACCAATCTATTGGTGTCGAGGAGATGGATGAGCCAGAGCTATGTCCTGTGTCCTGAAGGGCTTCGTGGTCACACCCACTGCAGCAACCACGTTGGTTACAAATGTTTTGGACTTCATTTTGGGTTCTATACAAATGAACGAGGCAGATGATTCATTAAAAAAAAAAAAGAGCATAACTATACTGACAAATGAAGGCGCACACGTATGTGCTTTGCTACAAGCATGCCACTTCAGTTATGTAGAGTGCACTTTGGTAGCAGGGCATATAGAATAATACTAAGCTTCCTCCAGGTGAAGTCATAATTGCATGATATCGGTGTGTTCCAGGTGTGTTTCATCGGCCGAAGTAATGTGGGCAAGTCATCACTTATTAAGGCACTCTTCTCCTTGACTCCTAATGTGGAAGTCAGAATCTCCAAAACCCCTGTGAGTAGTCCTGATAGACATGGATGTGCTCACTCTAGCAGTAACATATGACTACATCTAGGGAAGGTCTGGTACTTGAGAGAGACACGGAGAGACCGCACCTGCAGAAAAGACACACAACATCGAATGCAATTTCTAAAATTGGTCTAACACTTAATAATTCATTGAGAGTTAATCTGTTTTTTGCCGTTTAATAGCAACGCTTTATACAATAGATCCCACTCTCTTTGCAGGGATTACGTTCCATTACCTCCTGCTAACAGTGGAAAAAGTGCGAGAAATTTACCTGACTTAAGGGCCACAACAAAAGGGGACACACAGTGTATATGATTGTCAGAAACAATACTTGAATGAAGAAAAAT
Organism: Oostethus manadensis; assembly: GCA_024372805.1. Lineage (NCBI taxonomy): Eukaryota > Metazoa > Chordata > Actinopteri > Syngnathiformes > Syngnathidae > Oostethus > Oostethus manadensis. The sequence goes on along the minus strand of QODF01000123.1, from coordinate 2,989,919 downwards.
TAAACAAATAAGTACCAATTAGAACAAATTATTAGGTTATCCAGTATTGTAAGATGACATCAGAAGAATGAATTGTGTTGCTGTAATTGTGTAGTTGGCACTTTGTTTATTATCAAGAGAATTAAAAATGGTGTGATCGCTCACGTTTCAATGTCATTTGACTTTTGGCATCTTTGTTTACACATTTGGCCTGACTCTCACTAGCTTGTTTTTGTGCTACGGGTGAGCTTTAAGTGGCTGTCACATTCTAATTTGCTAATTTGTTTTTTAAAAGTGTCACTTAATCTTGCTCTCTTCTTATCATCACAACAAGACACTTCACCCACTTTGTCCAAGTATATAAATGTATAAAAAGTCATGAGAAAGTTAATATTTGACGGAAACATAGTTATGGGTCATTTTAGTACTTTGTATGCATTTTTTTACTCAATCTGTTCTAGTATTTGTTAGAAGAATAATTAGGAATAAAGGGGCTTTGTTTTCTCCGTAACCAGTATTGTGGATTATACTTACTAACCTTTTTTGTAGTACAGTTAGTGAGTGAAGTGTACTTTTGTAGTATTTTTTTAAGTAACTTGCAGGCTGAGAAAGTGTGGGCACCCCTGCTTTAGATGATCAAACATTTTATGTGGCATTTATTGGTTGCATCAATCAGATTTTTTCACTATTCGTCAGTCTTGGAAGGTAACCCCCACCTCCTATAGCAGGGATCGACTAGTGTGTCGTACATTACATTATAATATTTAAAATGCCATTAATGCTTTGTATGAATTATGATGGACTGTAGTAATTTAGTGCAGTTATAATCAAATAATTATAGGAAACATTTGTTTCATCTCAGGGTCAAACAAAAAAGATGAACTTCTTCAGAGTGGGCAGGGCTTTCACCCTTGTGGACATGCCAGGTTATGGACACAGAGCGCCCAGAGATTTTGTGGATATGGTGGAACCGTATCTCCACTCAAGGAAAAAGTAAGATGTTGATTTAGCTTCCTGGCGGAGTATCAGTGTGGACTGGAATGTTGGATTAAGTATGTGATGTATTGGCCAAAAAAAGTCCTTATCAGATCATCTGGTAAGTGAATTATCCCTGAAATACACTTCATATCTATGAAGACAAACACATTGCATGGAGTTTAAGTTTGCCATATTCCGCTTTTGAGTGAAATTTTAGGATGAACCTTAAAATCATTATAAATTTAGAGGTGAACTTAAATTAATCTTCTCTAAGCTTTTGAACAATCTTTTTGGTTCGAGTTCAGTCTGCACTGTGGGACGCGCACCTCCCTATAAAAGGTTGCTGCAGTTGGTCAGGTCTAGGTTCAGCAACACTATGTGCTCAAAGAATGAGGTCAGCTGACTACCTGAATATACTTAATGACCATCTTATTCCATTAATGGATTTTTTTTCTTCCCTTATGGCATGGGCATACAGTATTCCAAGAAGACAATGCCATGCAATGGAATGTGGGACTGGTTCAGGGAGCATGAGACATCATTTTCACACATGGAGTCCAGACCATAACCCCATTGGGAATCTTTGGGATGTGCTGGAGAAGGCTTTATGCAGCAGTCACACTACCACCATCAATGCAAGATCGTGGTAAAAAATGAGTGCAACACTGGATGGAAATACATCTTTTGATATTGCAGAAGCTTATCGAAACAATGCCACAGCGAATGCTTGCCGTAATCAAAGCTAAAGGCGCTCTAACGGAATGCAGTGTATGACCTTTTTTTTTTGGCCAGGCGTGGACTGTAAATTGTATGTATTTTTGGCTAAATGAAGCATTTTCAAGCATAAAAATCATGCCAAATGAATTAATATACACATAAAAGACATTCAGAAGACATGATATGTAATATTTTGCAAAGGTGTCAGTAATGTTACTGTAATGTATGGTGGGACACACAATGTCACTGTACATTTGTAATCAAAATGATTCTAACCTATTGATTAGTTCCAGCTATAGTATCCCCTCCCCCCAATTTACCACAACAATTACCATTGTTTGTCGCCACCAAGGGAGCTAACAAGCGAAATAGTCAATGGTGGCTCATAGACTTGACTTTACATCACATGCCCATCACTGACAAATAGCGTGTACACAGTGGCCACTGAGCTAGAAGTGTGATCAGCAAGTGGCAACAGAGATACAGAGTGCCCAAAAGAGTCACAGTAGGGCTCTATTGCCTTTCTGTGAAAATGTCTTGGTTGATTCATGGATTAGACACCTGTTGCCATTGAGCTCCGTACTAGAGAGCAACAAGTTGTGTAAAAGTACTGTAATATTAAACTGTTAGGCATATGCGTTCATATGTTTAGAAAAGGTCATATTAAGCTCACCTGCCAAAGTGTTACCTAAATTCCGAATAGACTCAAGTTGTTTTTGGTTCCTTGCAGTCTAGTCAGGACATTCTTGTTGGTCGATGCCAACGTCGGTCTGCAGAGCATTGATCGGATCGCCCTTGAAATGTGTGAAGAGACTGGATGTCCATATGTGGTAAGACACTCACTCTATTTAGTTAGGGGGTAACCGTAATCCATTATCATGATTTGGTACCTATCTCGGTTCTAAGATTGCACTTTTCTCCTTTTAGGTACAGTCAGGAACCAAAATGCAAAACGTACTGTGAAACCATTTAGATTTATGGAAACAGGTTGAATGATTTTTAAAATTAGTCGATAAAAACTGGCAGGCAATTTAGTTTAAATGATTGTAAGTCAAGTTTCTGGCTAGCTGAAGCTCGACATTTATAGTTCCAGCTTGTAACCCAGTTTACTGAACATTTTTGTATGATTTTTTTTTACCCCCACTTTCAGACAATAAGTACTGGGTCCCTTGCTAATTTCATAGAAATCCTCTTTTATTAGAGCACTGTAAACATGAAGTAACACCCCTACAGTCACCTTTATACAGTACTTGGTAGACAGTAATAAGACATTACTCACCTTTAGCACTGGGAAAGTTCCTTGTTGTAGTATTGTAAATGTAATGTGGGTCGCTCGCGCATGATATTAAAAAAAGATCATCCGTCCCCCCCAATGACGGTGTCACTTGATAGATATGGTCATGGGATTCCGACATGAATATGCCATAGGTAGACATTAGGGTGGGGCGATAAAGTTTTTTTTTTTGTAGAAAGTAAAATAAAAAGTTAGGGATATTTAAGGGTTTGTCATTATATACAAATCTAACCATCTCAGTGAGCATTCACGAGCTGGTCTTTTGTCGCTTCCGTTTTGTACGATTTACACGTCTTGGGCAGAAATAAATTTGCAGCTGACTGCTGTTTTTTTTAAACTCAAGTTTATCGAAGAACACATGCAGTAGGTTTTCCCTTACTTGGAAGAGGATTCTCTTCTTAATGCTCTTTAAATTCGTGCTTCAACAGTTTTGTCATTTTTCTTCTGGTTCTGACGTCCACACTGAATTAATAGTGAACGTGCTCATTCAGCTATTTAAAAACTCTCGACCCTTTCTGAAAGGCCCCTGCTGTGACTGTATAATGAAGCACCCCCATTCTTTAGGTACTAAAGTCAATTATTCCTGCTCTCAGGCCATTAAATGTTTGAACCGTCATTAAGGCTCTGACAGCACAGCTTTTAGGAAAGATGAATTATTACTGGGGAGAAAAAGGAAAAGTTAAATCTTTCAGTTTAAATGTTCCTTTTCTATCTACTTACCTACAGATAATGGGGAAATAATAATTTGATCCCCTCGGCTGTTTTAATTTGTATATTTTGTTTTGTACTTGCCTTGTATTTGATCCTAAGCACTAAACACGCTTATCAGGATAGAAAAAAACAGCATTTAGCATTTGAATAGATAAATCTACATTTCTCTTACAAGGCACAGTTTTTTACGAGTTCACGGAGGGCCATGGAGAATGAGGTGGCTGTGCATGCTTGTTGTGTCGACGGTTTGGCACAGGCGTGGAGATTTGGCCTGTTTTTAGAAGGGTGTAATACAGATGTAAGATAAAAAATGAAAACATTTCAATACAGTTTGTCATAGTTAGAGTGATCATCTGAAAAATGTTTTCACAGATGGTGGTGACCAAGATTGATAAATGTGGTCGTAGCCGTTTGCTGACAAACCTTTTGAATTTCCACGATGTCATTAAAACTGAGACCACAAGCTGCTTCCCCCAGCCATTCCTGGTCAGGTCAGTGTCTTTTTCATTGCCCAAGGTTGTGTGTGTGGTGACGTCTTGTTTTTTTTGTTTTTTTCATTAAACCCCACCAATTCAGTTAAATAATTTATCAACCCTAAACCAGAATGCCTAATTTAACAGCAATCCTTCCTTTATCATGGTTAATAGGATCCACACCAGACCGTGATAAGAGAATTTCCACAAAAGATTCCTTATTTATAAAGGGAATATTTTTGTACATAGGGCATAGAAAGCAGGTTTACAACCTTCTAAATATGGCTTTTAACATTATAGGAGCCCTCTGCACATGAAATAACACTCCTATAATCACCTTTTAAAATTGCAATACCCAATATAGTAGAGAAAATACAGTAAGAGTATTGTAGTTTCTGAACTACAGAGTGCATTTTATTATAAGACACACCGACTAAATTGAAAGAGGAAAAAAACATTTGTGCATATAGGCTGCACCTGTCCGCAAGTCGCAGGTGGCCACATTGTAACTTGGAATTTTAGTACACAGAAAGATGTTTCATTCTCACCTCTAGTTCATGTTTTTTTTTTTTAAATCACGGGTGCAAAATAAAGAACGATAAAGAAGATGAGAAACACTATTGAATTCAAGAACTATCATGGAAAAAACGAAGTTGGTATCTGTGTTGATCTGGCGGCCACATTGTGTCTTTGTCAGTAAACATCTTAATGAAGGTGAAAGTCCCCTTAAATGTAGATGTATCCCATTCCTTCGTAATTGATATGCATTGAGAATTATTTGAAGATGTGTTTTGTATTTACATTTGTGCGACTTGTGACGCAAGTTTGTTAGTTTGCAACAAAAAAAAAGTTAACAGCTGATGAGATAGACAGGCGACAAAGATGACTATTGGTTCCTGTTTCCATGTATTAGCAAGCTAATGGGCTGCCAACAAGCATGTTTTGTGATTTAAATAAAATACATTAAGAATGCACAAAATGCATCAAAAGTCGGTGGAAAAAGCTTGGACATTTTTGGAAAATAGGATGGCATTGAGGCAAATCTGCAGTGTGTGTCGACTGTATGTTTAACCACATATAGTATCATTGCGTGTCACTCAAAAGACAGCGTTTGATTACATTTTAACAGCAGGTGGCAGTGGTGAGCATTAAAAGCTAGTCTAGGGGCTTGTCTGGCTAGTTCTACTCTTCAAGTGGATTCTTCTGTGGATGGTGGACCAAATAAGTGCAAAGTTACAACAAAAGATTACAGACCAGGTGTAAGCTTACAGCAGGCCTCAAAGAATTACCGTATACATTTGTCTTCTGAGATTCCATGCACTTATTGACCATGAATGATGATTATTTGGGGTTTTCTCGAATTTACACAGAGCCCAATAACAACCAAATTCCTCCTGATTTTGCAAGCTTACCCCCCCCAATCCTGTTAATGTTAATTGTAGTCAGATTGCGACCGGTCCAGGGTGTACCCCTTCTCCCGCCCAAAGTCAGCTGGGATAGGCTCCAGCATACCTGCGACCCTAATGAGGATAAGGTATAGAAGATGGATGGATGGATGTCTGTTTGCGCCAATAACAATAAAAAGAACTTGTCAAGTATGAGTGACTGATTCGCCTCCACATTTTGATAATTTTTTTTTAATTTCTTAATGTTCCAATTACTACTGCTTTAGGGTAATTACAATTTATTTTACCAATCTAGTTGATGTTTTTTTTTCCCTCTGAAACAGCTCTCTTCAGTTTTCGGGGATCTACCTCCTGAGGTGCTTCATTGCTCATGTGACGGGAAAGGTCCAGTTGACGGACACCTCTCAAAACTGACGAGGTATTAGCGGAGTTTGAAAGAGTGGGGCTGGGTCTTGGTTAGGATACTTTTAATTTATTCTCTCTTAAGAGACGTCTTTTTAAAATACACAGGATTAAAGATACAGTAGGTTCATGGAACTTTCCAAATATAGTTACACTTGCACAGTTTAACATGTTCGAAAAGGAACAGGAAGAACCCTACCTACCTACCCCTTCTCTGTAGTTCAGCAATTACTCCTCAGTACATTTACCTGCTGTCTGCAACATTTCTATGTGCGTTTAAAGGACATCTGCTTTGGTTTGTTTGTTTATGGTGATCCACAAACAAATTGAAAAAAAATCACTCACTGTGTCGAGTGCATTTAGGGTAATGAGAGGCTTACAATGCATTGCTACCACAGTTGCTGTTGTCTACTGATCATTGATAATACAATAGTTAAATTCTGAATACACAAATGAAGTATTGATGTCCCCTTAACATTTCTGTATTTTTGGGGCTCAAGCGTTAAAAAAAAAAAAAAAGTAATATCCAAAGTAAATGCAAAGCTCTTTAGGTAGAGAACTTTCAAATATTTTGTCCCTATAATTACAATGTGTCAAAGTGCTACTGGCACTAACAAATAGGAGGTTACACTGAAATACACAAAAAAAATAATATAGATAAACTGTATATTTTTTTAGATCTGCCTATAATTTTTATGAAAAAAAATTCCTAGTTTGGATGACAACACAATGGGGTCATAGCTTAAGTCCTTAACTGAGTCCTTAATTTCAATTTGATAGTGATGCAAGAAAAATTGAGTACAGTCGTCCCTCGCTACATTGTAGTTCGAACATAACCCCCTCCCTCTATGCAGTTTTTCAAAAAAACATTTTCTTCTTTGCGGTATTATACAGGGGTTCCTTGCTTGTATGACAAAAGTTGTAGAGAGAGGGATGGGTGGATAGATAGGTGCTTTCCAGCAACATACTGTATAACACCCCACGGCACGTGTAAAACCCAGGCTTCGTCACAAAAACAGTAGCAGGCAACGGCAAGGGGTGTATCAGTTCGACTCGGATGATTGTGTCGCTTAGCAGCATGTAACTATGAAGAAAAAACTGATGATGCGCAGTTAAATGGAGTCATAACTTTTATAGAAAGAAGTGCTCAAGGGGTCAAGGTTAAAGCCTTGAAGTCGTTTGTACTGCCATCCCCATCACTTCATAAAACGTAATCTAAGCAGTGACCTCCACCCCCATTGCTGCATTGTCTTCCCCATGAGGATGTTTCAAACGTTATCTACAATCAGATCACTGAAGAAAATGACCATGATATGACACAAGTTCTCTCATTTTAACAGCCCGGCAACACAGACGTCACATTTAAAGCATCAGGAACAAATGGGGAAGAAAGATCAAATCAAGTTGAGGGAGATAAAGATTAGATAAGGATCTTGCAACGCTACCTCTACTATTTGATTACCCACTTTGGCATACTGCAAACCAATATCAAAAGTATATTCCAAATACATTCATAAGGGTAACTCAGTGACTCTAAAACATTTAAAGGTGCGCATTATATGGATCACCTCAAGCACAACTTCAAAACAATTGAAGATTTTTTATGTACATTCTTCTCTGATCCTCCTTACTATCTCGTCACAATCTGTTAGTTTGCTGATAGAAACACGAAACGAGCAGTCAAGTTGTAAGCAAAGCCCTCCGCTACACTCCTGACGCTTCCCAGTGTATACTTCAGCAGCAGATGTCCTAAGACCGAAGAATTTTCAAAAAATCAACACGACAGCAGTAGAATAAAGCAGCGGGGTCCGTACTGCAACCCAGGGGCCATTTGTGGTTTGTGGCTTCTTTTGGCTCTCGGCACAATGAAAAAATAAAAACTAATAAAGTGTAACAAAACTTGCAGTAGTCAGATTTCTTCAAAATTGGCAGGTCTTTTGAACAATTATTTTAATTAAAAAATAATTAAAAAAAAAAAACTTTGACAGAGTGGAGAGTCTGCATGCGGAGCAAGTGGGGATATGCCAGGACATATTTTATATTGAATACAGAGTAGAGATTACATTCCAGGACCAATATGATGTAAATATTTAGTTAATATCACCGCTGCGGTTATGTGCATTTGGAGACTTTGCATCCATCCGGTAGCTTGTTTTTAATCCCAATACACATTCATAGTAAATACAAAGGGCAGGTCTTTTGAACACATTATGATGGGACTGACTAACATGTACAGTACTGTTTATACATTACAGTCGTGTGCATACAGTCATGCATGGCTTGCAGATGGTCTGAATGAAAAAGATGTAGAAGGAAGAAACTATCCAACGTAGCGACTTTGGTTTCTGACCTGACCATAATTGAAATATTGCAAAATAAGATTTCATATTTCTAAATAGAATATTGTTGTATTTAACAGTATAGAGAAAACTATTTACGGCCTTCTAACTGCAATTACTACACTACGCTTAACACTACAATTACCTAGTCTAGTAAAAATAAAGATCGAAAATAAACAATATAGGACATAAGGAAGACATACTATACATGTTAGCATTCGAAGAGTTCTTTGTTGTAGTTACTTCCTGCGGTGGCTATTGTCTCCTCAGTCTCTCTCTAGGTTGCCCTCAGGCAAGTTTGCCAATCTTGTCAGCCGTCCATACATCTTGTTGGTTTCACAGAGTTCTACACTCCCACGTCTTCTAGGTCGGTGCCCTTGGCTCGCCGGAAGTTCCAGATCTTTGTGATGGCAGTGACCTGCCAGTTTCAACCTCTTGGATGGCACTTTGTCACTAAGCCTTCGTAGCGCTCCGTAAAGACGCTTGTTGATAATGTGCTCGTTTTGGTCAACGTTTAGTGCCACCCGGAGCACTCTAATGTAGCAACCGTCCAGAGATTTCTCCAAGGAGGGCTTCAGGGTCCATGCTGCACAGCTGTAGAGGCGAACAGGCTGGATGGCTGCTTGGAAGAAAACGATTTAAATTTTTTGAGGAAGATTGGATTTCCAAATGTCATTCATGCCATTTAGGGCTCGCGAGGTCTGTACCTTCCTTACTCTAAGGCAGTCGTTCTCAATTTGAAACACTATTGATAAACGGATATCTGTTTACTTATCTGTACTGTACAGACTGAACTTAAAACTGAAACCAGGAAAAAGCAATAGAAAGGAGAGCTGTGAAACATACAAGCATATTCAAAAGTCAAATTGCATGTTGTGTACAATACATTTGTATCTGTTGGCAGGTCTGCACAAACACTGAAAGTACTCCCTGCCTCTCAATCAGCCCCTGACAGTTCATCCCACCTCCCCCAGGTGGGCCCGCCCCACTATTAGAGAACCACTGCCCTAAAATCCTGCTCCGTAGAACTAATCCAGGAACCAATGTACTTAAAGTCACTGACCTCTGTTAGAGCTTTGCATCCTGCAGTCTTGAGGGATAGGTGGTTCAGACAGAAGCCGAACTGGATGACCTCTGTTTTCCTTGCAGTCGGCCTCAGCCCTACCCTGACACATTATTCTTCCTCCACTCTGCTCAAGACCTATGCCGCTTATTCTCATTAGGGTCACGAGTATGCTGGAGCCTATCCCAGCTTATGCTGGAGCCTATCCCAGCATACCCGTGACCCTCGTGGGCGTCCGTCTTAACCATCTATCACTCAAGACTGCAGAGACCCTTATTCTCATTAGGGTCACCGGTATGCTGGAGCCTATCCCAGCAAACTTGTGCGCCTAATGAGGATAAGCGGCATAGAAAATACATGAATAGATGGAATCATTTTGTGTGTTTTCTTTTAATCTTACAAGATGGATAATAAATAATACACCTGTCCCACGCTACATCACGCTTTGAATTTTGCAGAATCACCCCATGGGCTCCAGCATAGTCATGGGTATGCTGGAGCCTATCCCAGCATACCCATGACCCTCATCATATATTATTAATTTTCACCCTCATTAGGGTTAAAATTACTGTATTCATTTAGACCATAGATATGTTACATTTGCTTAAACATGCATGTTTACTAATAGGCAGTAGTCAACCATGAAACATGATATATTTTGAAAAAACATGATGGGGTACTGCTGCGAAAGTCAAAGCGTGAAGTAGCATGGGACAGGTGTATTATTTATCCATCCTGTAAGATAAAAAGAAAACACACAAATCAGAATAAAGTTAATTTGTATTTTAAACACTTTCACACCACTGTACTGTACTTTATTTTGTACATGAAACTTTTCAGAGAAAAAGATACTCACTAAAAACACAGTAAAAGAAAAGTATCTTCACCAGTGAGCGTGTTAACTTGCACTGTGTGAACACTTTTTTAAGTCATAAAAAGTCAACGTGTGGCTTTAGTGTATGTGCAACTTGGAGTAGAGATGATGTTGCTCGACCGCATTGAGGGCAGCCAGATGAGGTGACTCGCCTATCTGGCGAAGATGCTCCCGAACGCCTCTTGCGGAGGTGTTCCGGGCACGTCCGATCGGTAGGAGGCCTCAGGGAAGACCAAAGACACGTTGGAGGGACTATGTTTCTCAATTGGCCTCGGCATCCGCCTGGAGGAGCTGGACAAAGTAGCCAAGGAGAGGGAAGTCTGGACTTCTCTGCTACCTGCACAACCCGACTGTGCATAAGCGGAAGAAGATGGATGGACGTCACGTCACTTTCCGTAGCAATTTTGGAAGCTTTTGGAAATGACCTAGCTTTCCTGACACACTACGGTTTTGGAAAATGTTTCCCATGCACCATTGAGGAGTTAACGGGTCCATGTCAATGACACATGTTAGCACATGTTGGATAAGTGTTGGTGTCACCATGACTTCTTATGAGTTACATTCATAGGGCATGATGCTTAAGTTTAACTGTGTAATAAAGTTTGTGTTCAAAGGGCATTTCAATGAATGATGGCATAATCACTCTTCAAAACGATTCTTTTATATGCATGTGCTTTTGAACACTGACCTCATAAAACAACAATGGTTAATTTCTTTTTCACACAAATTTCCTTCTTGTATGTGAAGCAGTGGGCTGGTCTGTTATCACGTTATTGAATAACCAAAAGAACGGGAAATGAGTCAGTCCAGTAAAATCTACAAATTACACGCTCCCATAGGCACACTTCCATTTGTCTCTCCAAGTTGACGGCCACGGATAACCCTTCTCTGCCGTCACATTTCCAACATGTATGTACTCGAGGAAACAACTGCAGGACCTGCTGCCTGCGTCGCCGAGGCCACAATCTGCTCGGGCACCGATTGCCTTGTTCCACTCAGTGACTTCAATGCAACACTGAGTCTCGTGTTGAGTACTGTGCTCACCATCATGCTGGCTATGGTCATGTTTTCAATGGGCTGCACTGTCGATGTTAAAAAACTCTGGGGGCACATCAGGAGACCCTGGGGCATCATTATTGGCTTCCTCTGCCAGTTTGGCATCATGCCTTTCACCGCCTTTGCTTTGTCAATCGCATTCGGTGTGCTGCCTGTGCAGGCCGTTGTGATCATTATCATGGGTTGCTGTCCAGGAGGCTCCGGATCCAATATCATCTGCTACTGGCTTGATGGAGACATGGACTTAAGGTAGGCCACATCATTGACATCTAGTACTTGGCGTCTGTGGATGTACAGTCTATCATTGTATAGTTGAAGGGTTTGTGCAAATTCATCATCACTGGGACGGTCTGGCTCAAGTGGTAGAGTAGTTGTCTCCCAATCTGACGGTTGTGGGTTTGATTCCCAGTCCTCCCATGGCCATGTTCAAGTTATCCTTTTGAACCAACCTCTGCGGATTGACATTTTCTATTCACATTTGAATCTGCGTAACTCCACTGAATTGGTCATTGGGCCAAAAATGATCATGACGATGATTAAAGAGGGTTGTAGGGTTAACAGTACAGTATCCCCCTTTTTTTTTATTTGCAGTATCAGTATGACAGCCTGTTCGTCCATCCTTGCCTTGGGAATGATGCCACTCTGTCTTCTCATTTACACCTCCATCTGGACTTCTTCAGACACCATCCAAATCCCATATGACAGCATTGGTAAGTAGGTTCATTCAGAACTACATGGGCAAAATTGACATATCTGTTAATTCCTCAGGTATCACTTTAGTGGCCCTTCTTGTCCCAATTACAGTGGGAATATATGTTAAACGTAGATGGCCCCACTTGGCGAAGAAGATCCTCAAGGTATGAGTATACAGAACATCAATGGAACGACTTATTTTCTTCATAAAAAGTGACACTTATATTGTGTGAAGGTTGGGTCCATTACAGGACTGGGTCTCATTATCATCATTGCTGTGGTTGGGGGAATTCTTTACCAATCTTCCTGGACTATTGCCCCTTCCTTATGGATAATTGGAACGATCTACCCCTTTATTGGTTTTGGGATGGGTTTCCTTCTAGCCCGGTTTGTCGGACAACCATGGTACAGGTAAGCAGATAGAAATGCAGCAACATAACACATTATTTTCATATTGTTTTGCAAAGTTGTTTTGACACTTATGTCACCTGTTTAATATGTAGAGTTTGTTCACAACATAACCAACAATAAAAGTGCAGTTAAAAAAAATCACACAAAATTAATAACACTAATAAAACAGTAAAAATAAAATAAAAACAATAAAACCAATGCCCAGGTTAAACTGTGTTAAAAGCCAGTTTATAAAAGTAAGATTTCAATAAAGATTTAGAATGCCCCAATGTTTGTGCAGAACTAATGCTCAAGGGCAGACTAATCCAAAGTCGGCTGCTGACCTCGACTTAAGATGTTGTGTACGAGTGGACTTCAAAAACCTCCTCGATCCCACTGACACCTCCCACTGATCCCACTGAAACCTCCCAATGATGACGCAGTTCCGGGGGATTCCGCGGTGGACTCTCCTATCTCTGGCAAAAGCCTACTTGTTGGCATGGTGGTGGATGAGATCCCCCCCAGAGTTCCTTGAAGCCCATGCACATGGCACCCCTTTTTAAGAAGGGGGACCAAAGGGTGTGTTCCAACTATCGACAGTTTCCAGCCTTCCTAAAAAGCTCAATTCATGGGATCTGGTTAGGAGGATGTCCTGAATCTTGGATTCAGGAAGACCAATGTGCTTTTCATCCTGGTTGTGGACCAACTCTATACTCTTGGCAGGGTCCTTTAGGATGCATGGGAGTTTTCCCAACCAGTCTACGTGTGCTTTTTGGACTTGGAGTTCAGGAAGGGAGAATTCTGTGGGGAAAACATGGGATAACGGACCACCACATTCAGGCCGTTTGTTCCCTGTGTGACCGGAGTCAGAGTTTGGTTCGCATTGCCGGACCCCTTTTGCATGAGGGCTGGACTCCGCCAGGGCTGCTCTTTGTCACCAATTCTGTTCATTACTTTTAGGGACAGAATTTGTCTGCGCAGCCAGGGCGTTGAGGAGTTTCAGTTTGATGGCAGAAAGATTGGGTCTCTGCTTTTTACAAATGACATTGTTCTGCTGGCTTCATCTACCATGACCTTCAACTCTCACTGGATTGGTGTGCAGCCGAATGTGAGACGGCTGGGATGAAAATCAGCACCTCCAATTCCAAGTCCATGGTTCTCGATTGGAAAAGGGTGGCGTGCCATCTCTGGGCCGGCGATTAGATTCTGCCTCAAGTTGAGGAGTTTACGTACCTCGGGGTCGTGTTCACGACTAAGAAAAGGATGAAACGCGAGACTGACAGGCGGATTGGTGCAGCATCCACAGTGATGCAGGATCTGTATCGGTCCATTGTGGTGAAGGGGGAGCAGAGCCAAAAGACAAAGCTCTACATTTCCCAGTACATCTACATTCCTACCCTCACCTATGGGGTAGTAACCGAAAGAACAAGATCACAGGTACAAGCAGCCGAAATTACTATTTTCCGTATGGTAGCTGCGCTGCCTCTTAGAGATAGGGTGAGGAGCACTGTCATCGGGGAGCAGCTCCGAGTAGAACCGAATGAGGTGTCCGGGGTGTCTGCTCTGGGTACCCCCCCAGGCGCTTTCCTGGAGAGCTGTTCAGGGCAAGTCCGACCGGTAAGGAGGCCTCAGGGAAGAGCCAGAAAATGCTGGAGAGACTATGTCTTTCAACTGGCCTGGGAACGCCTCGGGATCCGCCGGGAAGAGGTGGACAAAGCAAGCCAGGGAGCGAGAAGTCATGGCGTCCCTGCTTAGGCTGCTGCCCCCACGACCTGACCTTGGATAACTGAAAGAAGATGGATGGATATTCTGCAGTTATTCTAATTATTATTGTTATTATTCCATCCAGTTTATGGGGTTTACCTTGCCTCTTGCCCAAAGTCAACTGGGTTGGGCAAGAGGCATTCAGATTAGCAATTTTACATGTTCCAACATTTTTTCAATCACTTATCAAAATTCAACATTTTCCAAACATAATTTTTTAAAATTTTGTACTACTTTCATACTTTTTCAACCCATTCAAAAAACAATACATTCCGCTCATTGAAATATCCAAACATCATTGTGACACTACAAAAATTCCTAGCTTTCTCAGAATACCACATTCTCAGGCTGAAAATTCCTTTTCAAACAACTTGAATTTTTTCACATTTTTAAACTAAACCTTGTCAACATTAAAGGTTCACCAACGTGATTTGCTTAAATATGTTATATAGTGTTTGAAATTATGTTCTACATTGTTCGTTTTTTGAAAGCAAACTGTATTTATTTGCAAAAATTAAACTTATAGTTCATGGCCATGACAAACTCATTGTCGCAGCAAAGCTTAATTTCCGGAGGTAACATAAGTGGAGTAACACTCTCAGCTAAATCAGAGTAAAGAAACACTTTTCTAGGTTTTCGATATAGTTTGGTATATTTTTCATCAAAATTGTAGTCATGCCAAAATCGTGTGCTGCTGCTGGATGTTTACAGTACCAGAGTGATACTGTAAGTTTGTTTTATTTTCAAAAGACGAAAAGTTAAGACCAAAATGGACAAAGCAAGTGTTGAGGGGTTGGTTTTTTTTTTTGCAGTGTTCAAGAATTTAGACTAACAATTTTCCACATTCCAAAAAATTCCCAATTTTACTGCAAGTATTTATTATAACAATTTGCTTTTCAGGTGTCGTACAATTGCACTGGAGACTGGTTTTCAGAACTCCCAGTTGTGCAGCACAATTGTCCAGCTGTCCTTTAGCCCAGCTGAGTTGGAGGTGATGTTTGCGTTCCCCCTGATTTACAGCATCTTTCAGCTTGTAGTGGCTGTCCTGTTTGTGGGAGGTGAGCTTTCTTTATAGAAGCTTTTTGGTGTGGTTTACTCAGGAAATTGGTCATGTTAGTAAATCATTAATAACCAACAGGTGGGCGATAGCAGCCTTTTTATACTTTATAATGATCCGATCAGACGCAGTGTGAGAACGCTCTACATTCAAATGCCTTTGCTAATGATCAGCTGGAAGCCAGTGATAAGCTCTACTCAGGCGGGTCTCCATAGAGTGAAACTCTTGGTGAGTTAATTGGTGCCAGTGGGGGAAATAAGTATTTGGACCCCAGCTGAGTTAGTAAGTTTCCCAGTTAAGTGGTGAACACTCCAGAATTGTATAGTAGGTTCATTGTAACACAGATAGTTACATTGTAAATAAATACATTAAAGTTTGTAAACATATTTGCTTTTGATTGAGGAAAATAAGCATTTGATTTAATGTTTTTTTTCCTCTATTTTTTTTGTTACAGTAAGCCCACTATAAAATTTCTGGACAGTTTGTATCTTTTTGATGGGGTCAACTTACGATCAAATACTTCTTTTTTCCACTGTAGATATTTTGACATTACACAAAAGTCACAAAAATAGTGGGGTTGAACCAACCACATAACAGGAAAACTACAGTACTCTCTCTCACTGACTCAGTCAACAAAATAGACACAGCATTTGAACGTTTTTTGATGCACACGCAAAATATTACAATGGAATCCCTGCTCTGTGGGAAAAGCCCCACCTGGGGTGGCTTCTAATGCAGAGTTGTCACTGAAAGTGTAGATGTGTAACTGCATTATAAAATGATAATAACCTGCAGAGAATATGGCTGGCTGGCTACTTAGCTGCAGTGAGTTCACGGACATCGATCAAGGTTCATGACAGTAAAATGTGTAATCGGGAGCATTATAAAACATACCTTGGGAAGGTTGTTGTCTACGCCAACAGATGGTTTACACACGCAACTCAGACAAGGCTTGGGTGAATGGCAAAGACGGTTTCCAGGGAAACCATGCATATGGACTGCCGTCTTAATAATAACAAGGTGGCAAGATAATTCCCCTGTTTTGATTCCTGCAGTAGAATTATTTATTGCTTAGTATCAGTTCCATCGTTCAGTCGTTTTTTTGAAGAACATGTTAAGATGTCGGGCCGCACATTGGCTGTGCGGGTAGCATGTTGGCCTCACAGTCAGGAGGTTTAGGGTTCGAATCTCCGTTGGGCATCTCTGTGTGGAGTTTGCATGTTCTCCCCGTGCGTGTGTGGGTTTTCTCCGGGTACTCCGGTTTCCTACCACATTCCAAAAACATGCATGTTAGGTTAACTGGTGACTCTAAATTGCCCATTAGAGTGTGAATGCAAGTGGACTGGCGACCAGTCCAAGGAGTACCCCGCCTCCCGCTCGAAGTCAGCTGGGATTAGGCTCCAGCATACCCGCGACCCTAATGAGGATAAGCGGTATAGAAAATGGATGGATGTTAAGATGTTGATCAGTCATTAAGATTTCTTGCATTTCACTCCACAGGTTACCAAGCCTATACAAAGTCATGTGGTCGGCGAACAGCCGAGACAGACAGTGACTCTCCATCGTTAGAAGAAGGCTGCACGGAAGAAGCAAAAAAGAAGTGCTACTATGTGGCAAACGGGGCTTTTGAATTTAATGAAAATAGTGTCAGTAAAGGCAAGGCTGAGCACTTGGACAAGAACACTCAATTGTGAGATGACTGATAACCAGCGTGACCTGCACAAGCATGGCAATGCTGCTCCACAGGCTGGTGATGTGCACTACACTTTGTCTGTATTTGCAAGTTGTGTGATATCTCGCAAGAAAGGGGTGACCCATCTAGCTGTTAAGTATTCCGTGTGTTTTGGTAGACATATACTTGAGACCAGAAGTTTACCTAGCCTGTGGAAAAAGACACATTTTTTGCTCACTATTTGACATGAAATCAGACTAAACGTTTTCTCTTTTGGGTGAGTTAAGATTACCAAAATATTTATATTTGCTAAATTACTAGAGTGTTTACAAGTCATACCGTTTAAAGGCAATGCTACCAAATATTAAATAAATAAATGTAAACCTTTGCTTTTGAAGAAAGTAATAAAACATTTTCATAATTGCAGCATTAAGCCTAAATGAGCTAAACAAGGAAAGGTTTAGTCTGATTTAATTTCAGATAATGAGAAAAATGTTTCTCTTTTTACATAGTGTATGTCAACTTCATATTTCAACTGTATTTTTATATGCTCGCATGCAGTGTGGAAGTGGTGTGGTTATTATTATGTAGATTTATCTCAGCAGTGAAAATGCACAGGAGAGAAGTGAAGAGAATTCACACATGTAGCTCTGCACCAACTCCGCCCCATTTTTTGACAATCAACTCGAACCACATGTCCTTTCCAACCTCAGTACGTTCAGTTCATTCGGAAACATGATGGCCAGCTATTCCCACTGAAAATGATTATAAAAGTTCTGCACTTCCCACATTTCTCAACTGGTTCGAAGCACTCCAACATAAACACATTTTCCACATTCGAAAAATTCGTCTTTTTCCTAGAATTCCACATTTTCCAGCCCAAAAGTTTGCACTGAAATGATTATACTTTTTCCACATTTCTCAAACCATTCCATTATCTAATTNAGTCTTATCTACACTCTAGTCTTATATATACTCTAGTTACACTCTAGTCTTACACTCGAGTCTTATCTACACTCTAGTCTTATATATACTCTAGTTACACTCTAGTCTTACACTCGAGTCTTATCTACACTCTAGTCTTATATATACTCTAGTTACACTCTAGTCTTACACTTGAGTCTTATCTACACTCTAGTCTTATATATACTCTAGTTACACTCTAGTCTTACACTCGAGTCTTAGCTACACTCTAGTCTTATATATATATATATATATATATATATATGTCAGAGTATTTATGTCTTTTAAACACACTTTGCCAACTTGAATAATTTATTAGCCCACTGTACTTTGCACAGGATACAACCAACAACCCAATGTACTGTATAAAAGGTATATTGCTAATAATTCATTAAATGTGTAAGATACTATTCACTGGCGTTTGAACAGTGCCGTGTGTCATAGAATCTTGGATGCTGAAGACGGGTCGTGGGTGGGTCTTCCAGCCTGACAGTGACCTGAAACATACAGCAGTATCATATAATGCAACATAATGCACAAGGGGGCGGCTCAAAAAGAAGCGCATTAATATTCTGGCATGACCAAGACGGTCTCCGGACCTCAATCTCACAGAAAATTGATGGGGTAAGCTAGAACCGCGAATTGCCAAGCGACAGCCAAGATCTATGTGTATGTGTACAATAGATATGTGCAGCATACATTTTTAAAACACAAGTTACACTGCTTCTATGAGTTTCTGAGTAGGTTGTGTAGACCTGGTGAACCTTCTCAGTGACATTGGATCTGTATTCTCATGTTTCAGGATTACGCTTGTCCATCCTCTGTCTTAACAATAAATTATTTTGGTCCTCCGTCACCCAGGACACACTTTCTTGGCCCACACCTGAAGCCTTACAGCATTCTTTTCTTGCCTGCTAAAGGGTTAAGATCCGATCACCAAGATCGGAATCGGCTGCCGAGCCGCTCTATTTTGAAGATCAGTTAAAATCGGCTTCCGCCAGGAGATAGAGTGGATCCGGTGCAGTATGGCGTTTGTAACTCTGGGTCACATTCTAACATGATAGGTGCGGTAATGTGCCTCAAAGCTGGTTGACACTCAACTCCCACCGCAAGTCGGTTTCACATTGGACATTGGATATTCAGCGCCATGGCTCCAGCACTAGTTCCCCCTCACTGTGTCATGGTGTAACGAGCTCGCAGGAGAAGTGTCGTTCTAGCCGCTGGCTGTTTATACTAGGGACCGTCAATAAATTACTTTGGTGTTGAAAACAGTTTGTAAAAAAAAAAAAAAAGTGATACAGTCTAAATCACACCGCAAATTGATTTACAACCACGTCAAATGACTAGTCCTACCCTAAAAGTATTTTTCACATCCAATTTTATTATTTATTGGATTAGGGACCTGACTCAGAGGTTTGTTACAAAAGCCAAACAATATTGTTGGCCGTGCTGTGTAATAATAAAGTAAATTCAGCAATACTTTGGTTGCATTATTTTTAATAATTTGAAGAGCTGTTTTCATAAACACATGAAAACAGGTATTTTGTTCGACTCTCTCAGGCCTCGTTCCAGCTGCTTTACTTTCTTTTGAAACGTTATTTTTGGCAGAATCCCATTTTTCACGAGTTTAGTCCAAGTGCCTTATAACTTGAGATTCTCAGTTCCCAAGAGAACCCACACATGCAGAGGTGACCCATTGTGTCATATGATTCGGATTTGAGATATATTTATTGTAAAAACCGAGGTTCAACTGTATTTGAAAATATGCTGTCAAATGTAAACACCACCTAATAGCCGTGATAAGAAAACAAAGCTTATTAGAATTGTGACAATGATACATGTTTTTTAAGACTGATACTATATGATTATGATGATGATGTCATAACCCTGCTGCCAATATGACATGTTTATGCCTATCTGATGATATGAACAAGATAGTTATGCATAGTAATTGTGCAGGTAATAGAAAACGCAAACTGATGGGCATGAAAGAAGACCGCAGAGACTACTGGTATGTATTGCCGGTTCTAAGATTGACTAAACATTGAGCGATGTTTAGAGTGAGCGGTCATTTCATGCAATTCCTTTCTGATTACAAACCAGCTCACGTGAACAAACGAGGGGTGAAATCAACGACAGAAAATCTGGAAATGCATGTCGCTGAGTTCCGAGGTGCCCGTTACGTCGATCACGGGCTACCGATTTTGATGGCGACTTTATTTTGGGTCGATGGCATATACGTCGCTTTGAAGATGTTGTTATTATCACTCGGCTGACATTAAGCTTCCTAAATAACAAAAAGTATTCGTTCACCTGTAGCAGCTAGTTATGTACCAAAAAAAAGTGCCCATTGCTGAAACCTTTTTAAGATGTTGCCTTGAATCAGGCTTACGCTTTTGCGTAATTGTCTGTAATTTCGGATAGCAAATCCTAACTGGAGGTAATACATGAACTGTGTGTAATAAATGCTACATAGCTATTGTGCACAACACATTACCGGTACTCGGGGGATGTACACAACTGTTGAGGAATTATGTGTACTTGCCTTTATTCCCATACTGAATTAAATTGGGAATTAAGGGAAGATATCTACTACTTCCATTACCTGTGAACTCTGACTGAAATACTGATCATTAGTATTTACTGAAGAGGCTTAGAAGTTTATATATAATAGAAGTTATATATATTATCTGTATATATTTACAGTATATTTTCTCTTTATAATTTTATAGTAGAAGGTTGATCAGGGGTCGGAACCTTTTTGTCTAATTGGCACATCAATCAAGACCGACAATTTTAGAATGTAAAAGGTCTGAATTAATTTTTTTACTTTCTTTTCACCATCTTTGTCAAAAGGGTTGGCTCTGTAGAATTAGCTGACCGTGTGAATGAACAATTAAAGGAGTAAAGTTTAAAAGTAAAGTGGCCATGCTTTTCCTGCCCCTGAGGTAGATCCTTGTGACTTGCTCATTTTTAATGCAGGTCCCAGGCAGAAAGAAAAGCGCTCCTTGTTGAGTTTATACTTGACTGCCACCTACTGGTAACACCTGTCATTACAACAAGCGCTTGCCTTCACGTGAGCCAGGTTGAGTGCTGTTTGTTGTCATTTCTCTGCAGTTTGCCTGGTGAATGAGAATAATGTCACACTTGCATTATTTTTGGCTGCAAACATGTATTCAATTTCGAACTTATTTATTGTTTATTCAACAGCCAAAAAACAATCACCCCCCAACTCCATCCCAGTCCAACCCCACACCACCAAAGGAGACCAATCTCAACACAAAACAATCAATAGGTGAAGACACGCAATCATGTCACACCAAACAACGACAATAATAACAAAATAAAAGAAAAATAATACTAAAAATGAATGCAACTAAAGGGAAGTCATGTATGAATCACATTCAGCTATCAAGGCAAAAGACTACTTTTGCGAGCGTCCCCAAGTGTCAATCATCGTCTTGGGCGTTTCAAACAACCCCCGTCCGTCCTGCCACTCCCCGCCCCCGTGAATACAGACGCCTTCACCGTCTATCGGAAATTGCTGGAACTGTCAGTTGAACGTAATGAAGTGATGTTTGAGCAAGGTTTAAGAAAAGCGTATCGTGTGTAGTGACAATTTCCACAATAATACAAAAAAAACCCACGGCCAACCCGCGACCAAATGGTTTGATGGCGGAGGCGTCACGGCTGTACGTGGACAATTTACGAGGGGACTTGAATGCATCGCTGTACCGTTTTACAGAAGGCTACAATCAACAGAAGAGCAGCGACTATCCTTTGGTGAGTTACAAACAATCAAAAACGTTTTGGTTTGTTTTTTTTACTACCGTTGGCATGTCTGTCGAACTACTTCAACAAACTTGAGCCTAGCTTAACTTTTATTCGTATCGTGAAAAGGACCCAAGGGGCGTTCACGTCGCCTTGTTCAACTTTCCTGGCTGCTTGTCACATGAAAGCAAATCCTTCACCAAAAATCGCGTTTATTCTCACGCGATCTTTCGCCGTTCACACGTGACTCTGACGTCTCAAGTGTGTGCTAAAACGGTTAACAGCCAAACTAAAGGC
>QODF01000123.1:2944687-2967102 GCA_024372805.1 Oostethus manadensis | reverse complement strand
CACCACTGTATTAACCAACATTGAATTGGGTTTAGGAACTTTTCAGGGTGGAAAAAATTAGGACACCTTCCGTTTATCCTTCTGACAATATTAACTCTTTTTGTATTTAAATCTACACACTTCGGTTAGTTACTAACAATCAGGTGCAATGTGGTACGCCGAGGTGCCATTTCCCATGTGACACTGATGAGTTATAGGAAAAACACCACGCTGACATGACCATGTGTCACTGAAGAAGCCCAGCAAATAGTCTGAGTCATGCATAATGCACAGCAGAAACCATGCAAGGGAGACACACAGCAATCTTGATGAATATTATAAAAGCCCATGTGTTTTATAACTATTTATTTTGTGGAGTTTGGCCATTTGAACCCCTTTATCCATTTGGCAACTTTTTGTCCACCGGTCTTTGCTTCCAACCTGCATTTAGCAATTTTGAGAGAACCTTGATAGTACAAGGTGGCTAATGGACTTCTTATGACACACCCTGACATCAGCCATTGTTGCCTTCTGCAATTGTTTATCACACAGTAGTTTGAATCTGCATGTACATAAAGTACGCATGACATGCACTGGGCAGTTCATGTCTGCTTTTGTCAGCAGTTTGCGACTTGCAGCCGAGGTGCCTTGTTTACATGTGACGTATTCCGCTCAACCGGAAAAGCTAAACATTTACCTGCGATGAAAAGAGGGTGTGTGCCATCTAGCGTTTGGGGGGCACACAGCGTATGGCCAAGAAAGGAAGTAGAGGTAGTGCATGTAAACTGGGACGTCACACTGAGATGTGAAAAATGGGGAAACTGAATTATTTGATTAAGTGCATGTAAATGTGAGCAGTACTCCGATATATTCTGACTGGTGGTAAGGAAAAGTTGGTTAGCTTTCAAAAGAGCCTAAAGCCAGGCCATACAGTACTTTTTAGGCTGTTTAAGCAAACAAATCTTAGAATTAGAAGAGGTCCAAACATTACCGTTTCTCGAAAAGCTGAAAAGGCTATTAAACATCAATCATGGCTACTGATGAACCTGCTCGCCCATTTAACCTATCCATTTGAAGTCAAGAGCTGCGCGTATTAGGGCTCTACTTTGATGACAATAGGGACACTGACAGTCCCAGCTGAACATTCCTCAGAACCCTAAAACCACCAGCAGACAGGGACTCCACCAGCTATACTGTTTGTGGAGGAGACTAAGTGGAGAGATAAAGCATGTTCACTTGTTAATGACGTTGTAATTATATTCAAATTTACAGTTTTTCCCCCTCTATCACGGTTTTTTCAAAAATCAATAATCAATCACTGTTTTGTATTTGACAACTGCCTATTGTGAGTCTACAGAAATGCATATTTAAGCAAATGTTACATATTCTTTGACTAAATTAAGCGTTTTCTCAGCTCAAGGCGGTACAAGACGTTTAGAAACTGTAGTCTACACTGGCCAGGTGTTTCCGCTAACACGTACCAGACTGGCTCTCCAACGACAGGCTTTTAATGATTTAATAATTATATGTATCACAACAGGCACAACGTAACATAATAGCAGTCATTTTCACAACACAAGATACTGTTGTGGCCATACTCCAGCAACAAAAATGTCTTATTTATGTCTGAAATGGCTTATTTGCTCTGGTTGTGTATATTATATTGGGTAATATGAGTGTAAAGGTGAGTATTTCATGTTACTTCATGTCTAGAGTGCTGGTAAAAATTGTATATAGAAAGTCATAAACAGATTTTCTATGCTCTTACTCTTTGGAAATTCAGTTCTCGTGGTTGGATCTGGAACCATCCATCCATGCTCTATGCCGATTATCCTCATTAGGGTCGCGGGTATGCTGGGCAGGAGGCGGGGTACACCCTGTACTGGTCGCTATTCAATCACAGGGCAGACAAACAAGCATTCACACTCACATTCATACCGATGGACAATTTAGAGTCGCCAATTAACCTAACATGGATGTTTTTGAAATGTGGGAGGAAACCGGAATACCCGGAGAAAACCCACACACGCACGAAGAGAAAACGCAAACTCCACACAGGGATGCCCAACAGCGATTCAAACCCTGATCTCCTGACTGAGAGGCCAACATGCTACCCACTCAGCCACCATGCGGCTCGATCTGTAACCAATTAACCAAAATAAACGAGGCATTACTTTACAGTGATGTAATTTAATTTAACACAACTACCACAGTTGAAAAATGTTTGCCCCTTTCTTGATTTTTTATATTTTGTGCATGTTTGTCACACTTAAAATGTTTCAGATCATCAAACAAATGTAAATATTAGTCAATGACAACACAACTGAACACAAAATGCAGTTTTAAATGAACTGTTTATTAAGGTAAGGTAAGGTAAATGGCCTTCAGGATTTCACACTACCACCACCATGTTATATTGTTGGTATGATGTTTTTTTTCTGAAATGAAGTACTTATGGCTAAGAAAAACCAAATATAAAGACTTAGGAGTGGCCTAGTCAAAGTCCTGGCCTGAATCCTATTGAAATGCTGTGGCACGACCTTAAAAAGGCGCTGCAAGCTGGAAAACTTCCCAGTGTAGCTGAATTACAACGATTCTGCAAAGATGGACGGGCCAAAATTCCCCCACAGCACTGTTGACTCGCTGCAACTTAGCACAAATGATTGCAGTTCTTGCTGCCAAGGGTGGCCCAACCAGTTATTAGGTTTAGGGGGCAATCACTTTATTACACAGGACCACGTAGGTCAGATCAAACTAATATTTAAATTTGTTTGATCTGAAACGCGGGAGTGTGACAAACATGCAAAAACAATAAGAAATCAGGAACACTTTTTCACATAGTATTGATTTTGCTCTTTTAGAAAATGTTCCAGTGAGGTTGGTATACACCAACAATGAGTCAAAATAGTTCCTGCCTGTGGACCGAGGTTCCCCAGAGTAGCACTGCCCCATGTGACCGTTGCAAGCATGCCTGTTGCAGCTATGATGGAAACGTCTACATCCTGGGAGGACGAGACAACAAGACTCTGAGGGACTTCTGGAGGTACAGTGTAGGTAAGAAAGAAATCCTAATTCTGTAGTAGTTGACTGAAGTTGCAGTGGATAACTGTTACAGTAAACTAGGGATACTCCGATCAGGGTTTTATGCTGCCGATACTGATCCAGCCTGAGTGAGATTGGCTGATGAATGCATGGGATATTGTTCAATCATTTATTTTTTAGTTTCAAGATTCAAACAAATATCTTAAATAGAAATCTGTCCTGATTAACTTACAGCAGAATGAATTGTTGAATAAACCGGTTGCATGGGTCTCCAGCTTTCATCACTTTGATGACTACAATTTAGTGTTTTATTTGTGACTGGCAACATTTAGGTTGTTCACTACTTTGCTTACCAGGCAGATCTCCACTCAAAAGGTGTGGCCATTGCATTTATGGTGTTTTGTGGTCATTTCTCTAAAGGTATCAAGTCAGACAGTTATAATATTTTTAAAAAAACTACTATGAGTTGAAGGTATTCAAAATTAGCTGTTGAGATAGGAGGAGACTCCTGATATCACAATACGTTGTTACTCTTTGTTACACTTCAAACACAAAAAGTTGTAACACTTTGTTCCACTTAAAAAAGTTAGTACGTACCCTGTGATCGTGATGATACACTAGTAACTGCTCCGTAGGACAACAACGAGCTCTGAACTACCCACATTGCTTGTTTTAACAAAAAGAAAATGCCACTGTGGTAAAAAGTCACATTTGGAGCTGGCTGCTGCCAGTGAGCTTGGGAAAGCATGTGAACAAAGATGCAAAAACAGTCGAGCGGCAGTAGGTTTGATAAAGCAGTGATTAGTAGCCTGTGTCAAGCTGTCAAACTGAAGCCATTGGAGGTTTTACAGACTTGGAACCCCTACGTGACACGGCAGACATGTGATCGGGGTCGATGGGCCCATATGAAATTATGAAACTATTTTGGTTTCACGGTATTAAAATGACACCTCTAAAATGTGTAATTTGGAAATATTTTTATTGAAAACTTTTCTGTTGAACAGTAATTTTGAAAACAATGTATTTGAAAATGTAAGTGGAATGCGTATGTCTGTGTTTTTACATACGGGTAACTTACTCCAAAAGGTTGTATGTGTACATTTTGCGTAAGAAAACAATATGGCACCTGTCTTGTCTTGTTAACGCACACACTACATGAGTCCAAATGTGCTGATAATGCATTTTCATCATGTTAGCATCCTATTAGCTTGCCACTGCATGGAAACAGAAACCAGAAGTCAGCTCCGTCCCCCGATTGTATCGTCAGTGGTTAACGTGCATGAAACAATTCTGAATGCATATAAATCTTGATTGAAATCCATAAATTAACATTTTAGGTTACCTATTCCTTGAAGACGTGACTGTTCCCAAAAACACAATGTGACGATGAGGTCAACAAGGACACCACCTTCTGGTTTTCCCATGAGTTATTGTTTGAATTTAATAGTGTTTTTCTCTTTTTTTTATCCAAATACTGGCAATTGCAACTTTGTTTTGTTTCCATTTTGGGTTATTGAGGTGAGAAATGGTATTGAAAAGAAATAACTCATGGCAAAACCAGAAAGTAGTGTTTTACAGAAAGCTGTTTATCTCGCTGCCACATTGCATCGTTATGTGTAATTATTTCAAATTGTTTTCCTGCATGTAAAACTATAATTGTTGAATTCTAAAAACGTGTTTTATGGTAACATGTTTGGCCTTCTGGAATGGATTAATCGGGTTTAATTATTTCATATGGGAAAAATTGATTAGGTTAGCATCCGTTTCGGTTAGAGTCCAACCTTGAACGGATTAATGACGCTAACCAAGCTTCCACTTTACTAGAAAAAAGAAGAGCAGGTTAGAGTATAGGGAAGGTACACATCACGCTCTACTGGATGGTTTGGAGGGATATTTCTTACACGGGCACCATGGCGCTGTAGCATAATTCAATGCAATTTACACTTCATTGTGCTTTTAATTAGTGTTTGGATAATTTTTTTGGAGTAGACTTTTTAACTTATAAATGCAAAATAAAGCGAGAGAAGTATGTATTTGATCCCCTGCTGATTTTGAGAGTTTACCCCCAGTGATAGAGGTTTTTGTTATTTAATGTCCCATTTTTCTAGTGCGTAATGAATGGACAGAGTTGAGCTGCACAGGGGAGACAGCACCGGAAGAAGTGGAGGAACATTCCATGGTCGTTCATGAGGTGAGTTTTTTAGTGAATATTTTTTAAATGTGATCTATTTATTCGTAATTGTATTCATTTTACCTAAACACACATACATTCAAATGTTTCACTGCCCATTGTATCTGGACTATATTCAAATGATGTGGAGTTCTTAAAGGGCCTTATATACGTCTTTGGAGGCACACTGGATTCGGCATATACCGTGCTGAGATGTCCCCTCTGGATGTTTGACATTGGTGAGTTTTTCAGTGAAGGTGAGGACATGGTGACTAGAGTATTAGCAGCAAATGCTATTTCTGAGACAAAACATGTCGCAACATGATGAGTCCATTATTACTCCTGGTATATGCATTCACGGATGTATGCTGAAACAGAACAAAACAGACTTAAAACCTAGTCTTAATCCTGCATAATCCTTGCATGGATTATGTTCCCGCAGTGGTACGCCATTTTGCGTGCCAATGAGTAAATTGGTCTTAAACAGGTGTGTAGAGTATGTGTAAACTGAGCAAGCCTTCATGCCAGTGGGCAAAGAAAATTATGAAATGTTCAAAATGTGTGGCACACATATTTTGCACAAACAAGTCATGAATGCAACGTGAATGCACCACAATCTTACGTGCAAACAACGCGGGCGGTTTGAATCAAAAGTGCACAGGAATGGGTTTAAGTATTTGAAATCTTCCTTGTGAATTTCTGTTAAAAAATAATGCCACCTGACATCTTCTAGTCACTGTCCTTGCTGTCTCCTTTTTTAGTGTATGCCTCCTGCCTGCTCTTTGTGCAGCTGTGAATGTATGCAGCTGCATACATTGCCAGGCCAAAAAAAAGGTCATACACTCTTTAATATTTTGTTGCACCGCCTTTAGCATTGATTACGGCACAAATTCGCTGTGGCATTGTTTCGATATGCTTCTGCAATGTCACAAGATTTATTTCCATACAGTGTTGCATTCATTTTCACCACAATCTTACATTCATGATGGTGGAGTCTGACCACTGCGCCTTTTCCAGCACAACCCAAAGATTCTCCGTGAGGTTAAGTTCCCATGTGTGAAATTATGTCTCATGCTCCCTGAACCACCAATTCCACCAAAATGCGCCTAAACATGCTTTAAACCCCATGCTGTTCTGAAGGCGTTAATGTCTTTTAATTGAACGACACAATTAAAATACACATATAGGCAGAAAACAATTCGAACAGGAGTGGGAAGAAGACAAGCTTTTGGTTTTTCGGTGTTGTTCTACGTTGTTCCTTTTTTTAAATTGCAGAATTTACATTTATAGGTCAAACTGTGACAACTTGATGTCCTCTCAGCTAAAGCCGAGTAAATAAACGCTACTTGAGGTAGCTTGGCAACTTTGTTGAGTAAATTTTTTATCAAAATGGTAGTCATGCCAAAATCTTGTGTTGGTGCAGAATGTTTACAGTATCCGGGTGATACTGTAAGTTTGTTTTCTTTTTCAAAAGAGGTTTAAAAAAGGTTTAACACAAAAATGGATGAAGCAAGTACAGAGAACAAGAGACTGATGGAAGACCACCTGGTGTTCTTTTTTTTGCAGTGGTCATGTAACTGCTATGAAGGAACACTTTTATAAGAAGTATTTAACTGGAAAGTACGTTATGAATGCATTTTGAAGATAAATGCTATTGCGCTGTTAGAAAAGTGACGTCAAAGTTGCCGCAGAACAGAGTAGGTCATAACTTGTTAACATATTTTTTTCTAAACACAATTCCACTATAGAGACAAGGGTGCAAAGCATTACACATGTCATGTAAGCATCTTTTCACACTGGCTGTATAAAGTCATGGTGTATACTACAGTGACGGAAAAAACAATTTGAACCCCAGCTGATTTTGTAAGTTTGTCCACTAACAAAGAAATGATCAGTCTATAATTTCAATGGTAGGTTTATTTGAACATTGAGAGACAGTGACAAAAAAAATCCAGAAAATCCAGAATCCAGAAAAATGCGTTTCAAAAACAGTTATAAATTTGCATTTCCATGAAATAAATAAGTATTTGATCCTCTATCCGTCAGAAAAATCCCTAGCTCCCAGGTGGATCTTATACAGGTAACGAGCTGACATTGTCAGCCCTCTCAGCTCGTACTGTATAAAAAAGACCTGTCCACAGAAGCAATCAATCCAGATGCCATACTCTGCACCATGGCCAAGACCAAAGAGCTTTCCAAGGATGTCAGGGACATGATTGTGGACCTACACAAGGCTGGAATGGGCTACAAGACCATCGCCATTTGGTGACAACAGTTGGTGTAATTATTCGCAAATGGAAGAAACATAAATTAACTGCCAATCTCCCTCGGTCTGGAGCTCCATGCAAGATCTCACCTCGTGGAGTTTCAATGATAATGAGAACGGTGAGGAATCAGCCCAGACCCACTCGGGAGGAACTTGTCAATGATCTCAAGGCAGCTGGGACCATAGTTACCACAAAAACAGTTGGTAACACAGTACGCCGTGAAGGACTGAAATCCTGCTGTGCCCGCAAGGTCCCCCTGCTCAAGAAAGTCCATCTACAGGCTCGTTTGAAGTTTGCCACTGAACATCTGAGTGATTCAGAGGAAGACTGGGTGAAAGTGTTGTGGTCAGATGAGACCAAAATTGAGCTCTTTGGCATCAACTCAACTCGCCGTGTTTGGAGGAGAAGGAATGTTGCCTATGACTCCAAAAACACCGTCACCACCGTCAAATATGGAGGTGGAAACATTATGCTTTGGGGGTGTTTTTCTGCCAAGGGGACAGGACAATTGCACCGCATCAAAGGGAGGATGGATGGGGCCATGTACCGTCAAGTGTTGGGTGAGATGGGTCGTGGTTGGGTATTCCAGCATGACAATGATCCAAAACACACGGCCAAGGCAACAAAAGATTGGCTCAAGAAGCATATTAAGGTCATGGAGTGGCCTAGTCAGTTTCCAGACCTTAATCCCATAGAAAATCTGTGGAGGGAGCTGAAGGTTGGAGTTGCCAAACATCAGCCACAAAACATTAATGACTTGGAGAGGATCTGCAAAGAGGAGTGGGCCAAAATCTCCCCTGAGATGATTGCAAACCTTGTGGCCAACTACAAGAAACGGCTGACCTCTGATTGCCAACAAAAGGTTTTTATTTCCTTCATTGAAATGCAAATTTATAACTCTTTTTGAAACGCATTTTTCTGGATTTTTTTTTGCCATTGTTTTCTCTGTGTTCAAATAAACCTACCATTGAAATTATAGAATGATCATTTCTTTGTTAGTGGGCAGACTTACAAAATCCGCTGGGGTTCAAATTTTTTTTTCCCTCACTGTAAATGTTTCCGCAACATTATACGTATAATGTGGCAAGTGCCATGATCCAAATCCATGCACTCATAGGTAGGTGGGACTTGCACATTATGCCTAGAAGCCATCCTCGTGGTGACCTCATCAATATTTGCTAATTCGCAAATCGCAAATTCAGCAATTATTAAGAAAAGTGAAAATAAAATGGGTGGAAAAAATTCATACAAAAAACACATTTACAATACAGTTCATTGGACAAATGAGGGACAAATATATTACAATTTGCTTTGGCGTTTTTTTCATCAAAAGTGCCTCACCTGATGCATGTCGCTGCTTCTAACGTGCGTAGAGGGTGCCCAGTTAAACTTTTAATGGCGAACAGAAAAACAGTAATATGCTGCTTGATTGGTGGACGGGTTCCATAAAAGCAAGGAAATCCCGCGTAAAGCAGCAACAGAAATCATGGACTGTGCATTGTTGTTGTTTTTTTTTTTTAATTTACCAAATTATGACAAAACAGTCTTATTTTGTAGCCGCAACGGGGATGCCAGTGTCTTATTGTGCCGGTCCCAAGCCCGGATAAATACAGAGGGTTGTGTCAGGAAGGGCATCTAACGTAAAACTTTGCCAAACCAGAACATGCAAATCAAACAAATGACTTCCATACCGGATCGGACGAGGCCCGGGTTAACAACGCCCGCCACCGGTGCTGTTCACTGACAGGGTGCCGGTGGAAACTGGATTACTGTTGGCCGAAGGAGAGGAGGAAGGGGAGAGAAGAGGAATGCTAAGAGTCTAGAACTAAGAGTTGGGACTTTGAATGTTGGAACTGTGACAGGAAAAGGTAGAGAATTAGCTAACATGATGCAGAGAAGGAAGGTAAACATATTGTGTGTCCAGGAGACCAGGTGGAACGGTAGCAAGGCTAGAAGCTTAGGAGCAGGGTTCAACCTGTTCTATCATGGTGTAGATAGGAAGAGAAATGGAGTAGGGGTGATTTTGAAGGAGGGGTTTGCTAGCAACGTCCTGGAGGTAAAAAGAGTGTCAGAGTGATGAGCCTGAAGCCAATAATCGAAGGTGTGATGTTCAATGTTGTTAGTGGGTATGCTCCACAGGTAGGATGTGTGCTGGAGTAGAAAGAGAAATTCTGGTCAGACCTGGATGAAGTGTTGCAGAACATCCCCAGAAGTGAGAGAGTTGTCATTGGTGCAGACTTCAGTGGACATGTCGGTGCAGGAAACAGATATGATGAGGAGGTGATGGGCAAGTTTGGTATCCAGGAGAGGAACGCAGAAGGACAGATGGTGGTCGACTTTGCAGAAAGGATGTAAATGGCTGTAGTGAATACTTTCTTCCAGAAGAGACAGGAACATAGGGTGACCTATAAGAGTGGAGGTAGGAGCACACGGGTAGACTACATCTTGTGTAGAAGGTGTAACTTCTGAAGGACGTCAGACCCTGCAAAGCAGTGGTAGGTGAGAGTGTAGCCAGACAGCATAGGATGATGGTGCGTAGGATGACTCTAATGATGAGAAGGATGAAGAGGGTAAAAGCAGAGCAGAGTACGAAATGGTGGAAGCAGAAAAAGGAGGAGTGTTGTGTGAAGTCCTTCCAGATGACTGGACAACTACAGCTACTGTGATCAGAGAGACCGGTAGAAGAGTACTTGGTGTGTCATCTGGAAGGAAAGTAGATATAGAGACTTGGTAGTGGAATGAGGAGGTGCAGGAGTGTATACAGAGTAAGAAGTTAGCTAAGAAGAAGTGGGACACAGAGGACTGAAGAGAGTAGACAGGAGTACAGAGAGATGCAGCGTAAGGTGAAAGTAAAGGTGGCAAAGGCCAAACAAGGGGCTTATGATGACTTGTATGCTAGGTTGGACAGCAAGGAGGGAGAGAAAGATCTAAACAGGTTGGCAAGGCAGAGGGACAGATGGGAAGGATGTGCAGCAGGTTAGGGTGATGAAGGATAAGGATGGAAGGGTATTGACAGGTGCCAGTAGTGTCATAGGAAGATGGAAAGAGTACTTTAAAGAGTTGATGAATGAGGAAAATGAGAGAGAACGACGAGTAGAAGAGGTGATTGTTGTGGACCAGGAAGTAGCAAAGATTAGGAAGGAAGAAGTGAGGAGGTCATTGAAGAGGATGAAGAATGGAAATCACTTGGTCCTGATGATGTACCTGTGGAGGTATGGAAGTGTCTGAGAGGTGGCAGTAGAGTTTCTGACTGGGTTCTTTAACAAGATCTTAGATAATGAGAAGATGCCTGAGGAATGGAGAAGTGTGCTGGTGCCCATTTTTAAGAACAAGGGAGATGTGCAGAATTGTGGCAACTACAGAGGAATAAAGCTGCTGAGCTATACAATGAAGTTATGGGAAAGAGTAGTTGAAGCTAGACTAAGGGCAAACTTGAGCATTTGTGAGCAGCAGTACGGTTTTATGCCAAAAAAAGAGTACAACAGATGCAGTATTTTCTTTGAGGATGTTGATGGAGAGGTAAAGTTCTGAGCCCCTTCTTGTTTGCTATGGTGATGGACAGGCTGACGGACGAGGTTAGACAGGAATCTCCATGGACTATGATGTTTGCAGATGACATTGTGATATCTAGTGAGAGCAGGGAAAAGGTGGAGTAGAAGCTTGAGGGGTGGAGGTTTGCCCTGGAAAGGAGAGGAATAAAGGTTAGCCGCACAAGACGGAGTAAATGTGTGTAAATGAGAGGGACTCAAGTGGAAGAGTGAGGTTACAGGGAGAAGAGATAAAGAAGGTGGAGGATTTTAAGTACTTAGGGTGAACAGTCCAGAGCAATGGAGAGTGTGGAAAAGAGGTGAAGAAGCGTGTGCAGGTAGGCTGGAATGGGTGGAGAAAAGTGTCGGGTATGATGTGTGATAGAGTTTCAGCTAAAATGAAAGGAAAGGTGTACACAACTGTGGTGAGACCAGCGATGTTGTTTGGTTTAGAGACAGTGCTGCTGAGGAAAAACAGGAGGCAGAGCTGGAGGTAGCAGAGATGAGGATGCTGAGGTTCTCTTTGGGTGTGACCAGGATGGACAGGATCAGGAATGAGCACATATTAGAGGTTTTGAAAATAAATTCAGAGAGGCCAGATTGAGATGGTTCGGACATGTGCAGAGGAGAGATAGTGAATATATTGGTAGCAGGATGCTGAGTCTTGAATTGTCAGGCAGGAGGCCTAGAGGAAGACCAAAGAGGAGGTTTATGGATGTAGTGAAAGAGGACATGAAGGTAGTTGGCGCAAGAGAAGAAGATACAGAAGACAGAGTTAGATGGAGGCAATTGATTTGCTGTGGCAACCCCTGAAGGGACAGGCCGAAAGGAATATAAGAAGATGACAAAACAGTCTTGAAGGACAAGATTGTGTCAGGAAGCCATAAATTGTTTGCATGGAGTTACTGAAGACGGACATAATGTGATGGAGTTACTGAAGACTGACATAATGTGACCTAGGGTCTTCACCAGGCACACTGTTGAAACGCTTGATCCTGACATTAGAAAAACCTGTGTAAATACTTTTGTATTATCATTGTCATGTTTGAAATGGTATTAAGTAAGGATGCAATTTGATAGTCCTATTGCGTTTTCCAGTCCGTAGCTCCAAACTATTTTGAAGGCATATTTCTCAAAAGAAAGAAATAAAAATACACCAACGTAAAATGGTCATTTTTCAGTGTATTCAAACTCTTATTAATCAGTTCATCACTGTCAGTACCACTTCGACACATCCTGATTATCGGGGAGAAAAAATCCACTTTCAAAAGAACCAAAAACCAAGCCCCTATTCCAAATAGTTCAATGACAGCTTTACTTTTATCTTAAGTACATTTTTAGACGTTTTCGATAAAAATCAATAAAATCCCAGAATTAGAATGGTTTACCTGTGCTGATGCAGTACATCCTTTACCGGGTTTTCTGCTGGTATCTATCAAAGTTTCTGTAGCGGTGACAAATCTTTACTGCTTGAGATTCCACCGCTTGTTGGTTCATGTTTTCCCCTGGAGTCACCCTATCTTGTGTATTTCTTGTGTGTGTTTCAGCAAAGCAGAAATGGGTGTACAGTCAGAGTAAGACAAGCTCTCCTAAGGTAAATCACTTTGAAAATGGCCTTTTTAGAACACTGGTACTCTGACACAGTGGCAGTTATTTTACTTTCTGAAGTTTGGTTTGCCCTGGTGTAAAATGAAATCACTAATGAGCACTAGCTTGCAACATTTAGGAAGTATTTCACAGTATTACCTGGCAATGAACTGACGCGAAGGGATTTTTCTTCTATATAAAGTATGATAGCAGTTATGTTCGTAAAAGTTTTTCTAAAATATAAAAAGGTACATCATTTTTAATATAATTTTTTTGATTGTGAGTTGAAAGCGGTTATAATTGTAGATGACTGGTAAATTTTTTAAAGTTGTATTTTATTACGATTATTCTTGAATGCCCGAAAAAAGGTGATGACATTTAGCTGTTCATTGTCCATAACATAACCTGTCCATACCATAACCCCACCGCCACCATGAGCCACACGTTCCGCAACTTGCATTTTATTGCTGGGTTTCAAGTGACGTCACACCCGGTTGTTGTCAGCCCCGCCTTAAACAGATGGGGGCAAATAAGTGCATTAGTAACTAGGGCAATGTACACACTGCAGGTCAATTCCCATTTCTTGTAATGTGAACGCAATGCGCCTGGAATGTGACATGCATGCGCAGAAGCACGTCATTACTCGCATTTCTGTGTCTTTACAGAAGTAAAGAATGCTGCGGTGTGCGCTCCAGTGATGTGCAATACTATTGATTTCATCTCTGATTCGATAATTCAGCAATACCAATTCAATACTATGTGCAAATGTATCTAATGTGTCTGGTAAATTAAAAAATGTAGTGTACAGTATTTCAGTTTATTTTAAACCGTGAAGTATATTGAGGTAGTGGGGTGATTTACAAAAAAGACAAGCTAACAAAGGACAAAACGGTATACCTGAAGTATCAAGAGTATCACTATTTGATTTCAGAATCGACTTTTAAATCATGAAGAGCTGGTATCGGAAATATCGACATTTAAGTATCGGTCCGCACATTACTAGCTTCTCCTTAACGTGTTTGGGGCAATTTCAAGTGAAGTGGAGCTGCCAGGAGTCCGGAAATAGTGTGTAAAATCCAGCTGAATATGCATATACAAGAAGGACAAGGACATTTACAAGAATGTATTAATGCACACTGAATGGGTATAAGAATGCAAATTGACATGTTACAAGCATTATTTTCATTATGTCGGACACTGCCTTTTGACTGTCTTGTTTTCAACTATTGTATGTACACACCATATATTGTACGGTGTAATTATATGCTGGTTGCAAATGGCCCCCACTTTGGACACCACCGAATGAATGCATACACGCATTGTTGGCATGGTGCTCGAACATCACACTGGAATGAATGATTCTGAAAATAAGACAACAGTTAACATTGTGGACATTTTGTTTTTCTTGGAGATAGACTCAAATGCCGACTAACAGAAAAGGCCACAGTGCGGTGGTGGTAGGCTCATCCATGCTTGTGTATGGTGGCTTCATAGACATCAAAGGATCATCTCCGGAGTTCTGGAGTTTGGATTTTTGTGAGTGAATATGAAGTAGTATTTATATGTATCCGCTGTATGCGGTTAAAAGCAAATATACAGGAGCAGACATGTTTTAAGTGTTTTCTGTGTGTGTGCACGCTTGACAGATACCATGGCTTGGTCGCTGCTCAATGGTTGCCAGCAAGGAGCCCTGAGCCCAGGCCCGAGACACAGTCACTCTGCAATGGTCTACCAGAGTTGCATGTACTTGTTTGGCGGCCTGAAAGGCTTGCGAGAGCAGAGAGACTTCTGGAAGTGGAATTCTATCAGCAATGCATGGACTTCACTCAAAACAAAGTACGTCAGACTTCATCTTTTGGACTCAAGTACAGAAGTTTGACTGGTTGTGGGGAAAAATCTGTTACTTTCTTTACAAATACCTCAAGCGCAACCTTCAGCAACTCCTTTGGTGTTCAATACTTTTGTGCAGCCCTCTCACAACATACAAAGACAATAAGTAGGCGTGGTGTATGACCTTAGGCAAAATATAGCCCATTAAGCTTTTTAATTTAGCCCACCCAGTGTTTCCAAATTATTTTATTAACTCTTCAGACTCTCAAGACAAAGCTGTTACCAATGACCATATGAAGTATCATTTGCACAATTAAATTAATAAAACACTTTTTGAAACAAGAAGCTCTGCGCTTTCCAGTGATGTACATGTTATTGCATCTCACAGAAGACGAGGGTTTGACATAAAGCTAAGTTTGTTTTATTTTGACACAGGCGTATGCGCCTGTGTGGCAAAGAGGGATGGAAGAGCACAGTGTTGTCTAATTTTAGGGAGCATTGGAATTAAACCATTTATTGTACTGTAATCCCTCATTGATTGAGGTTAATTGGGTCCAAACGTGTTAAGTACATTTCTGCAAAGTAGCATTTAGGCCTGTCACGATAGTCGAATGATGTTTAAAA
The DNA here is from genome assembly GCA_024372805.1 of Oostethus manadensis. Lineage (NCBI taxonomy): Eukaryota > Metazoa > Chordata > Actinopteri > Syngnathiformes > Syngnathidae > Oostethus > Oostethus manadensis. Next base: position 2,952,076 of record QODF01000123.1, on the reverse strand, counting down.
ACTGAATAACTTTGCCGGCTCGATAAATTGTCATGTGCATGCATGTGTGTGTCTTCCTCTTGTCTTTTTACCACACAGGCTGGATGACAAGAGGGTTCACTCTGCATCTGGCTGTGCACGTTGGAGCTACAGTGGAATGAACGGAGAGAGTGACTCTCAGACATTCAACCTCTTTGTCCGAGTACGTGGAGGCGGGGCTACTAGTGAGTGGATACACTCAAAATCGATTATGGACAAATATTTGTAGAACAGTTATCGTTCAGCAAGATTTATTATCGTGACAAGCCTAATAGGATTCCTTTTTTATAAATTGAATACTGTCGTAGTTAGAGCATACAAAATCTGTTTACGACCATCTATGTACAGTTTTTAACACTATTAGAGCCTTCTAGACATAAGATAAGACCCCAATAGTCAAGTTTACACTCGTATTGCCCAATATAGTAGACACAATACAAATAAAAATAGAATCGCAAATCATGCCGCTGGTGACAGCTTTGGTGTTTTAATGAAATATTTTGGAAGAGTTGGGTGGGCTGGACTAAGAGGCGTGACATACCTGATCTAGTCGAATCATCTCATCATAAATGCATGTCATGAACCGCATCACAAAATTTCAAAGCCCCTAACAATGCCTGTGGACATTTTCTCCAGATTGGGACCCTCTAAACTCATTGGCCACTCAACTGTAGCCTACAAAGACAGCATGCTTCTTTTCGGGGGAGGAGAGAGCCAGAACTATCCAAAGAACTGCCTGTGGAGGTACATCTTCTCCACTCACTCTTGGGGGCAGGTGAATACACTGCTAGGATCAAGCTCTCCAGACAAGATGCACCACTGTTGTGCTGGTATAGGTGCCAGTTACGCAGCCAACACCGCCGGCATCTGCTCAGAAACCCAAGTAAGACGTCAGCCTGAGAAGTTAAGGCCATTCAAAAACAAATGTTTTCCTGCTCCACTCACTTTTCTGGGCTCAGAGAGCGCCATAGAGCTTCAGACTTTCCACTCGGACAAGGGTCAGAAGGTCAATAATACCCCTGAAACGGACAAAAGTCTCTTACTGGGGAAGAACGTGCATCAGTTGGGAAGCTGCCTGACGTATGAAAACAAAGCATTCAGCAAACACCGCCGCTGCACTGAGGAGGAGCTGCTGGGAGACGACGAAGACATAACACAACATTTGCCTGACCTCTTACTGGTGCTGGGGGGCAGACCGTGTGCTGGACACAAAGCTATCTCCGTGTGGCAAATGACTCTGGCTGACACTTGACAGCACATTTTAAAAAGAGCCAGAACAGGCAAAAAAACAGTGTTATTGTGTCATGTCACTTTTTTCCAAACGAACAATTGTCAAACATTTTATATGGTGCTGTTACATTTTTTCAATTCAGTTTTGATGTCTGTTGATTTGTCAGATTGCATGTGAATAAATGGCAGTCTTACACAAACACAACCATGGTAACTTTCTGTTGGGAGCTAATAAAAGGACTTTTTGGATAAGCGGAAAAAAAGGAATGAATGAACTGAACAGTCACATTTCTGAGGGTGTATTGAAACAACAAAAAACAAGATAAGCAGTTTTTCCATCCGTCCATTTCCTTCCTCTTTCCGGGTCGCAGCATCGGCAGTCTCAATTGGGGGAAGCCCCAACGTCTCGGTCTCTGGCCACTTATTGCAGTTCCACAAGGCATTCCCAGGCCACCTATGATACATGCTTCCAGCGTGTCCTTGGTTTGCTTTGGGCCTCCTCCTGGCAGAGTATGCTCAGAGCACCTCACCAGGGAGCCATCCAGGAAGCATCCAGATTAGATGCCCGAGCACCCTCAACTGGCTCCTCTGGATGCGAAGGACCAGCGTCTCTACTCGAGTTCCTCACCCTATCAAGGCGTGTCCAGCCACCCTGCGGCGGAAACTCCTTTTGGCTTCTTAAATCTGCATTCTTGCTCTTTTGGTCGTGACCCAAATTCTGTGAAACTAGGTGAGAGTAGGATCACAGATCGGTAAACCGAGCTTTCCCAATTCCTGCTCAGCTCTCCTTTCACCATGGTAGATTGTCTGGTACAGCGACCATATTTCTTTAAACCATCTCACACTCCCGCCTTTCCTCACTTGTGAACAAGATGCTTGAATTCTTCAACTTGAGCCAAAAATAAGGAACAATTCTCATGTGTGCTTGTCCTCCTTCCTTTTTGTTATTGGGCAAGACCGTGCCTTTCAACATACACAGTCGCAGCTTTGTAAGACTTTCCAAAATATTTCTGTAATAGTCTTTGCTATTACAGTATACAGTATAGCCAGGATCCGAGGATCCGGTTGCAATATGTTTTCATCTGCACACCAGCTCACAAGGTTGCCGGTAAATTGTCCCAAGTAGTATAGACTCTGTTTTTGTGGTTTGGATTCCACTTCCTTGCTCAAAATGTCTTCATGAAGGCCATGTGCTGCAGTCAAACAGAGAAATGTCATGTGGAGTCGTAGATTGTTGCTATTTTACCAAGGCCACTGTGATTGCAATTTGTCAGTTCACGATGGGAAGAAGTTCTTCAACTGTTGATGATGGGATGGTATTGTCATTGTGTGTTTAACGGTATTTTGTTTGCAGTTTAGTTCCAATGGTGTTAGTTGTTCAACCACAAGATTGGGCTGGCTTTTTGGTTTTCGTGGGTATGGCATCCACAGGTTTATTTTCCATTTCATGTTAATTTATTAACTTTATGGCAACGGGATCCAAATGCTAAGTAACTCCTTCCTCCTATTTATCCTCCTACAAAAGGAGAACCATTTGAATTCAAGCCACAGTACACAGTGAAGCATGGTGGTGCAAGCATGATATGGGCATGTTTCTCCTACTGTGGTGTTGGGCCTATTTATCACATACCAGGGATCATGGATTAGTTTGCATATGTCAAAATACTTGAAGAGGTCATGTTGCCTCATGCTGAAGAGGACACGCTCGTGAAATGGGTGTTTCAACAAGACAACGATCCCAAACATCACAAGTAAACAAGCAAAATCTTGTTATGTTGTTATGCTATGGATTGGCCAGCCCAATCTCCAGACCTTAATCCAATGGAGAATTTGTGGGGTGACATCAAAAATGCTGTTTCTGAAGCAAAACCAAGAAAAGTTCATGAATTGTGGGATGGTGTTAAAGACTCTTGGAGTGGAATAACTGCTGAAAGGTGCCACAAGTTGGTTGACTCCATGCCACACAGATGTGAAGCAGTCCTCAAAAACTGCTCATACAGCTAAATATTAGTTTAGTCATTCACAGGCTTGCCGATTCTTAGAAACAAAAACGTTTGCACAAAATAGTTTGCGTTTGCAAAGTCACAGGCAGACACTGCTATTTTTGAACCCCCTTTCAACTAATTGCCCAATTGCACAGCCTTAAGAGCATGCACATCATGAATAGTGGGTCTTGTATGTTTTCGGAGAATCTACTGCACCTTGTAACTTGTTTGGTATGTGGCAATAAAAATATACTAATTACAGTGATTAATATGGTTAGTCACATTGGACTGGAATTATTTTAAACACTACTGTAAGTGCTATAAATCTTACAAACAGTGATTCATAGGTCTAAAGTTAGCACAACCAGAGACATAACACTGAGGCTAACACGTTGTTAGCTAACTAGCAGTGCAGTCAATTAGCCAGCCCATCAATGTTTTGCTGTACAAAATAAAGGTACATAATGTACATGAGATTCCTTCCACAAATTGTGCAGTAACATTTACTGTGACAAAAAAAAACATTTTTTCGAGTATATGGCCAGCTTTTTGTAGAAACAATCATCCCAAAGTTTATATTATTTACATGTACATTACATTATTTACTTACAGGAAGCTAAGTCATGTGCTAGTGTAGCCACACTAGCTAGCTTCGCTATTTACCAATTTACTAACCAACGTAAACACCATCTACATTTTCCAAAAATGTTACCCAAATTAGGTTTGATAAAGATGTAGTGTACCTTCTTTTTTGTCCTGTGACGGTTCCTCCATTCCTCCATTCCTCCTTCCCGTGACTCCATACTTAACTTAAGGTATGACGTGACCGCTGCGGCAACACGATTTCAATCATCCAATCATAATGCAGCATTTGAGACGGACGACGCTCTCTGCCAATGAAATGTTGACTTTAGGGCATCATAGTTTATTTACATTTTTTTTTACCAAATGCAGCGCCTTGATGCATAAAGAGAAAAAGGTGCAGCTAAGGTTCAAAAGAGTAAGTTCACTTAATAATTTTCTGTATGAGTTCAGTCTTTTTTAGTTGGCTTTTAAAAACAATGCATTTCTATTATTGCTTGAATTCAGTAATGCCTTGTTTGTTTTTATTTATTTCATTTGACTGAAATAATTTTTTTGCGATTGGCTGGCGACCAGTCCAGGGTGTACCCCGCCTCTCGCCCAAAGTCTGCTGGGATAGGCTCCAGCATCCCCGTGACCCTAATGAGGATAAGCGGCTTATTTCGATATCAGATCAGGCACAACAAGGTAACGCTCAGCATACATCACAGTTGAGATTAAGTCTAGTAAATAACGTACTATGATGCAGGCTGCTTGTGTGTGTGTGTGTGTGTGTGTGTGGTTTCTCTCCCCTTTGCAGAGTGGTGACGCCTGCAAGGTGCATCCCAGGTGTGGGGGATTGGCAATCAGGTGGAGACGACATAAAGGCGGCAAACAGCAAGCGGTTACTTACTCACTTTTTCAATCACGCGTGAGCAAGCAAGTGTTGTGTTTTTTGGCTAATGTGGCGTGTTTAGTTTTCCTAGAGAGGTGTACTGTACTGTTAGTGTGTCCCTTTTTATTGGTATTTTTTGAATAAAAAAACAAGACTTATTGTTTGACCTCCTGGTTTTGAGGATTTGTTCTGCCCCCACTTTTTGTCGAAATTAGTTTTGTTTTTTTTTTGGACCCGGAATTGAATTTGCTTCAGAGAATAATACCTGCAAGACAATAAAGTGGTGCCTGAAAAGCCTGACACTCGTTCATGCCAGGATATTAGTCCTATTCACATCAGTGGGTAGTGTCAGCAGGTTCAGGGCATACTCCTAATATATGAAGCGGAAAATCACAGTAAAAAGAGAAGCTTGAATAATAATAGTAGTAGTAATAACGAAAACCGAAAGTTTGAAAACAGCTTCTGTGCAGTCTGTGCAGATCCGCTAGTGCAGAATCAGGGTTACAGAAGATTTTTTTTTTTTTATGCAGCGTCCACAATATATCTAGATTAACGGATAGAATACTCCAATTACTAAAAGAATCCAAACTTTTTTTGTTGGCTATCCTGTGACTCAGCAAACTAATATTTAGTTGTACGAGCACAGTTTTGCACAACTGCTTCACATCTGTGTGGCATGGAGTCAACCAACTTGTGACACTTTTCAGCTGTTATTCCGCTCCATGATTATTTATCAACATCCCACAATTCATTTCACGATTCAGAAACAGCATTTTTGATGTCAACCCCACAAGTTCTCGATTGGATTGAGGTCCAGGGATTGGGCTAGCCACTCCATAACATGAATTTTGTTGATTTGGAACCAAGATTTTGCTAGTTTACTAGTGTGATTGGGGTTGCTGTCTTGTTGAAACCCCCATTTCAAGGTCATGTCCTCTTCAGCATGAGGGAACATGACCTCTTGAAGTATTTTGACGTATGCAACCTGATCCATGATCCCTGCTATGGGATAAATAGGCCATAGTAGGAGAAACATGCCCATATCATGATGCTTGCACCACCATGCTTCACTGTCTTCACTGTGTACTGTGGCTTGAATTCAGAGTTCGTGGGTTGTCTCAGAAACTGCAGCCCTTGGACCCAAAAAGAACAATTTTACTCTCATCAGTCCACAAAATGTTCCTCTATTTCTCTTCAGGCCGGTTGATGTGTTCTTTGGCAAATTGTAACGTCTTCCGCACATGCCTTTTTTTTTAACAAAGGGACTTTGCAGGGGATTATTGTCAATATATTAATCTTCACACAGTTTTCTAACTTTTACAGTACTTACAGGTAACTCCAGACTGTCTTTCATCCTTTCATCTTCATTCACACTTTTTTTTCTCTAACTGATCACTGATTTGAATGCCACGCTGCTATTTTGTGAACACCCCCTTTCAACTAATTGCCCAGTTCCACAGCCTTAAGAGTGTGCATACCATGAATGCTGGGTCTGGTTTGTTTTCTGAGAATCTACTGCACCTACTGGTAACTTGTTTGCCATGTAGCAATCAAGAAATATACTAATAACAGTGATTAGTCACATTGCACTGCTATTATTCTGAACACTACTTTGTACACACACACACAATAGCCATAGACTGCACGGTCAGCAGATCTGCAAGAACCTGGGTTTGAATCTGCGCTTTGCATGCTCTCCCAGTGCGTGCATGTTTTTTTGGGGGGTACTCCAGTTTCCCACTACATTCTAAGCTGTGACCTGCAGTGTTTATTGGATTCCAAAAAAGTCCGCTGGGATAGGCTCCAGCATACCCCTGGGACCCTAGTTAGGATAAGTGGCATAGAAAATGCATGGATGGTATTCACAAAAGTCAAAGTATAAACAAGGTCTGGCCTTCAATTATTATAATTGTCCTCCAAACAAAATGTACAAAATGTTTGGACAGCCACTTTAAAGATTTGAATAAAGCAAGGTATTCTGGGAGATGAAGTGCTGTTTTGTCCTCTTGTCCAACAATTTGAAAGTTTTTACAATTTTAATGATCTGTTTGATTGTAATCTCCATGGACTATGATGTTTGCAGATGACATTGTGATATGTAGTGAGAGCAGGGAACAGGTGAAGGAGAAGCTTGAGGAGTGGAGGTTTGCCCTGGAAAGGAGAGGAATGAAGACGGAGTACATGTGTGTAAATGAGAGGGACCCAAGTGGAAGAGTGAGGTTACAGGGAGAAGAGATAAAGAAGGTGGAGGATTTTAAGTACTTAGGGTCTACAGTCCAGAGCAAGGGAGAGTGTGGAAAAGAGGTGAAGAAGCGTGTGCAGGCAGGCTGGAATGGGTGGAGAAAAGGGTCGGGTGTGATGTGTGATAGAAGAGTTCCAGCTAAAATGAAAGGAAAGGTGTACACAACTGTGGTGAGACCAGCGATGTTGTTTGGTTTAGAGGCAGTGCTGCTGAGGAAAAGACAGGAGGCAGAGCTGGAGGTAGCAGAGATGAAGATGCTGAGGTTCTCTTTGGGTGTGACCAGGATGGACAGGATCAGGAATGAGCACATCAGAGGGACAGCACATGTTAGAGGTTTTGGAGATAAAGTCAGAGAGGCCAGACTGAGATGGTTGGGACATGTCCAGAGGAGAGATAGTGAATATATTGGTAGAAGGATGCTGAGTTTTGAATTGCCAGGCAGGAGGCCTAGAGGAAGA
>QODF01000123.1:2921201-2938934 GCA_024372805.1 Oostethus manadensis | reverse complement strand
ATGAGCAGAAACATTTAAGTGCAAATAGTTTTTCACACCACTGTAGACTAAGTACGATTTGTCGGTGCATCTCCTTGTACTGTACGCTGGCATGACAGTAAAGACTTTGATGGTATGTTTGCTACTGGATAAAGGTCATTGAAGATGTTTGTTCAGTGGGTTTTAGTGGTAGAGCAATGATACCGTTGGACGTGCTGACGAAAATGGTCACATTCGTGTTTTGTTTTATGGAAGGGTTCATGACGTATGCTGGTCTCAGACTGTAATTTAAATGCTGGTGGTTCAAATGATCTCATCCCTAAATTGGTTTTGTTGAGCTTTCAGCTGATGTTCAGGATGTATATCATCTGTGTATTGATACAAGTGTTGCCAAGCAGTTACCATAGCAACACAGAAGCAACCCCAGGCGTGAGGTACAGCAGTTTTTTTAGGCAAAAAATACATTTTTAGTGACACGCATACTCAGTGTCTGCCTTTTCTCAGCGGCCCGGCCGTTGCAGTTCCACTCAATGGGCTGCTGTCATGGAATGATCCGAGCGCTCTCATGACAAGGGAACAAAAACCAAGCCGTTATTATAAGAGCATGACGTGTTCCTCCTAAACCCGTCATGTCAACGACAAGAGAAGAAAAGTGACAAAAGAAAAGAAATTGCGCAGAATAATGCATGTGACATTTGAGTCCAAGGAGAGCGCTGGGGGGATGTTGTGTATGTGCACCTAATGCGGTGTTGCAAAGCATGTTTTTTGTCATTCTAAATGTCCACTGGCCTTCTTTGCTGCTTCTTCTTCTGTGTTTTTTCCCCCCGTTCAGCTCTATTCTTCCTCACACCTTTGAGCCTTTGTGTGGTATTGTACCACGGAGCTGGCTCGGGTCCCTGCTCCCTAGTCCCTGTTTGCGTCCTGGCCAGCTGGCTCCCGACCCGCAGATCATATACTGCCAGCTGGGCCAGGGCTTAGAGGCAAGGTCTCCAGAAAGCCAGGCAAACCTCAGTTGTTGATGTTTCCTATGTGAGATGAGGCAAGATGGAGAAATGGCGTATCGTGGGCCACTAAATGAGCAGTATAGAGGATGCTGATGAAATGGTGTGGGTTTGTTGGACAGTGGATGATGGTTCTGCTCTCCTGCACAGGCAGTTTGTCTCTGGTAGGTGTGGAAGAAGATGCCGGTCTTTCCTCTCAAACAATTGCATCCATGCGCACGTGTGTTGACGTAGCCAAGTGTATCGCGATCGCTCCTCCACAGTTACATTCACAAATGTTCATCACATAAAGTGAAAATAAGATGCCATTGAATTCATGTGATCACTCTCCCAAACGCGGTGCAGAGATCAGATGACGCAACTGTGAGCTTGTAGAGACAGAAATGACATGTCATGTAAATAAGATACCTTCGGTAAGACTAGGAACTATGTATAGTAGTGTTATTAATATATTTTTATTGCCAGTAGGTGCAGTAGATTCTCGGAAAACAAACCGGACCCAGCATTCATGATATGTACGCTCTTTAGGTTGTGCAATTGGACAAATAGTTGAAAGGTGTGTGTTCAAAAAAAATTGCAGTGTCTGCCAGTGGCTTCACAAACTCAAAAGTATTTTGTTCTAACTTTTTTGTTCTAGGATTCGGCAATCATGTGAATGCCTAAACTAATATTTAGTCGTATGAGCACAGTTTTTGAGAACTGCTTCACATCTGTGTGGCATGGAGTCAACCAACTTGTGGCGCCTTTCAGTTGTCTTTCCACTCCAAGATTCTTTAACACCGTCCCAGAATTCATTACCATTTCTTGGTTTTGCTTCAGAAAGAGCATTTTTGATGTCACCCCACAAGTTCTCGATTGGATTAAGTTCTGGGAATTGGGTGGCATAACAAGACATTACACGATGTTGTTGGTTTACTAGTGTGTTTGGGGTCATTGTCTTGTCGGAACCCCCATTTCAAGGGTTTGTCCTCTTCAGCATAAGGCAACATGACCTCTTCAAGTAGTTTGACATATGCATCCTACTATGTGATAAACATGCCCATAGGATGATGCTTGCACCACCATGCTTCACTGTCTTCTCTGTACTGTGGCTTGAATTCAAAGTTTGGGGCTCGTCTCACAAACTGTCTGCGGCCCTTGGACCCAAAAAACACACCTTTACTGTCATCAGTCCACAAAATGCTCCTCCATTTCTCTTTAGGCCAGTTGATTTGTTCTTTGGCAAATTGTAACCTTTACTGCACATGCCTTTTTTTTAACAGTGGGACATTGCGGGGGATTCTTGTAAATATATTTCACATAGACGTCTTCTAACTGTCACAGTACTTTGAGGTAACTCCAGACTGTCTTTGACCATGCTGGAGCTGATCATTGCCCGAGCCTTTGCCATTCTGATTTTTATTCGATCCATTTTGATAGTTGTCTTCTGTTTTCTGCCACGTGTCTCTTATTTTGATCTCCATTTTAAGGCGTAGGAAATCATTTTAGCTGAACAGCCAACATTTTTTTTTTTGCACCTCTTCATATGTTTTCCCCTCTCCAATCAACTTTTTCATCAAAGTACACTGTTCTTCTGAACAATGTCTTGAACCACCCATTTTCTTCATGCTTTCAAAGAGAGATGCATGTTCAACAAGTGCCGGTTTCATCCTTAAATAGGGGCCCCCTGATTCATACCTGTTTTTGCACAAAATTCATCACTGATCACTGATTGGATGCCACACTGCTATTTTTGGAACACCCCTTTCAACTAATTGCCAATTGCACAGCCTTAGGAGAGTGCATATCATGAATTCTGGGTCCTGTTTGTTTTCTGAGAATCTACTGCACCTACTGGTAACTCGTTTGTCATGTAGCAATAAAAATATACTATTAACAGTGAATCATCTGGTTAGTCACATTGCACTGCTGTTATTTTGAATACTACCGTATATGCAATGTATTCTTAAATTACTGGTGTTGCAATCTGGTGTGATCTAAATGAATTCAATTCAAATTATCTTAACTTTCTTGCTGATGAAAAATATTCTTTCATCAACAATTCATAGACATTGGTACCTCCAAAAACGGAGGTTAGGTTCGAAAACGGAAATGTACGTGAACCGGTTTTTCCAATAGCTTACCGGGGTATGCTGGAGCCTATCCCAGCTGACTTTGGGCAAAAGGAGGGGTGTACACCCTAGTTGGTCGCCAGCCAATCGCAGGGCACATATAGACAAGCAACCATTCACACTCACACTCATACATATGGACAATTTAGAGTCACCAGTTGACCTAATATGCATGTTTTTGGAATGTGGGACAAAACCACAGCACCTGGAGAAAACCCCCACACAGGGAGAACATGCAAACTCCACACCAAGATGCCCAACAGAGATTTGAACCCAGACTTTCCAGATCACCTGTGTGGCCATCATGCTAGCCACTAGGTCACCATGCAGCCCCTGTAGGAAAGAACGGAACTCCAATAAATCCTTTCCAGACACCCGGACATTTTTGTAGATAATTAAATGTAGTTACGGAAAACAATACAAAAGATTTATAAATGATAATGAAGTGGATAAATGAACATTTAACATGACCTTTACTTTTAGTGAAGACTTTTGTTCCGCGACCCCAATGAAGATAAGTGGCATAGAAAATGGAAGGATGGAAGACTTGTTGGCAAAGACAGCAAGGAGCGGAGAGGGAGGACAGGAAGGGAAGCCATCTTTGTACTTTGTGATTCGTATTTCTCTCCATCTTTATCAAATTGCTGGCACTTGCAACTTTCTTTGGCTCCATGGCGGGTTATTTGGGAGTCGCACTCAATAGAAAAAGTCAGCCACACATTCCATGGAATGATGTTTATATGGGCTATTTTGAAAATCAGAATATTTGCTCTGTAAATTGTTTGCACGGGGTACCCCGTGTTTGTGGAGAGCGGGGTGAGCAGACAGTTGAAAATGACTTCCCAGCGTCTGGAAGAAGCGAACATGTGGTGAGAGGAGGCTTAATTGTGGGAGGTCATTAACTACAACCCTGGTCCTTCTAAAGGATCAGGTGGGCATGTTTACGTCAGGACACGGTTCTTTCAGGAGGGCCTGTCACTCATGGCACTCTTGGACCTTCTCCAGACGTTTTCCACAATCAGCCACGAGTGTATGTTTCAGGGCTGACCTTTCTTTGTCTAGCCTGTGATCCAATACATGATTCATGCACATTATGAAAACGCATCTCCAGTTGACTTCAACAGCAGTCACTGTAGAAGCGATGCGGTCGTGGTTTAAACGTCAGGACAAACGTTTTGCATTTCAACCCTGACCCTCCATCCGCTCTCATTTCTTTCCATCGCCTCCTCACCCCACGCGGAATCCGACGCAGGAGACGGACGCTTAGACCTACTCCACTGTCGTCACGCCCTTGTTGAGTAATACCTCTCCGCCTAACTGCTGGCATCCACGGCCCTTGTCCCTGAGTCTGTGGCGCAGGTGACGACAAGCTGAGGCAGCCCATTATCCATGCAAGGCCACCCAGCTGGGTCAGGCGAGACGTGTCGGGGCCAGTTCGAAACAGTACAGATGAAAAGGACCGTCAGTGGCAAAAATTCGTTTTCTTTGGTGCTTTGCTGCCACCACTGAAAGGACCCAAAGACTAAATGTACACAGTCTGTCAGTTGGGGTGAAATGGGTTTGTTAGGCGGGGCACTATTTTTAATAAAATATCAAGTTGTTTACAGCCTAAATCTGCATTCTTCTCTTGGCTGAAGAGCAGTTGAGCGTTGCCTCCAGTGCCGCTTGCCCCACCACCGTTCAAGACCTGCATAAAGACACGCCCCCCTCTCAACCGGTAACGTGTTAATGGTTATCAGCAAATGTAATGGGTGCTCGCCTATGTGCCGGTATGTTGGTGAAGCGCACTCCCTGATGCTTTCAAGAGCTGCCATGGACAAGGAGTATTGGAGGACGGACACGGGTTTGAGCCCTGGCTAATTTGCAGGGCTGTACTGATTTACACAAACAGTAAAGAATAATTGATATTGGATGTCATTGGATGGGTATTGGAGAATCCGGCATCAAACTTTGTTTTTTACTGGTAAGAGCAGAGGAGCAGTGAACATGAAGGAGGTCTTTAGCTCCCTGAAAACAAAAACAAAAAGTCTTCTCTCTGCATTGCTGCGTTGCTGCAGTTTCCTTGGAAAGTGCATGGAAAGAAACACAATTTTAAAAACCGAAAAAAACACGTTCTGGCTGCCATTTTAAAAAAACAATACGGTACTGAGCAGCAGTTACCGCTGGGCAAGCTGCAAGTTCCATTACATGGACTTGGTGTCCAGGACACTACCGACTTCTTGAGCCAGTATCGTTCCTGGCAGAAAAAAACAATACCGATTCAAAGTCATATGTCATTTTTATGCCAAAATCAAACAATATCAGACATCCCCAGTATAATACAGAACGTGTCTATAAATCATTTTTTCCTCAAACTGAAGCTGATATACTGTACCTGTCCGTACGTGTGAAGGAGCTAACAGATTTATTCAAGGGCACGTCATAATTTGGATTCTGGACGAGTTTGGAGTATTTTTAATACTTTCTATTATGAAAGTTGGAGAAATGGAGTTATTTGTGTCCGTTTGTCCAGGCCAGTCCCCCGGTCTATCCTTGTGTGAATGCAAGCTTAGAAACTACCTTGCTGTATCTCTGACAGTCCATCAGACCGGAATTGTATTTTTCCTTTCTAAGTTGGAATCGGAGCTGTCGGGGCAGGTAAAAATGGCGTCGAATGAGGCGAGGTTACATGAACTGCAGCTCAGCGGCCTTTTTACAACCATCACAGGCAAAAGCGGCAGGTAAACGGAATCCTTTATGCGAGTATGTACTCAGCGCCCGCTCGATGAGCCACCTCGTATTATTTGACGTGTGACTGCTCAGCACGGGAACGGGTGCGTGCACGGATGCATGGAAACGTGTGCATGCAAAGCGCAGCGGCGAGCTGGTCTGAACAAGTCCGGCGTGTGTGAATGTAAAGCTTTGGTTTACGGGAGGAAGGGGCGTGGGGCGCATTGACGAGGGGGACCGTCTCTGGCGTCCACATGTTGACACTGACAAACACTAATCAGTCAGCAAACAAAGTAATTTGGCCACTTTTAGGGTACCCCTCTGCTTGAGAACATGTACCAAGTGAAAACGAAACCTTTCAAGATGCCTTTGGGTAAATTGGAAGACATAATTAGACTCTCATTGGCAGTATCCCCCCCCCACCCCCTTTTTTCCCCTCTTCTAAGCCCGTCGTCACCTTTAGACTTCTGGAATCTCTTCATTGTGCCCTTGTAGAAAGTGACTAGTGTCATGTAAATTGCTTTTATTTTTCCCCTCATCGTGCATTTTGCTGGAAAGCCACGTGTTTCAATGCCGGGCTGCTGCGCGGCTGTCTCCCAGTGCCTCACAGGAGGCTTTGTGCTGTCACTCTGAGGGTACTTGCGCTGGAAGGAGGAGAGAACGGGTGAGGTTCAGTGGGGTGCTGACAGTGAACTCAATGAACCCCGCGGGGGTCTTGGCCATGTCCGCCACACTCCCACCTTTTCACTTTCATCCTTGCGTAATTGTTGGGTTTTTTTGCCTTAGATCTGTCGCCATTTGGTCTTGTCACAAACAAAACTTTTGGACAGCTCGGCCTAGTCCGAGAACTGCTCTGTTGCAGATGGCATACCAAAAACTGCCACAGACCTCACCTGACTGAATAGTTTGGTGAAGATTCCAGAAACGCTCGTTAACCCATAAGAATACTTTAAAGGTGCTAAAATGGTCCCGATCAAGCTTTGTGCTTGACCTGAACTCATCCCTAAGTCCCCTGGCACTTGCACCCTTCTTTCGACGGGGGGGAACGACGGAGTCAACTGGTGATGATGCAATAGAGACGCGACAGAACCGGGGTGCAGTGACTTCTGGGTAGGAGTTGAGGCTAGCGCCATTTGTTTTAAAGACTCGCCGTTGGACTCACGCAGTGTATTAATAACACGACAGGGCCGAGTCACCAATGCTTGGCATTCTTGTTTAGCCACTCGATGATACAGTAGTGTTGAAAATAATAGCAGTCCAATGTGGCTAACCAGATGAATCACTCTTATTAGTATCTTTTTATTGCTACATGGCAAACATGTCGGTGCAGTAGATTCTCAGGAAGCAAACTAGGCCATGCATTCATGATATGCACGCTCTTAAGGCTGTGCAATTGGGCAATTAGTTGAAAGGGGGTGTCCAATAATAGTGTCTGCCAGTGACTTTATAAACGCAAAACTATTTTTTACAAACTTTTTTTTGCTTCTAGGATTTGGGAATCCTGTGAATCCCCGAACGATTATTTAGTCGTACGATCGGTTTTTTATAACTGCTTCACATTTGTGTGGCATGGAGTCAACCAATCTGCTGTTATTCCGCTCCAAGATTCTTTATCATTCCACAATTTATTACCGCACCTACTGGTAACTTGTTTGCCAAGTAGCAATAAAAATATACCAAAAAAAGTGATTCATCTGGAGAGGGACATTGCACTGCTGTATGTGGGACTAATTTGTGCAACTTTCTCATCTCAGCCTGCCGAATGAATGTGCTTTACGGCATATCGTAATATGGCGAGGTTCGGTGTCGGGTGTGCGATCCAAGACGGCAGAACAAACAAGCTATGCTGGGAGTAGTCCGTCTATATCTTAATACCACAAGATTCAATGTACCAAAGAATAACGTCCAAGTTTGTCCCATGCAATACTGTACAAGAACCTCGGTTTCCTCCCACATTCCAAAAATATGCATGGTAGGTTGATTGACAACTCTAAATTGGCCTTTAGAGTGTGAATGCTTGTTTGTCTGCCCTGCGACTGACTGGCGACCAGTCCAGGGTGTACCCCGCCTCTCGCCCAATGTCTGCTGGGATAGGCTCCGGCATACCAGCGACCCTAAGGAGGATAGGCGGTATAGAAAATGGATGAATATTGTACAAGAACTGAGGAAAAACTGTGGAACATACGAAGACAATGTGACGTAACATCACCAATGAAAATGGGCCACCTAACTGTAATCGTTCCCCTTTTGTCTTTATCCTGTGTCCACACAGATGAGTACACACCCCCAAAGTCCAGCCTCTACTTCCTCATCTCCAATGAAGGCAACCAAAACCTGTACGTGTCCCAGGCCAACCTGTGGCTCTTCTTCCGGGTGTTGCCGGCTGCTCCAGACAAAGGTCTCAGAAGGAAGGTGACAGTCAAAATCCACTACCAGGAAGCAGAGAGTGATGCAGAAGGAAGCCCGGGAGGACGTGGTGGAGAGGGCACAGGGCGCTGGGCCTTAGTGGAGAAGCGCGTGGATCTGAAACGCAGCGGTTGGCATACTTTCCCCCTTTTGGAGGCGGTGCGGGCTGTGTTTGGCAAAGTTGGCCGTCGACAGGACCTAGAGATCCACTGTGAGGAATGCGAGACAGCCGGAGTGGCTCCGGTGCTCGTCGACCCGGGCGACCCATCCCACCGACCCTTCTTGGTGGTTCAGGCACGGCAGGTGGACGGAAAGCACCGCATTCGCAAGCGGGGGCTGGAGTGCGATGGCACCAGTGGGGGGCTGTGCTGCCGGCAGCAGTTTTACATTGACTTCCGTCTGATTGGCTGGAACGACTGGATCATTGCACCGGCGGGGTATTACGGCAACTACTGTGAGGGGAGTTGCCCGGCCTACATGGCCGGCGTGCCAGGATCGGCGTCATCCTTCCACACGGCGGTCGTGAACCAGTACCGGATGAGAGGAATCAGCCCGGGTTCGGTCAACTCTTGCTGCATCCCCACCAAGCTGAGTACTATGTCCATGCTCTACTTTGACGATGAATACAACATTGTCAAGAGAGATGTGCCCAACATGATTGTGGAAGAGTGCGGCTGTGCTTGAGTCCACTTTGTCCCTTAATCCTCTTTGATCAGAAAGGCCTTTTGTAGAAACAGAACATTGTTGTACTGTATACGTTGACAAAACATCTGCACGTGCAGACGAGACACTTTGTAGTACAAGCGAGTGTCATCATTTTTGGTTGCACATGTCCATATGAGTGTATGTATTTATCCGACTGAGTGATGTGCTGTCTACTTTCAAGTGGGCGGCATTGGGAGGAGAAGGGAATGATGACCACCAAATTGTACTTTGCTTTGGTTTGCCATTTCCGCTCAAACGCAACGGCCCGGCATTGCCAACTGAAAGAAGATACGAAGCATGGGCAAGGGAAGCGACACAATCAGCCGATGACACGTGGGCTCCCCGAACTGCTCCTCAGACCCCCTAAGTACTTTAAGCACATGAGAGACGTGTGTTGTTTTTTTAAAGCACTGACAATTCATCAGCTTATACAATTCAGAACACAAGCACTTCACCAGTTTGCCGACAGACACGGTCTGACCGTCCTCTGGTGGAATTAGACCAGCAGCGCTTAATGCCTCACAGGATTACTCCCGCTGCACTGCAGCAGCAACAGAAAGTCCTCCACTATTTTTTACTCTTAATTCCAGCACCTCACTTTCCTGCCTGTCAAAGAGTGCTGCAGGCCCTGCGACCCAAGATGACCAGACCGGACACATCTCAGAAGTGCACTTCTATAGTGCACGGGGAGCGAGACCGGGACAGAACTCATTCCTACTGCTCATTAAGACTTTGTGGTGCACGGAGACACAAGTTTTGACCCAGTGGGTCACCATCGTGCAGTGCAGCACGTGGAGAAACTGAAATGCACACCCTGATTAGCACTTGTTAAGAGAATTGCCTTCCAAGGAGTGTCCTGTCGTGAAATAAGTGCCACATGAGCTATGCAATGTATAGTCAGCTCTACCCATAATACCACATGCCCTGTCAGACTGAACGATAGGGGTGGGCGATACTGCAAACTTTGGTATCGATCCGATATCAAGTAAATATTGAAACTTGAAATTCTTGGAGATCATTGAATGATTTTGCGATTTTGCCGTTGATTGGTTGCTCATGAGTACAATTATCAGAATACAACACAGGACAAGTACAGGGTGAGGGGAAAAAAAGCAGCTCCCCATTTTTAAGTACTTGTCATTTCTTTCTGAAGTATAATTTTTACAAGAGAGGAAAGTGTATTGCACGGAGTTTTGTTTCAAATTCAGTACAGGTGACAGCATTCGGCACCGGTTTCCCACGCCGCCTGGGATCCGCATTAACCAATTTCACAATGCAAAATTTCTCCTGTTTGCCCGTCAAGTTCTTCCGGCGTCGGTGGTTTGGTGGAATACATGCACAAAAAAAATTAGAAGTATTTTCAAATAGGGACTTACTTTTCAACCACCCTGTATTTTAGGCAATCAAATACATATTTGTATGAATAATAAACAACAAAGTGATACTATACTTACTGATCCGCCCACCCCTCACGAACGCTCTTCCTCTGAATGTCTTTGTCCTGTTTTGTTTTCTTACTCTTTCTCCCGTCAGTCCTCGACTCTTAATCAATACTTGAAATGTAATCTTTCGCAATCCTTTCTCAAGCGAATGATTGTTGTGATGTTTGCACTGAAAAGTTGCAGGATTAGTGAAACAAAAACTGCCATTGAAAAGTTATTTTTATAGTAAGTATACGTTTCAGATGTATTTTACATAACCGATGGAACCAAAGAGGCCATGATTTTTAGCTATTGTACCAAGAGGTCATTGGGTTACTGTGTGTGTGTGTGTATATGTAATACTGTTTCGATCATTTGCAAAAGGCCTACTTATATCAGGGTACAATACATGATTTTGTTGCGTAGATCTTTTTGTCAATACACATTTCATTTTTCATCTTTTAGTGCTATTTTTGTTTGTTTTCTATTTAATAAAATACTGTTTTTAGTTTCTGTTTAAGAATCACCCAAGCCAAACGATGTCATCTGTACAGCATATGTAAAATAAAATGTTTTCTTAAATATTTTATCATTGTACAATTGTTTTGCGTCCTGTTTTTTTTTTATTCCGGAGGATGGTTTCTCCAGCGTGTAGCTTACCAATGAGAAGCTAAAACCTTTTAGAGTAAAATGGTGGCCATAGAAGATTTCTAAAATCCGTCTAATTGATGATGTTCTGATGTTATATGCAGTTTATCAGTGACATGTGGTTAGGTTCATGACTGGGGAGGTACTAACTTTTTTATGTTATTACAGGTTGGTCATTAATAGGATTACAACAAAAAAAGAATTCATTCAGCAGAGCATAAAAGTATTATAATGCATTCGATCTGCTCTCCTGGTGGTTCTGTCAAAAAAAATCCTATGGAAGGACAGCAGTGACAAGCACCAAGAATGATGTCACATTTACAGTACACTGAAGACTGCACAGGTCAAAGTCAGGGTATATAAAAAATGTTTCTGCAACATTATATCGTTGGCGACATGCTGGCAATCGGAAACTGCCAGGCGCCGTGATCCAACTCAGTGTGTGCTCAGGCGGTAGGCATGGAATCACCTTTGGTCTCTGCCTTGTATTTGATCAGGAAATGTACAAATTCAGCAATTTTGTACTTAAGAAAATGTTAAAAACAAATATTTGGAATAACGCAGAAAATACATTTATAATACAGTTCAATGAAAAAACATTTTTTTGGTAATTTTTTATCATGACACCCCAACTGCCTCCAATGACTGTACGTCCAATATATGTTACATTGTACATGGTAAATGTATTCCTTATTTGGAAAAAAAGCAACTCAACTATTTTTCTTCTTACCAAAATTGTACTTCCAATTGTAAAAAAAAAAATCATTCATTTAAAATCATTATCAGCATTTTGGCTACTGTAACACATAAAAGCCATTCATGCTCCCGACACAAACAGCCCTAAGTGGGGGAAAAAAGTATCGCTGACACAATTAATGGGTTAAATCTGTCAGAGGTTGATTCCTGATGAAAGGCAGGCGCTTTGGGCTGGTTGTAACTTTAAAAAGGTGTGGCTAAAATAGTTGGGAACTACAGGAAAAACACACGCTTCACATCTCAGCCTGAGTCTATACTGGTTTTAACACATGACTTGTCTCCGTGCCATCTGTCAGCATGATTACCGCTCATTAGCTGGAACAGAAATTACAACTATGATTAAGGGCTTCGGCGCTACGTGCCATCATCTGCAAGCCTGCAGATTCGCACACCGGACTCATTCCGACTTGTCTGCAGGAATACTGCAGGCACTTTTAGTGAAGGTGACGAAAAACGGTGTCGCCTTTCTGCGCCGGATTTAAATGCAATGTTTCTATTTTACAGGGTAGGCGCCAGGAGGTAGTATGTGTCAACACTGCCAACACCTAACAACGACCTGATTTGGTGTAATGTTTTGGTTTCATCGTTACAGATCATGTGTCTAAATGATACACCCTCCAAATAAACGCTTAAAATATACCTATATAATAATGCTGATGAACACAACAAGGTTTGTTGCTGCAGGGCAAATGACTCGCAAGGAAGGGATCAGTGTAAAATACCTGCAGATGTACGTAGTGGGAAGCAGAAACACAAACACAATTGACACACAGGACACAATTGATTTGTCAAGTTATAAATAACATTCAGCTGGAGGTCAGTACCGACAGTCATGCTTTTATTGCTGTATTTCCTGTTTATGCTTCATTTTGCAGGCCGCACGGTCTCGTGATTTGAACACAACTTAAGTGTGGATTCGAACTGTTTTTGGGAGCAACCCAGCTTCCCTGCAGTGCTGCCCACGCTGGCGAGTGAAAGGTTGGTGGTGGTCAGAGATGTTGCATCAGCTGTAGCGGTGGCTCCAATTCGGTGACACTCTGTTCCCGGTTTTCCTGCTACAGAGGAAGCCTCTGTAGTTTAAGTCGAGGACATTTACGCTGACAACCTGGTTAATGCGACAAACTCATCAAGTCTTTGGGCCTGTACTACGAAGCAGAATTTCTCCTCATCTTGGATGAGTTTGAGGATCAGGTCCGAATATGTCATACTACAAAGCCGGTTCACTTTTTTTTTTTTTTAACAGAATATGGTAATTCTAGGGTGAGGAGCTCGGCCATCCGGGAGGAGCTCAGAGTAGAGCCGCTGCTCCTTCACATCAAGAGGAGCCAGTTGAGGTGGCTCGGGCATCTAGTCCGGATGCCTCCCGGGCGCCTCCCTGGTGAGGTGTTTCAGGCATGCCCAGTCGGGAGAAGGCCCCCGGGAAGACCTAGGACACGCTGGAGGGACTATGTCTCACAGCTGGTCTGGGAACGCCTCGGTGTCCTCCCGATGGAGCTGGAAGAGGTCGCTGGGGACCGGGAAGTCTGGACTTCCCTTCTGAAGCTGCTGCCCCCGCGACCCGGACCCGGATAAGCGGTGGAAAATGGATGGATGGATGGAATATGGTAATTCATACACTGTGGAGCTAACCTACTCGAGGGCAGGTTAGGTTTCAAGATACAGGATAACAGCCAACCCCTGCTTGGTGACTGATCAGTTTTCTCTGAAAAATGACAGCATCGTTCATCTACAATTCACCATGTCCTTTAGGCGCAGAAATAAAGAGTAATAATATTGGGCTGCAAAACCCTTTTAATTTTCTCAGTAAATGTACAGAGGAAAGTTTTTTAGATCGTCTTTCGAGTCAATGACTTCATACTGTATGGTCTATGTTTACAAGTGACACGTTGAAAGAGTTCACCTGCAGACCCTCAAGTAGTCGATTATTTTCCGCCAGCTTTCTTCTCTTGTATTTAGCAGTTGCAGCCGTGTTTCCATTTGCTCCTATAATACTGTATGTATATTCATATTCCTCATACTCAGAAATGTCCCAATCTGGTCTTCAAGCTCAGGATGGGCTGCTGATCCCTTGTATTTTGAAGAGTGGATCAAATTGGCCTTACCCATGCCATATAACATCCACTCTCATTTAGGGTCTGGGCCATAGGTGCGGTATTGTGCCTCAAACCTAGTTGCCACTCGACCTCCGCCACCCAGAAGACAAAGACATGCAGACATGTCCGTGGTGAAGTTGGATATTTGGCTCCGTTACAATCGACAGATACTGTAAGTACAGTTCTAATATCTTCTTGTACCATTACTGTATTTAGCGCGTTCTGTTCTCTGTTCCATCCATCCATCCATTTTCTTCCGCTTATCCGAGGTCGGGTCGCGGGGGCAGCAACCTAAGCAGGAAATCTCAGACGTCCCTCTCACTGGCCACTTTGACCAGTTCTTCCCGGCGGATGCCGAGGCGTTCCCAGGCCAGCCGAGAGACATAGTCTCTCCAACGTGTCCTGGGTCTTCCTCGAGGCCTCCTACCGGTTGGACGTGCCCTCAACATCTCCCCAGGGAGGCGTTTGGGAGACATCCTAACCAGATGCCCAAGCCACTTCATCTGGCTCCTCTTAATGTGGAGGAGCAGCGGTTCTACTCTGAGTCTCTCCCAGATGACAGTGCTTCTCACCCTATCTCTAAGGGAGAGCCTTAGAGATAGGGTTTCTCCACCCTGCGGAGAAAACGCATTTCAGCCGCTTGTACCTGCGACCTTGTCCTTTCGGTCACGACGGTCTCTTCTTTTTGCAGATGATGTGGTCCTTCTGGCTTCATCGAGCCGTGACTATCAACTCTCATTCGATTGGTTTGCAGCTGAGTGTGAAGCAGCTGGGATGAGAATCAGCACCTCGAAGTCAGAGTCCATGGTTCTCGCCCGGAAAAGGGTGGAGTGCCATCTCCGTGTCGGGGATGAGGTCCTGCCTCAAGTGGAGGAGTTTAAGTACCTCGGCGTCTTGTTCACGAGTGAGAGAAGGATGGAACGTGAGATGGACAGGCAGATCGGTGCAGCGTCTGCAGTGATGCGGACTCTGCACCGGTCGTGGTGAAGAGAGAGCTGAGCCAAAAGGCAAAGCTCTCAATTTACCGGTCAATCTACGTTCCTACCCTCACCTATGGTCATGAGCATTCTCTGTTCCCCAGATTCTAAATGCTATCATGGCCCCGCTCACCTCCCTGTGAGGCTGCCACAGTTGCACGCACCTCGCCGCTAAATTCATCAAACTGGAACAGCAAAAATCCACACCGGATCTGTGAAGCCGAATTCCAAATGGACACCATTGTCTTCAATACCAGGAAGCCCACGTCCAGTTGAGACTCAGAGACTGCCTTAGGCATTTCAGCTACAATTCCCTCTACACTGGAAAGTGGCTGGCGCTCCTTTGAAAGCTCACCTGGATGCGAAGCAAAAATCACTCATCACATCATCTCCACATGTCCACGTCCTGGTCCCTGGTCACCCCATGGCGGCAGGAGAGACAGACCCACCAGCCAAGTGACGTCAAAGCATGCAGCTCACAAATAGATACAATATAATTAACTCACATGTCTTCCCGCCCAGAAAAGAGGCTCACATTTGTCGCCGCCCCCAGCCACTGCGTCCATAACAACTCTAATAGTGAGTGACTCCATCATGAGAAATGTCAGTTTCTTAAACGCTATCACTTGATGTGTCCCCAGAACCAAGATTCTTGATGTACTCCACATGCTCCTTTTGCTCAGCCGTCTACATCCAGCGAGTTTTCCGTCAGTCGGAAGTCACCAAAAAGCACTTGGCCACAATTTCAGAATTCCAGAAGTTTAACAAAGTTGGGTTTCTTTAGTGGACCGATCCCCACAGCTAGCAAGGGATCCGCTTCTCAAGGATTCCGAGCACTGGCTTCAGTCCGCCTGCGCAAAGGCAACACATTCCATTCACAGACAATTTCAATCTGTTCTTCTCCGTGTGTGTGCAAGATGGTATCAATCCAGTCCAACTTCAAATTAATCCAGATACTAATTTTATAAATTAGTTAATAATAATTGTATTGAGACTGCATCTGTTCCCCGGTCTCGTAATTGATACCTTGAATTGATACCCTGTGAAGGCTCGGGCGGGCACGATAGGCTGGGAGTACTTTCAGTGTTAGTGCAGACCTGCCAACATGTACAAATTAATCATACTCAACATGCAATTTGACTCTTGAATACTGTATGCTTATATGCTTCACAGCATTTTTCTGGTACAGTCCTGACAAATATATGGATAATATACGTTTCTCAATAGTATTTCAAATTGGGGGGGGGGGCGCGAAAACATTTCTGTCCCATAGGGGGGACATGAAAAAAAATAACCACGAGCCTAGTCTCTTCGTTTACCCGGCTACTTGATGCAACTGGGTTCTCCCAGGTAGTGGATGGAGCTACCCACTGTCATTATCACACACTTCATATCGTACTGACATATGGCATTGATAATAAAAAACGTAACAATATTTCCACAAAATCCTTTACCATTTTCACCTAGTCACATGAAAATCATTTACCCTGAAAAGAGAACCAAAAAATTCATAGAAAGGCCCCGTGTAATGCCAAAATCGCTTACTACTCATCTGTAAATGAACAAAACAAAACTCAGCACTGTGGCGAGGTTAAGTGTCAAAGTACTATCAACCCATCCACTTTTAATGTCATTTTTTTAACATAAAATTGCCACTATTAAACACCAAATAAACCAGCTCCCTCAGTTTGAAGTCTTTTAGTCAGGATTTAGGATGCACCACAGAACAGAAACAGGACTCGTAAAAGTGACTTAATGACCTCCTCAAAGATCTCGTTTCAGTATTAGTTTTATTAGACCTTACAGCAGAATTTGACACAATTGATCACCAAATTCCAATACAGCAATTAGACCATGCCCTTGGTATTAAAGAAACTACATTGGAATGGTTTCAGTCTTATCGGCCAGTTTGTATCCTTTATGGTAATAAAGAATCCAGACACATGGAGGCATGGCATCCCACAGGGTTCTGTTCTAGGACCAACATTATTCAGCCTTTATATGTCCCCCTTAGGTAATGTCATTAGAAGACACTCCAATTTCCTATTGCTAAGCAGATGACACACAACTGTACTTATCAATGAAACCTAACAAAATGAGTCAGCTGTCAGAGTGACAAGCAGAGCAAGGATAAGCTTGCAAATTATATCACTGCCCTAGACGGTCTTGCACTCACCCCCCACAATACAGTCAGAAACCTTGGTCGTCATTTATGATCAGGACCTTTCTTTAAGTTCTCAAATATGACAAGTGTCTCTCTGTCAATACATTGCCTTAAAACATCTTTAAAGACCCTTCATTCCATTCCATTCCATTTCATTCCATTTTCCTCCGTTTATCCGGGTCAGGGTCGCGGGGGCAGGAGTTTCAGTAGGGAAGTCCAGACTTCCCGGTCTCCGGCAACCTCTTCCAGTTCCACCGGGAGGACACCAAGGCGTTCCCAGGACAGCTGTGAGACATAGTCCCTCCAGACCGGGAGGCATCCGGACTCGATGCCTGACCACCTCAACTGGCTCCACTCGATGTGAAGGAGAAGCGGCTCTACTCTGAGCTCCTCCCGGATGGCCGACCTCCTCACCCTATCTCTTAGGGTGAGTCCAGCCACCCTACGGACGAAACTCATTTCCGCCGCTTGTATCCGCGATCTCGTTCTTTCTGTCATGACAAAGCCCCCCCAGGAATCACCACCTTATCGTGGTGGAGGGGTTTGCGTGCCCGAGTGATGCTAGGAGCTATGTTGTCTCCCAAGGCAAACAGGTTTTAGGTGACGGGCCAGACTAAGAGTGATTCAGAAGACCCCTATGAAGAAGATCAAGAGAAGTGACCGCACCTCACCCGGACGTGGGATACCGGGGCCTCACCCTGGAGCCAGGCCTGGGGGAGGGGCTCGCAGGCGAGCGCCTGGTGGTCAGGTCTTCACCCGTGGG
>QODF01000123.1:2888540-2920609 GCA_024372805.1 Oostethus manadensis | reverse complement strand
CTACGTGCCATTCGGTCCTTGTACAATCGAAGCAGGAGCCTGGTTCGCATTGCCAGCAGTAAGTCGAGCTTGTTTCCGGTGAACGTTGGCCTCCGCCAAGGCTGCCCTTTGTCACCGATTCTGTTCATAATCTTCATGGACAGAATTTCTAGGCGCAGTCAAGGTGTTGAGGGAGTCCAGCTTGGTGACCTTAGGATCTCGTCTCTGCTATTTGCAGACGATGTGGTCCTTATGGCCTCATCAGGCTGTGACCTTCAGCGTTTACTGGAGCGGTTTGCAGCTGAGTGTGAAGCTTCTGGGATGAGACTCAGCACCTCCAAATCCGAGGCCATGGTTCTCAGTCGGAAACGGGTGGACTGTACCCTCCGGGTTGGGAGTGAGGTCTTGCCTCAGGTGGAGGAGTTCAAGTATCTCGGGTTCTTGTTCACGAGTGAGGGAAGGTTGGAGCGTGAGATCGACAGACGGATCGGTGCAGCGTCAGCAGTAATGATGTCGTTGTACCGGTCCGTCGTGGTGAAGAGAGAGCTGAGCCGGAAGGCAAAGCTCTCTGTTTACCCATCGATCTACGTTCCCACCATCACCTATGGTCAAAGACCCTTCAGTTAGTCCCAAATTCTGCTGGAACTGGAACCAGAAGTAGAGGTCATATCATATTAGCTTCAGTGCACTAATTACTTTTTAGAATTTAACATTTTCCTTCTTACATATAAAGCACTACATGGTCAGGCACCAGTATATCCACTATATCAGTGGGCAGACACCCTCTTTTAATTTAAAAGTCAACTCAAAAGCCAACTATATGTAACCCGCACCAGGGGTTGAACACAATACCTTCGTAATGAGAAGCGAGAGCATAGACCACTCAACCAGAAACCAGGACCATCAGCTGAGTGTTCACTCGCACAGCCGCACTGGCTGGCATCCGTTACATCTATGTATACTAAAGCAAATAGTTAGAACTAACCCTTGATATGCTGATATGTATCAGAGACATTTCTCTGTGTTCCTTGGTCTAAGGCGAGACTATGACTTGTTCTACCATGTATCCCTATATTCTATTTATAGATCAACCCAACTGGTCGAGACAGACGCCCTCCCCACAGAACCTGGGTTCTGTCCAAGGTTTCGAGGGAGTCTTTTTTCTGTAAGAATGCCACTTTTATATAATTGGTGTCTTTATTTTATAATGTAAGATTCATGTCTACATCAACAACTGCACTGCATCGAACTGTACCAAATTGATCTGTTTGTAATATATATAGTTTTTTTAATTGTATCATATCTTGTGTACATACTCTAGGTTCGAATCGAATCCTCCATCACAGAGATTTACATCCTTACTATACATACACATAACCGGAAGAATGTCAGCTAAAAGCTCAAGCCCATCAATTTTTCAAACGGACAAATGTCAAAAACAAGCAAAGAGTCCGAGGCCAGCATACATCATGAAGAATTTCAACAAGCAAAACACTAAGACCCCAAACTTAACACCTTCCTGCGGTAAAAGTGTCTTTCCTCTCCTGCTAAAACTCACTGAACAAGCATATTTACTCGCAAGGAAAGCAAAGACATCTGCATCTACAATACCCACCAAAGTCATCCCATACCATGCCAACACCATCCATGTAGACCTTGTTTTGTATTTTGGATATATCATTTTCTAGTTGTTATGACCAGGGTTTAAGAGGTTTTTAAAACACACACATACACACACGTGTGGGTAAACACACTCTGAACATCTCCAATCCCTAGGTATCAGCTTAAACAAATATTGTTCCTTTGCCCTCCCTCCTCTGATGCTGCCACAGGTTGAGGTCATGACAGCTGCCAAGTTGACGGGGTCAACTGGTTTATCCCTGCAATAGCATTCATTCTTCCAATCCACGGTACCTGCTCGCTAATGAATTTATGACGCTTCTTTGCCTGGGGGTGGCATTCCTCTGCCTCCCGTTGCTTGTATTTGGTTGAGAGACATGAAAGAATGCACTAAGTGCAAGTGTGCGCTGAGATCATCATCTGTACCACTAGTGTTCTTATCCCATGCAAGACCAGATACATTTGTGCCTAAAAGATAATAATGGTGGCTTTGGCACAGACCAAGTGGAACACAGAAGGCGTTTGCTATGTTTTTTTTAAAATACTATAAATTCACGTCAAAGATTTGTAAAGATACATGTAGTACATATACTGTATGTTACATTGTTCATGGAATTTGTTCATTCTGGGATATTGATGTGGTCAGTTAAGTAGCAGAGGGGGTTGTTAATCAGTTTCAGCTGCTTTGTTGTTAATGAAATCAACAACAGGTGCATCAGAGGGGCAACAATGAGACAGACCCCAAAATAGGAATGGTTTTCCACTGACTCCTCATCTCTTTTGGCTGATTTTTTACTGACAGACGTTCTACTGCTGTAGTTTTTCATTTGGCTTGGATCAACATCTCTGTTAATAGGATGGGGCGGTAACTGTATTCTACAGAGCTTGCACAAGGTGTCCAACTCCTCTAGGATGGCACTTCAATACGTACCGTTGCAAGAAGGTTTGCTGTGTCTCCCAGCACAGTCTCCAGAGCATGGAGGAGATCCCAGGAGACAGGTAGTTACTCCAGGAGAGTTGGATAGGAGCAACAAGGTCCTTAAACCCTCAGCAGGATCAGTGTCTGCTCCTTTCTGCAAGGAGGAAAATGATGAGCACTGCCAAACCTCTACAAAATGACCTCCAGCAGGCCACTGGTGTGAATGTTTCTGACCAAACAATCAGAAACAGGCTAGAGGATGGCCTGAGGGTGCGACCTCCTGTTTTTGAGCAGTGTATAATAGGGCTGTCAAAGTTAACGCATTAACGGAAGTTTCCTTCATCCATCCATCCATTTTCTTCCGCTTATCCGAGGTCGGGTCGCGGGGGCAGCAACCTAAGCAGGGAAGCCCAGAGGTCCCTCTCCCCGGCCACTTCGTCTAGCTCTTCCCAGCGGATGCCGAGGCGTTCCCAGGCCAGCTGAGAGACATAGTCTCTCCAACGTGTCCTGGGTCTTCCCCGAGGCCTCCTACCGGTTGGACGTGCCCTGAACACCTCCCCAGGAAGGCGTTCGGGAGGCATCCTAACCAGATGCCCGAGCCACCTCATCTGGCTCCTCTCAATGCGGAGGAGCAGCGGTTCTACTCCGAGTCTCTCCCGGATGACAGTGCTTCTCACCCTATCTCTAAGGGAGAGCCCAGCCACCCTGCGGAGAAAACTCATTTCGGCCGCTTGTACCCGCGATCTTGTCCTTTCGGTCACTACCCAAAGCTCATGACCATAGGTGAGGGTAGGAACGTAGATCGACCGGTAAATCGAGAGCTTTGCCTTTTGGCTCAGCTCTCTTTTCACCACGACAGATCGGTGCAGAGTCCGCATCACTGCAGACGCCGCACCAATCCGCCTGTCCATCTCGCGTTCCATCCTTCCATCACTCGTGAACAAGACCCCGAGGTACTTAAACTCCTCCACTTGAGGCAGGACCTCATCCCCGACCCGGAGATGGCACTCCACCCTTTCCCGGGCGAGAACCATGGACTCGGACTTGGAGGTGCTGATTCTCATTCCAGCCGCTTCACACTCAGCTGCGAACCGATCCAGTGAGAGTTGAAGGTCACTGCTCGATGAAGCCAACAGGACCACATCATCTGCAAAAAGCAGAGATCGAATCCTGCGGCCACCAAACTGAAACCCCTCAACGCCCTGGCTGCGCCTAGAAATTCTGTCCATGAAAGTAGTGAACAGAATCGATGACAAAGGGCAGCCCTGGCGGAGTCCAACCCTCACTGGAAACGGGTCCGACTTATTGCCGGCAATGCGAACCAAACTGTGACACCGGTCATACAGGTAACGAAACGCCTGGATTAGGTGGTCCGATACCCCATACTCCCGGAGCACTCCCCACAGTATTCCCCGAGGAACACGGTTGAATGCCTTCTCCAAGTTCACAAAACACATGAAGACTGGTTGGGCAAACTCCCATGCACCCTCAAGGACCCTGCCGAGTGTATAGAGTTGGTCCACGGTTCCACGACCAGGAAGAAAACCACACTGCTCCTCCTGAATTCGAGATTCGACTATCCGGCGGATCCTCCTCTCCAGAACCCCTGAATAGACCTTACCAGGAAGGCTGAGGAGTATGATCCCACGATAGTTAGAACACACCCTCCGGTCCCCCTTCTTGAAAAGCGGGACCACCACCCCGGTCTGTCAATCCAGGGGAACCGACCCTGACATCCACGCAATGCTGCAGAGTCGTGTCAACCAAGACACGGCCACAGCATCCAGGGCCTTAAGGAACTCCGAGCGGATCTCATCCACCCCTGGGGCCCTGCCGCCAAGGAGGTTTTTGACCACCTCGGTGACCTCAGCCACAGAGATAGGCGAACCCGACTCATAGTCCCCAGGCACTGCTTCCATGTTGGAAGGTCACGTCGGTGGGATTGAGGAGGTCTTCAAAGTATTCCCTCCACCTGTCCACAACATCTCGAGTCGAGTTCAGAAGCACACCGTCCCCACCATACACGGTGTTGACTGTGCACTGCTTCCCCCGCCGAAGACGGCGGATGGTGGTCCAGAATCACTTTGAAGCCATCCGGAAGTCGTTTTCCATGGCCTCTCAAAACTCCTCCCATGTCCAGGTTTTTGCCTCAGCGACCGCCAGAGCTGCAGACCGCTTGGCCTTCCGGTACCTGTCAGCTGCCTCCAGAGTCCCATGGGCCAAGACGGCCTGATATGACTCTTTCTTCAGCTTGACGGCATCCCTCACCACTGGTGTCCACCAACGAGTTCTGGGATTACCACCACGACAGGCACCGACCACCTTACGGCCACAGCTCCCATCGGCCGCATCGACAATGGAGCCACGTAACATCGCCCACTCGGACTAAATGTCTGCTGCCTCCCTCGGAACATGGTCAAAGCTCTCCCGCAGGTGGAAGTTAAAACTCCTTCTGACAGGGGACTCTGCCAGGCGTTCCCAGCAGACCCTCACAATGCGTTTGGGTCTGCCAGGTCTGACCGGCATCCTCCCCCACCATCGGAACCAACTCACCACCAGGTGGCGATCAGTTGACAGCTCCGCCCCTCTGCTCACCCGAGTGTCCAAAACATGTGGTCGCAAGTCCGACGACACAACCACAAAGTCAATCATCAAACTGCGGCCCAGGGTGTCCTGGTGCCAAGTGCACATGTGGGTACCCTTATGCTTGAAGCTGGTGTTCGTTATAGACAATCCGTGACGAGCACAGAAGTCCAATAACAAGACACCGCTCGGGTTAAGATCAGCGGGGCCGTTCCTCCCAATCACACCTTTCCAAGTCTCACTGTCGCTGCCAACATGAGCGTTGAAGTCACTCAGCAAAACAAGGGAATCCCCCGATGGAGCACGCTCTAGTACTTCCTCTAAGGACCCCAAAAAGGGCGGGTATTCTGAACTGCCGTTTGGCGCATAAGCACAAACAACAGTCAGGACCCGTCCCCCCACCCGAAGGCGTAGGGAAACTACCCTCTCGTTTACTGGGTTAAACTCCAACGTGCAGGCTTGGAGCCGCGGGGCAACAAGAATTGCCACCCCTGCTCGTCGCCTTTCATTGCCGGCAACACCAGAGTGGAATGAAGTCCAGCCCCTCTCGAGAGGACTGGTTCCAGAGCCCTTGCCGTGCGTTGTGGTGAGTCCAACTATATCTAGGCGGAATTTCGCCACCTCACGAACCAGCTCAGGCTCCTTCCCCACCAGAGAGGTGACATTCCACGTACCGACAACTAGCTTCTGTATCCGAGGATCGGACCGCCAAGGCCACTGCCTCCGGCCGCCACCCAGCTCTCTTTGCACCGATCCGTTGGGCCCCTCCCACGAGTGGTGAGCGTGACCCACGTTACCTTTTCGGGCTGTGCTCGACCGGACCCCATGGGTGGAGGCCCGGCCAACAAACGCTCGCCATCGTGCCCCGCTTCCGGGCCTGGCTCTAGAGGGGGGCCCCGGTGACCCCCGTCCGGGCGAGGGAAAACAAAGTCCAATTGTATCATTCATCATTAGGGTCTTTTGAGCCGCTCTTTGTCTGGTCCCTCCCCTAGGACCTGTCATGGGTGACCCTACCATGGGCAAGACAGCCCCCGACAACTTAGCTCCTAGGATCATTGTGACACGCAAACTCCTCCACCACGATAAGGTGGTGACTCAGGGAGGAGGGAAGTTTCCTTTAACTGCATAATTCTTTTGGACGCGCGATTAACATGCATACGTCCTGTTTGATCCTTGGCCGAAGCGTAGTTTGAGGAAGCAGCAGTCACCATGGAGCTACACGCGGGAGCAAATATTGAGCAGAAAAAGAGAAGGAAATGGGTATTTACATGGTAAATTTAGCTTCACAGCCCTGGCAGATGTCTCTCGCAACAAAATAAAAGTTATGTGTACCTCGTGTTGCTGTGATCTGTCATTGGAATCGTCACGGCCTATATAGTCTTATAGTCTATATAGTCTATAGTCTAGACTTGCCAGTGGGAAGCGGGAAGGTACTGAAACACTGCTGGCATTTTTTTATTGCCATTTCTAAAGTGATCCCTTGGCATAGGAGTGTCCCAACTAATGTTGTCTATGGGCTGATTTTTTGCTTGAACTGCGAGCTAAATTTTGTGTACAGGCTGGAGAAGGTGCATTCAAGGATTGTCAAACAGTGGGGGAAATTGTCACAAAAAATTCTACAACTTGTGGATTTCTAACTATATATTATTTTTTAATGATATAATGGCTTAAATTTCCAAGTTTGATATCCCTTGAAATAAAATTGGATGTAGTTGCGTACTGATCACTGATCGTGATTTACCTCCCTACTTATTATAAACTTTCTGCGATTAAATTAGTATAATTATGAGTTAAGTATAGAGAAAATATGATTAATCACTGTTGAATAAATTAATCGATTGACGTCCTTAACAAAATATCTAAAAAATGAAATAATATTACAATATCAAGCTTGAATAAAATACAGATATCTATATCTTCAGGCGAAAAACAATGAAAACCAGGATATTTTGATCTCTTTTTCTAAAAAATACCTCAGCATGGCCAGAAAAAGGGATGTGAAAACGTGACATGACTTGGGAAAACAGGATGTTTGTCACCCAAGGACACATTTGAGTACTTTTAAAGCACCGACACGTGCCACTTGGGCTTCTTATTGATTAAGCATGTCAGACCAAGCCATAGTCCTTTTTCACATCCTATGATATTAGCATGTAGGTATCAAATGAGTTCACAAAGCTCACATGACAGGATTTCTATTATCCACCATTTAAGCATGACCTCATGTTGCAGCCTTGAGAGATCATGTAGAGGCACTCTTATTCTAAGGATTTATGGTGCGGGCCCCCAATGACAGGAGGCTTATTCCACTCCTGTTTACTTCTGCCTACAACCCAAAGTGACATTTTGACCTCTGGAGAGAAGTGGACTTTGGTCCCTCCAAACTCTCTCACAGGCGGATTACGGGAAGACTAAAATGGCTTTGCCACATGAAAGCATATTTGTGAAGCCTAATGAGCAAAAAACTTAATTAATCCAGCTATTCTTAATGGCTCCGGTTTTATCCTTGCATTTCTTCTCTGTGCTTGTCCTTTTGTCATGGTAATAAAGCCAACAACAGGCGGAAAACACATTTTGTTTAAACTTTGCTTCCTCTCTAATGAGATCCAGTATCCAGCGAGATAAGTGCTTTGTTTTCAACTGAACACACGTAAATCCCTGTCAGTATGCGTACATTTGCGGAAGCGTGCGCCCGCTGGATGGTCACGACGGGCTGAAAAACATTCAGGTTGATTGACAACAAAAGCAAGACTTGACTGGTCATGCATGGCCACCACGTGGGGGGTGGGACAGAGGAGGGGTTGCCTCTGAGGCCACAAAAACACCGATATTTACAAAAAGGCATTTTTGTATGAAAACGACTTGCAAAATAATGTCCTCGGACAATATTATCAGCCGATATTGGCGCAAAAAGTAGATCAGATCACATCGGTATCAGTATTTATCAGTATTTTATGGAGGATTTCTAGTTTTGTTCCTGTAAACTGAACTTTGGGAAAAACTGCGTTTGTTTTGTGCAGCAGTATTTATATAAACATATATATTTAACAACAGGCGAGGAGTAACTAAACAAATCTAACGTTGAGCATACAATATGGCACGCGTCTGTAGTGTTATTAATACGCTGCATGAGTCCAACTGTGTTCATAATGTATTTTATCACTAAACGTCCTTGTTAGCAGCCTTGTTACTACAGAAACGGAAACAGGAAGTCGCCTAGGTCTCCCATTTATGATGTCATCAGCGGGTGACTCTGTAGTCCTTACCAACAAACTTTACAAAACACGTGTCTTTAGTTTTATAATTATAGTTTTACATGCATGAAAACAATTACAAATGTTTATCAATGCAAATGACAGGGTTATACGGCCATTTAAGGTTACTTTTACCTTCATTGAAGACGTGATTGCTGACCAGGGTTGGGCATTGTTTGAATTTGAACAAATCCAATTTGGATTTTGTTTCCTTGTTTTGAATGTGGTTCCTAAAGGTTCTTGATTTTGATGCGTTTACAAGGCAATGCTCATGAGTTTTCTTTTGCTCACGGGTACAAAATAACCCAAAATGGAGCCAAAAAAGGTGCAACATGCTGCTAAAATTTGTATGTATTATTTGTATGTAAAATAGTATGTATTAGTATGCATTTTGGCTGCCCGGTGCCTGAGTGTTTGGCATGTTGGCCACACAGTTAGGAGATCTGGAAGACCTGGGTTTGAAACTCTGTGTGGAGTTTGCATGTTCTCCCTGCGTGCGCGTGGGTTTTCTCCGGGTATTCCGGTTTCCCCCTACAATCCAAAACAATGCATGTTAGATTAACTGCAGACTCTAAATTGTCCATAAGATGTGAATGATTGATTTTCTGCCCTGCAATTGGCTGGCGGTATACGTGTATATATACAGTATATATGCCAACATGTATCAAGTTTTTTATATATATATACTTTATATGTATATATATATACAGTGGTGTGAAAAACATTGAACACATAATTGAACACAAAATGACGACTGCCAAGACTTTTGGGAAAATATCTTGTGGACTGACAAGACAAAAGTAGAACTTTTTGGAAGGTGCGTGTCCCGTTACATCTGGCGTAAAAGTAACACAGCATTTCATAGCAACAGTCAAATATGGTGGTGGTAGTGTGATGGTCTGGGCTTGTTTTGCTGCCTCAGGACCTGGAAGGCTTGCTGTGATAGATGGAAGCATGAATTCTACTGTCTAGCAAAAAATCCTGAAGGAGAATGTCCGGCCATCTGTTGGTCAACTCAAGCTAAAGCCATCTTGGGTGCTGCAGCAGGACAATGACCCAAAACACACCAGCAAATCCACCTCTGAATGGCTGAAGAAAAACCAAATTAAGACTTTGGAGTGGCCTAGTCAAAGTCCTGACCTGAATCCCATTGAGATGTTGTGGCATGACCTTAAGAAGGCGCTTCATGCTAGAAAAGCCTCAAATAAAGCTGAATGACAACAATTCTGCAAAGATGAGTGGGCCAAAATTCCTCCAGAGCGTGTAAAAGACTTGTTGCAAGTTATGGCAAACGTTTGATTGCAGTTATTGCTGCTAAGGGTGCCCAACCAGTTATTAGGTGCAGGGGCAATTACTTTTTCACACAGGGCTATGTGGTTTTGGATTTTTTTCTCCCTAAATAATAAAAACATTCATTTAAAAACTGCATTTTGTGTTTACTTGTGTTATCTTTGACTAATATTAAAATGTGTTTGATGATCAGAAACATTTTGTGTGACAAAAGAATAAAAAGTCAGGAAGGGGGCAAATAGTTTTTCACACCACTGTATATATAGCCGGGATCTGCGCCCGGGAACCGGGAAGTCTGGATTTCCCTACTGAAGCTGCTGCCCCCGCGACCCGGACCCGGATAAGCGGAGGAAAATGGATGGTTGGATGGATGGATGTATATATAGCTACATATATATGTATATATATATATACATACATACATATATATATATATATATACAGTACATATAAAACTTGATACATGTTGGCATTTTTAGCTTTCTGAAACATTAATTGTATTTCAAAATTGATTTGATTAACGTTTATTTTGGTTACAGTTGGACCTTCCAGAACCAAGGTTTCACTTGATTGATGAACAGAGATGTTATATGATGCACGATTGCTCTTCCAAGCTTGTGACGGATTTCTTTTTGCAAATAGGTTTGTATTTTCATCACATGTGTCGTTTGATTTTTGCTTTCTCGTGAATGCTGCACAGACGGAGGTGGTGGGGTCACGGTGTGCGACGTGTATTTTGAGCAAGTTCACAGTGTCATAATGTCAGGGCTGTTCCTTCCCAATTTAGCAAAATAACTGAAGCCTTGTCAACTCCCCCACCTCCAAAACGATGTCTCCCTGTCAGCCCCTAAACCTCACCTCCTCACCCCACCTTCCACCGTACTGACCTAGTGACTCCCACCAGAGCACACAAAGATTTCATTTGTGCTGTCCATGGTTGCTAATGCTGAGGATCGCCGCACATTCAGCCAGTGAGGGGAGCATTGCGGTGCAGGACATGAATGGATGTAGTAAAGGAGGTCACTGACCCATGGTGTTACTTCACAGGGAGGTATTTGTTAACACTGCTACATTTGTCTACCAACGAGGTAGGGTAATCAAAGCAAATGTTTTTTTTTCTCAAGTGTATGGGACGAAGACTTAATGGGTCCATTTTTGTATGGGTCTCAAACAGACCCGCATGGGTCTCAAACAGACCCGGGCAAACTACCACCCACGGGCCCTAGGTCCCGTTAACTTGGCCAGAATGTTAAATTAAAACTAGAAATGCTCAATTTTGGCCTTCTTACCAATACCCAATATGCTGCATCAATACTGTCCAGCAGCGCTTCCCTCACACTAATGTTGCGCAATGAACACATTATGCTTCTTTTACTGTGATGCAGTTGGATGCATTTCAGAAAAAAATCACTGTCAAAATGCTGGTGGTGCAAGCATCCCTATGAAAACAAAGTGCAAAGTATGGAAATCTGGATTCTTCCCTATGTGTGATATTATTTTCGAAGTATTAAAGAAAGATGCCTTGCTCCGTCCTCACATAAATAGCGCTTAATGGTCATTGCTATTTGCAGATATGCATACAATTAAAATAATCGCAGAGAATGGACGAACGGTGCCTGGCAAGGTTTGTTGTTCTGTGAAGCACAGCGCAGTTTCATGAGGTCACACCCACGCCCTGATATCGATATCATTCATTCATTCATTTTCTGTACCGCTTATCCTCATTAGGGTCACGGGGATGCTGGAGCCTATCCCAGCTGGCTTTGGGCGATAGGCGGGGTACACCCTGGACTGGTTGCCAGTCAATCGCAGGGCACATATAGACAAACAACCAATCACACTCATACCTTTGGACAATTTTAGTCGCCAATTAACCTAACATGCATGTTTTTGGAATGTGGGAGGAAACCGGAGTACCCGGAGAAAACCCACACACGCACGGGGAGAACATGCAAACTCCACACAGAGATGCCCAACGGAGATTTGAACCCAGGTTTTTCAAGATCTCCTGACTGTGTGGCCAATGTGCTAACCACTCAGCCACCGTGCGGCCCTGATATCGATATCATCAGCAAAACAGATAGAAGGTCCTGGTAATCCATGAGACTGCATCACAGGAGTTCATGAAGACAGGTCTATGAGACAGAGCAGAGTGGGGGTTTGGTTTAGAAAGGAACTTGAGCCTTTGTGACAAAGAGTGAGCACGCTTTATGCGACAGAGTTATACATGTTTTTACGGTTTGTTGCATTTGGCTTTTGTGAGATTACAAACATGCTATGTGGACGAGATCGATACACAGCAGATTCAAGTGGGGAGGAATCCGGGGAAGCCGTGTGGACCAAACTTTCCATACTCATTGGTTTTCAATGCTCGTAGGGATAAACACCCCATCCATCTGGAACTTGGGGGAGGTGTTTGCTTAAATGTTAGTGGGTTTTGCGTCTTTATGTGCACATGAATAGATGTACGTGTCCCAGCGGAAATTCCAGTACGGGGATATAAGGTGTGACCAAGGATCATCTCTGACCACTTTAAAGCAGGTCCGTCATCAAGTGCTCCTGTATGACTCTCGGCTCCAGCTGCATTTCTCTCTGAGGGTTCATTATTCTGGCAGGTGCCCTATTGTTCCTTCTTTGAGGGTCTTTTCATGAGCATACCGAAAACACAACACCAAATATGCAGGGAGGGGTGGTGGTAGCAGCCTTTGTCGAAGTGAAGATGACACGGAAAACGTCTGACATCAAAGGGCAATAAGATTCTTTGTTCCACGCGTATGAGTAGCGCAACAAGAGGACATTCAATGTGTGTTAAAGAAGATGACTTTTCTTTTTAGAGTAAATGGAGTCATGTCAGGCTGTTGGGTGAGTTTGCCCTTTTAAGGTTATGGGTTCTGGTCAAAGATGTTGTTGTCAGGACACCACACTCCCCACAGTGGGACAATGTGAGTGTCTTTGTATGATCTCATGGGAAAGTCATTTAGGTCTGCAATAAAAAGAACAAAGGGGCTGTTGACAGATGTTTCAGTCATTTTTTCTTTTTTTAATCGTATATGATTGTTGGTTCGATTTACTCGTGCCTTCTACTTTAAGACAACGTTTTACAGAATACATGTAGTTATGCTCTGTAATTATTCATGTAATTATTTATTTTACTCATGAGTTGATTTTTCCAGTGTCTTTTAATGTTAAGACGCTGATATTTGGACCCATAGGACGCCATGGTGGCATGCGCGTCGCGAATATTTGAAATGTATTAAAATTTGTCCAATACAGCCTCGTGTTATACACCCGTAAGTCCTTCTGCAGAAAAGTACGAGGACAAAATCACTGCACATACAAATGTTTTTATTTATCTGAGTCACATGTGCATGTGCATTTTGAAATGTTTATTGTCCCACAAATTGACGCTAAACAATATTATTGACATTTTCTAAAAAACAAATAAACCAAAGGTATAATTTCTAAGGATAATAATAAATAATAATATATAGTAATGCAATATTCTTGTCATGTTTATGTCATATTAACTATGTACTTTGCAGAATATGCATTGGCGACATGTACTTTCTCACAGGCAGTTTGAACTGTCTGTGAAACCTTTGTAGCATTTCTTGAAATGCTGGCTTTTCAATCAGATTGTCAGCATTAATAGCTTGTAGTTGCCAGCTCACTGTTTGTGTCTTATCTACTTGTTTATTCACATCAGGGCGTCCAGCTGTCCTTATATTTATAATAAAAAAATCATTAAACATATATCACGAGGCAAATCTTTGTGTTTTATTATTTTTTTAGGACCAACAGCGAGCTTTTTCGCCAGCTTTAGACTATACTCTTTTGCTCTACTTGTCCACTTTTGCTTTATTTTGCTTTATTTTGTTTCAGCAATGAGCCATGTTCCACAGATGCGCCGTGCCCATGCGTGTCCAAACTCTACCTTCATGGTTCTGTCTGTCTTCTGTCTGTCTCTGTGAGGTTGCAGCGTGAAGGTTTTAGAGCTTTCAGACCGGCGTTGCACCTTTGCTGCACAATCGTCGTGCCTCATCTAAATAGCACTTTGCACCAGGAAAAGGCGTATCTGTAACTCCAATATGGGATGGGCATATTTCTACTGTATGCAAAGTTTAGCTTTATAGAGTTCGAACCCTCGTGTGCATGGCAGCAGCAAGTCCGCAAGCAACACATGCTGGAGCAGATGCTTTGCTTCATTGTGTTTGAGGTGGCAGGAAGGGACGTGGTCATACTGATGATTTTTCTCACTCAAAGTATGCCTTTTCCACTATTTGCACGCTACAACCTTTAGGTAGTAATATGAAAACTAAACGTTTTTCTTTAAAAAAAAAAAAAGTGGCGCCAACAGGGTTAGTTACCGAATAAATGTATGACACAAGAAACACTTTCACATGCCGCTAAATCACCAATCCCACCGATCACCTCTACGGATGAGGTGTGTTTTGGTCGCCCCAGTACACGCTCGTGCCGGGCACATGCCCAGGACCGCAGGAGGATAGAGTGGAGAAAACCACTTGCTGTAGCTGCAATGGTACACTAGCTGAACACCTAGTTGAGCACCTGCAGACCCAGTGCTGCCATTATTAAAGCTGACGCTGATTAATGGCAAGGGTGATTAAAGAGGCGCAATCAAGTCTAAACATCTACATGTTTTGATCTGATCAATTGATAAAAAGTAACTATGATCAAATTTATAATTTGTTTTTTTAGCCTTAAAATTGCTTCATAGAAAAATCCTAATATTATTCATTCATTCGTTTTCTATACCGCTTATCCTAATTAGGGTCACGGGGATGCTGGAGCCTATCCCAGCAGACTTTGGGCGAAAGACGGGGTACACCCTGGACTGGTCGCCAGTCAATCGCAGGGCACATATAGACAAACAAACATTCACATTCATACTCTAATGGACAATTTAGGGTCACCAATCAACCTAACATGCATGTTTTTGGAATGTGGGAGGAAACCGGAGTACCCGGAGAAAACCCACACACGCACGGGGAGAACATGCAAACTCCACACAGAGATGCCCAACGGAGATTTGAACCCAGGTCTTCCAGATCTCCTGACTGTGTGGCCAATGTGCTAACCACTCAGCCACCGTACGGCCCCTAATATTATTATAATGTATAATCTAATAATGATTCTCAATGAACGGATTTGATTTGCCTCAATGTAAAGTACTTTTCTGCTACAAGAAAAAGTGTACTTTTCTTCCATGCTTCTGTGGTTGCCAGGAGTATGCTGGAGCGGTACACCCTGGACTGGTCGCCAGGACACAAACAATCATTCACACTATGGACAATTTAGCCTGTGCAGTTACCC
This sequence comes from Oostethus manadensis, assembly GCA_024372805.1. NCBI lineage: Eukaryota > Metazoa > Chordata > Actinopteri > Syngnathiformes > Syngnathidae > Oostethus > Oostethus manadensis. Next base: position 2,905,630 of record QODF01000123.1, on the reverse strand, counting down.
AAACATGCATCTCTGCAGGAAAGCCCACACATGCACAGGGAGAACATACAAGCATTTGTTTCAGTTTATGATGAAAAACTTGAAAAAAAAAAATCAACTTTTCAGCAGTTTAGCATATTTCACTGCAGCAGGGCACTTTTTAATGAAATCTCCCTTGTAGTGTTTACATTAAAGTGGTCCAATTTATTTACTTCTTGTAATTCTTTTGATATAAATGCTTGATTAGCACTGTGCATGAGTAAATAAATGACTTTTAAGTCAAACATTTTGGAATTTGTTTTTACATTCTCTAAATTTTACCATGCATATTCATCACTGTTTCCCCTGTGCATTCAATATGTTTAAAGCATATTTTCACATGGCTAAGGCTTCAAAACACTAATCTGTGCCCCTCAAGTAACCTTTGAGGAAATCCCCCTTATGCACTCCACTTTATCTGTGCCATATCGCCCGTCGTTTTCCTTAGCAGCATGTTAAGCAAATATTTTGCGCTGAGCACCAATTAAAATATTTGGCCTTTTAAGTGAGTGGAAGCTGAACGCTGGTGCCTGTTTACTAAACACAGTGGTCATAAGTCATAATCTAGATTTGCATGGATGCATGTGAGCGCATGTGTGTGTACGCAGTACACCCCTTAGAGGTCTGACAGATAGCCCATTTTAACAGTGTGGATGAAAACAATGCATCATTCATCCAAACACACAAACCATCTGACGAGAAAGATAAAAATAGGACTCAAGAAAGAAACAAAAAAAACCAACCAATCCCTTGGATTGCATGGTGATGAACAGCAAGGGGGAAATATTTACCTCTGTTTGTCTTTGCTTCGACCATGTTTAAGTAGATTTGCATGTATATGTAATATAAGTAAATAGTAGTTACTCACGACCCTGCTCATTTTGCAGCCTTGTCAGCGGGACGGTGAAGGAATTCATAGAAGAGAAACATCTTTTGCTTTGGGTGGGGTCTCCTTTGGGTGTGGAAACAGGACTGGGTTTTGTGTACAAGGCTAAGGCAGGCATGGGCAAACTACACCCTGGGGGCCACATACTGTATAACCAGTTAAGATTTTCAAGTCGATTTGCCCAACTTTTCCAAATTGTTTTGTTAAAAATGGAACAGCAAAGCTGTCAGTGGAAACAGGAATTACTATGCTTGACTGCCGTAAGGCTTGAAAACTTGTATAATCAAAATAAGTTCCACCCTTTCTAAAACTATAGGCCCTGGTATTCCAAGGGACGGCATCACAGCAGCTCAGGGACACAAAGCCTTGATACAAAGCAGAGTGCTTACAAAGACGCGTGAGCCTGTGTGAGGAAGAGGGACGGAGAAGAAAACTTTGAGAAAGTTCTGTAGAAAGGTGATATTTCAGATAACATTTTTAATCATTGGTTTTTGTTTTGCACTGCCTGTTGCATTTTGGCTGTGTTTTTGAGGCGGTTGAAACGCATTCAAATCCCAGGGAGTAGTAAAGACAAAAAATAAATACTGGCCCAAAGTGAGTCTTCGGTGTTGAATATGTTCACGTTTTATGGTTCATTGCACAAACTGTAAATTCAGGTCAATTTAAATTTAATCATTATACTAAAAACAAGTAAAGCATGCAGAAACTACTGCCAAATGTTAAAAAAAAGAAGTAGTCCTGTGAAAAAACAATTCAAAGTTTATATACTAATATATATTGTATATTAATTCACACAAACATGTGTTTCTGGCGTGGCCCCTCGGTCACATTTTAGATGCCATTGTGCTTTCCATCCTCTAATCTATTTGTTTGGGTGGGTTCCTCTTTGGGTGCGGATCCACCACCGAGGCTGAGATCAAAATGTTTGCAGTGCCTTGGCTCAGGCTCAGGGCGAGTGAGTGTACCACCCACAGTCTTTGATGGCTCCGATGATGCAGAAGAAGAGATATCATCTGAAGTTACTCACCCTCTAAAGTCCCCCCCCCCCCGACTTTTTTTCATCTCCAATTGCATTCATGGAACAGGATCTGCGCTGCCGCTGAATTGCTGCATGAGCTCAAAGAACACAACAAAGGCATCTGTTGTACCCGCCAGTCACTGTGTGCAATTGCACGTCTTCTAACCACGGTTGTTGTTGACTATTTCGGGTGCATTCTGAACATTCTGTGTTGCCTTGCAAGTCCCTGCTGACAATGAATAAATGTTGAAGGTGGTAAGGTCTACCGTTTGTTTCAACAAGAGCAGACACGGCCTTTAATTATACGCCGAGTTATCCAACCTCATAAATTTGAATCATGAGTCACAGAGTTTTCTCACACCACGGCAGATAATCATCATGATGATAAACAAGGGCCGGTGCCTAAAATAGGTAACAACTTCTGGGAGTTTGCTTTTTGTCTTTTTTTAGACCCTCACCACAACAACCATTTGTAGGCTTGCAGACTGAGGTAATGCCCTGTAAGAGATTCCTGATGCCTTACCTCACGGCTGTCTTAACTGAGAAACACCTCAGTTATCTCAGCCACTTCCTTCTCTTGACGACACGCATATCAGCGGAGGTAAGGATGGATTGGCCTGGTCCTTGAACACCAAGCCGCGCTGCACAGACCGGATTAGATGTGGGTGCTGTGAGGGCTAAAGTCAAAATTCTATTTGAACAAAATGACGCCGGTTGTTTTGAAAACCTTACGTCAGAAACGCACTTCAGAGACAGCGTGTAAAACCCCTTCTCAATAAGTGGATTGACTATTCCCAATGCTAATTTGAGCATTTGATTGGTTGGCACAACTAATTACAATTAACCCATATGAACCCAGACCCATCAAAGCTTAAGGTAAAATGATGGCAAGTAGAACATAGAAGACATTTACTGATATACTGTATGTTTAAAAGTGAGTCCATTTGACGCTTTTTTGTGTGTTCAAAACAATAGCAGTCCAATGTGACTAACATACTAATCATTATTATTAGTATATTTTTATTGCTACATGGCAAACAAGTTACCAGTAGGTGCAGTAGATTCTCGGAAAACAAACAAGACCCAGCATTCATGATATGTATGCTCCTAAAGCTGCGCTAGTTGAAAGGCCTGTGTTCAAAAAATAGCAGTGTGGCATTTAATCAGTGATTAGTGATCAATTTTGTGAAAAAACAGGTGTGAATGAGGTGGCCCCTATTTAGGGATGAAAGCAGCACTCGCTGAACATGCTTTCCTCTTTGAAAGCCTGAGGAAAATGGGTGGTTCCAGACATTGTTCAGAAGAAGAGCGTACTTTGATTAAAAAGTTGATTGGAGAGGGGAAAACCCATGAAGAGGTGAAAAAACATTTTGTCTCTTCAGCCTAAATGGTCTGCAATGTCTTAAAATGGAGAGCATAACCAGAGACACGTGGCATAAAACAGAAGACAACTATCAAAATGAATCAAAGAACAACCGGAATGGCAAAGGCTCAGCCAATGATGATTTCCAGGAGGATCGAAGACCGTCTGGAGTTACCTGTAAGTACTGTGACAGTTCGAAGACGTCTGTGTGAAGCTAATTTGTCTATGCCCACTTCACTCACAGCGCAACCAAAAATAACACAAAAAGTAACACATTTGGAACACACAATGTAACTGCACCACATAGACTAACCAGAATCGAAATAGACGCTTACACACTAATATACCTACAATCCTCTATCATTAGGAACCCACAAGGCATGCTGGGTAACTTCTTGTTGTGAAAGAGCTGCAGTTTTCAACTACTCTGGATGCTTGAAATCCATTCCTTTCGTGGGTGGCCTGAGAAAGTAACCCCAACAAACAGCTGGAATTGTTTATAACGGGTTACCACAGGGGTGTCCAAACTTATTCCACCGAGGATCGCATAAGAAACATTACAAGTTGAGGGGGGCCATTTTGGTACACTTTCTACATTAAAGCTGCTGTAGTTCAATATGTTCTAAGCTATCTGAACAAAACAGCCACAGGTCATAGGTGAAAAAGCAAATTAGTGTGATATCTAATAATATATCTTCTTCATAATCCATTTTATTTTTACAATATGCAGAGGGCCAATAATAAAAAAAATTGTATTTTTAATAAACTGCAACAAATCAAACAAGTGCAACAGTAAGATTTTGGAAAGTGTGGATTATTTAGTTTCTTATTTTTTAAAGTCCAGCCTGTAACCCCGTTCCCCACCTCCGGTCTTATCCACTTGTCTGTGTCCATATCGGCCAAGTGCTCCCAAACAGGACACTTTGATGACAGAAGAGTGTTTTCAAGCTCTAGCTTCTTGGCACGATTGCCAGCCATGACTCCTTCTAATCGAATTAAGAATGCATGTACATGTTTTTGGCAATCTTCAACCAAGAAACTACGAGGAAGCCTGCGGAGACTGCGGTCAAGGAACTTAAAGCACATTCTCCTTGAAAGTCACGGGTATCAGGACACGTTATTGTCAATGTCAACTTTTTGCCGTGTGTGTGGCTTTCTCCACAGTGGACCTTCACCACTTTATCGAAGTTCCTCTGACGGCTGCCGCGCGAGGAAGAGATTCACAGCAAGTTTCCGAAACGCTAACAGAAGTTCGGCAGGCAACAAACGGAGGAGGGTCATTGTAAGCCTTATGACGGCATTACCGTTCCCACCACCACGGGTTAGCGTAAGCGCCTTAATGATAATGCGCCATACAGTCTGGCCCCCCATGATTGCCTCATTGACTTGGAAAGTCACCCCTCCTAGTGGTTTAGCCCCACAGGTGCCCTCCACTTCCTAATGACAGAAGTTACCGTTCCCCAGGAGAAACGTGCTGCAGCATGTAGAACCCATACCTCCCTCCCCTCCTCCCCTGCCACTCAGTACATTTGTTTGGAACACCAAGACGCAGGTCGTGCTCAGCAACGTTGAAAAAAAATTTTCCCAAACTATGACAGGTGGCAGGCCTGTCCACCTTGAGTGCTACCAAGAATGTCAAGAGAACCTTCAGGTGGCTGCTCGCCTTCTTGGCGCGTTCCCAGGACTGATTGCTGACCTCTCTTTCTAATACACTACAAGAAAGAAGCAAACAAAACAAGCTTTGCTGTGAAAGCATTAACCGCCGCCATCCATTCCAACTGGCTGCAATGTAAGCTTTGTGAATGTAAGCATTTGATCCCCTGCTAATTTGTAAGCTTACCCCTTTACACAGATATAAACAGTGCATTATTTTTATGGGACTTTTATTGTAACAGAGTGTGGACTATAGGGGTGTATGGAATAATTGACTGTTCGATTCGGAGTCGGATGTGACTATCATGTGACTAAAATGTCATGTGATCGAGAATGGACCATTCTGACTACTTGGGGGTGCGCGTGGCAACGGCTGAGCATACATTTTTACCTAGAATGTCATTGTTTTTGTTAATGAACAGCCGTGTGTGTTTAACGTTAAGCAGAAGTATACTCGTTATTCATGCGTAAAATCACCTTCTACAGCGACGCAATCCAAGGGAGCTGAGGTGGGCACTGGGATGATCTGGCTACTAAAAAAAACATCCAAAGTGTGGAAGTCTTTTGAAAAGGTAAAAGATGACCCCAAGAAAGTGCATTTGTGTCAGCAGCTTCTTACACGTCACACGACAACAGCCGACACGGCATGCCATTTAAAACAGATAAGGCTGTTAGGCCAACATAATTTTATATTCCAACTTTGCATTTCCATTCCATTTTCTTCTGCTTATCCAAGTCCGGGTCGCGGGGGCAGCAGTCTCATTAGGGAAGTCCAGACTTCCCGGCCTCCGGCGACCTCTTCCAGCTGCACCGGGAGGACACCAAGGCGTTCCCAAGCCAGCTGTGAGACATAATCCCTTCCAGCGTGTCCTAGGTCTTCCCGGGGCCTTCTCCCGGCTGGGCATGCCCAAAACACCACACCAGGGAGGCGCCCGGGAGGCATCCGGATGAGATACCCGAGCCACCTCAACTGGCTCCTCTTGATGTGAAGGAGCAGCGGCTCTACTCTGAGCTCCTCACCCTATCTCTTAGGGTGAGTCCAGCCACCCTAGGGAGGAAACTCATTTCCGCCGCTTCTTTCAGCGATCTCATTCTTTCGGTCAGGACCCATGACCCATGATAAGTGTTTTAACTACCCCAATTACCTCAGCCACAGTGATAGAACTGTCTACGTATGTATCCTCATACTCTGCTTCCTCTACGGAAGGTATGTCAGTGGGATTGAGAAGGGCCTCGTTGCCACCACGACAGGCACCGACCACCTTGCGGCCGCAACTACAACTGGCTGCCTCAGCAATGGAGGCACGGAATACGGCCCATTCAGACTCAATATCCCGGTCCTCCTTCAAGATGCAGGCGAAGTCGATCATAGACCTGCAACCTAGGATGTCCTGGTGTCAAGTGCACTTATGGGCATCCTTATGTTCGCACATGGTGTTTGTTATGGACAAACTGTGAATCACACAGAAGTCCAACAACAACACACCACACGCCCCTCCAAGTCACACTGTCATTGCCCACATGGGCGTTGAAGTCTCCCAGTAGAACTATGGAGTCACCAGCTGGGGTGCTCTCTAGAACCTCACTGATAGACTCCAAGAAGGCTGGGTACTCTGAACTGCCGTTCGGCGCATACGCACAAACCACAGTCAAGACCCGAAGGCGTAGGGAAATAACCCTCTCGACCGGGGATGACTCCAGCACAGAGGCACCAAGCCGGGGGGCTATTAATAAGCCCACACCAGCTCGCCGCCTCTCCCCTGCAGCAACTCCAGAGAAAAACAAGGTCCCGCCCCGCTCAAGGAATTTGGTTCCGGAGCCCCAACTGTGGGCTGAGGTGAGTACGACTATATGTAGTCGGAATGTCTCTGCCTCTTCCACATGCTCGGGCTCCTTCCCCACCAGAGAAGTGACATTCCATGTCCCAAGAACCAGATTTGACCGCCAAAGACCAGGTCGCCCGGACACCTGCCCTCGACCACCACCCAAATCCCATTGCACTGGACCCTTACGCTTGCCTCTGCAGGTGGTGGGTCTGCGGGGGGGAGTTCCCGTGTTCCTGCTTCGGGCTAGGCCCGGCCAGGCCCCACGGGTGAAGGCATGGCCACCAGGCGCTCGCCTGCGAGCCCCTCCCCCAGGCCTGGCTCCAGGGTGAGGCCCAGGGTGAGGCCCCTCCAGGGTGACCCCCGGACACTTCTTGATTTTCTTCTTCATTATGGTCTTCTGAATCACTCTTAGTCTGGTCTGGTCTTAGTCACCCTCCGTGAATCACCACCTTACCGTGGTGGAGGGGTTTGAGTGCCCGAGTGATCCTAGGAGCTATGTTGTCGGGGGCTTTATGCCCCTGGTAGGGTCTCCCAAGGCAAACAGGTTCTAGGTGACGGGCCAGACTTTGCATTTCAAGCCAATAAATTAGGCTGCTAACTGAGAATTTGTCAAGTTGTTGTTTCTTTTTTCTCCGCACTTTGCAAGCGACAGCATTTCAGTTTTGTTCATCTTGCTTTCCGTATCACTATTTTTTGTTCGGATCCCCACTAGCTGTGCTGCAAAAAAAGAAAAACATTCGACGATGAGCGGATTGTGGACAAAATCTCAGATCTGACTATGGAAATCCTTAAAACACCCCCAGTGGACTGTTGGCCTCTGCTTTGGCCTGCTTTCAGCTTGGCCACATTTCTCTTGTGCACGGTCTCGAGGCAAACTCAAACGCCACTCCCGTTGTCGTGACGACAACCGTGTCCTCCCTTTGACTGCACCCATAACTTGTTACGTAACGCACTTGTTGCTTGACATGTAAGTCTTGTGCGTGTCCGCTTTGCTGCAGCGATATACACACTCTGAAAAGTTCCCTTGCACTTTGTACATCTGTGTGTGGTCATCTGGACATAAAGAGCAACTCCATTGTCTCCATTCAAAGGTGAGGGGGACGGGGGACCTGAAAAGCACCTCTCATCCAAACCCACGGCTACACTTGACATGCAGGGGACAATTCCCTAGGCAAAGATTGAAAAGGTGCTGGCCAGCTGAGCGGGACACTCAGAAAAAGAATAGAGAAAGAACCAGAGAGGCCTGAGCCTGAGGGAGGAAGGGTAAATAGAGAGGGTGAAGAGTGGGGTATATAGAGAAGGTGGCGGTGGAGTGCGATTATAACTCATATGCAAATAATTGGGAAGAAATACTACCTTATTTTGTTGCGGGGTGGGGGGAGCCTTTGTTCCAAGTTGAAAAGTAAAGATACCAAGTTCAAGGGGTGTGTTAAAATCTGAGTCATGAGGAGGTAAATGGGGCCGTCAGGAGGGCTTGGGATCTCTAAAAGTACATCTCCTAGAGCCCGGGGCATGCTACGAGAGGAATACCAAGCTTTGCAAACAATGAGGAGAGGGCCGAGTCACCCCTGCCTAACAGCCTTTCACCACACTGGCCACTCCAGCTACTGCACCTCCTGCTAGTCATGTCAAGATACGGACACAAACGGAAAGAAAAGTATCCAAGCATCAACGTCCGCGTCACTGGGATGAATCAATTCTGCAGGAACGAAAAGTCCAGTGAGAGACAGCAAATGTGTTAACGGCCTGTGTTGATTTTGTTTGTTTGTAAATAATCTTGGCCCGTTTCCGTCAAAGACTTTTCCCTTATTCCCAGATGGTAGGAATAAGTTCACTACATACACTCCAGATCAAAATCTTAAGGCCATTTGAAAAATTGCTAGAATTGACCTTTTGCACATTTGGCTCTTAATAAGGTTTTAAGTAGAGCTACAATATGCAAAAGCAAGAAGGGAGAGTGTGACAAAAAGCACTTTTGAAAACAACAATTACACTGAAATAGGCTGTTTATCAGCTGATCAAAAGTTCAAGAAAAATAACAAAAAACTCTCCAAACCAGAAGCCAAATTCAGAGAACAACGTCACTCTTTTGGTTTTAAATCCCATAGAGAACAGCATCAGTTCCAGACAGTTGATGCCCTTCGTGAAGCCGTCTTCACCACTTGGAGCAATGTTCCCACTAGCTTCCTGGAAACCCAGAACCCATCGGGCCAATTTTTGAAGCGATTAAGAAGAACGGTGGAGCTACTCATTACCGAGTCCTCCTGTTACTTTTTGTAAAAGTTTTTCCAGTAAAATTCTAGTAATTTTTCAACTGGTCTTAGGATTTTGATCTGGAGTGTATGATGTATGATAGGAGCAGACATATGGACACGTTTCACGTATGACGCCATGGAAAACAAAACACTAAAGTGATCACCAACAAAACAGTGACGCAGCTTCTGAAATTTTCTGAATTTGATTTGTTATCAAATTAACCAACACGAAGGTTAGTGTAAAACGATTGATACAGTAGGTTCTTGCCACCTGCGGTTCGAATGACATGGCTTCACTAGCAAAGGCATTTAAAACATCTATGAATAAATCACACTGTTTCACGATGGTTGAATACAGCATGTTAGTAAAAAAAAAATGCATTTTGAAATTGTACATATTTTTTTGCCTAAACGAAGCATTTAAAATACGTAAAATAAAATAAATAAAGTACTGTTTGCTGAGACACAAACGCTAGACTTGATCACCAAAACAACAGGCCGTCATTGCAGGGTGGAATTATCTCACAACAGGCTCCAAAACCCTAAAACAAACATGTGCTATGATGTTAGCTGGTATCTGGTCCAGAGTGTACCCCGCCTCTGGCCTGAAAACAGCTGGGATAGGCTCCAGCATAGGAGAACAAGCAGTATAGAAAATGGTTGGAGGGATGGAAAAACATGTGCTACGGTTGCAGCCCCCGACAACCCTCAAACATCACTTCCTGTCCGTCCTGCCACTCAATTCTCCTAGGGACTGATTTATAGCAACACACACAAGGGTTATATTGGGTAGTACGAGTGCCAAGATGACTGTAGGGGTGTTATTTATACGGTAGTTCTGAAACCAATCAACCCGGATAAACAAATTATTTATTGAGACTACTTTGTTAGACATTTCATTATTGACATGCTCTGTAGGTAGCCTAAACAGAACGTGGTTTCAAGGGAACTTGAAAGATGCCACATCCGTTATACTTTATTTTTTTGGTGACTTTGGTTTACCACACATTTAGTGGACTAAAATGAATGAAGAAAAAAAATCACAGAACAAAACAGAAGATAGCCAGGCTACCTAGGCAACAGACCCGAGGTGCATCTTTAAAGACGTACTATTTTTATTATACAGCAACTGATTTGTACGGCCAGGTTTTTAACAAAGACAGAAAAAGAAAAGTGTACTTTTTCATTCTGCCCACTTGATGTCTTTAAAGATGAATGTCCCTCAGGGCTGGCGTCCCTGGTGGCCTTTTGTTCCATTAACTTGCAGCATTTCTCTTTTTTAGGTTTGTGTTATTTGTGTTCTTGATTTTTGCAGCATTTTTCTTTTGCATTTGTTTTTTAACCTGCAGCTTTTTTTTCTTATTTCTTGGTTTTGGAGCATTTGGAAACAAATGCTCCAAACAGAGGCCCGTCCCGAACCGTGCTTATGGCGTACGTTTACCCCCATCAAGTCCACCTTGCTTGTTTATTACCTGCTGTCTTTTCATTACCATCATTGCCTCTTTATTTGCTTTTATTCAAATGTAAATCCGCAAATGTGACCAGTCTCGTGCTGCTTGCGACACTAAGTGACTCTGCAGGCGAGCATTCTTCACTTTTCCAGTTCAAAGAGCTGATATTTATGTGTGCACAACCCTCTTTTTCTCAGCTCGGGGATTGTTTTTTGATTTGTGGTTAACTCCCCAGAGCCTCTGCCATGATCCAAGGCTTGCAATGCGTGTCATGACTGATGCAAAATTCCAACATTAAACTCTGGTGAATTATCACTACAATAACACGTGTGCATTGTCAGTCCAGTCCTTTGATGTCAACACTTTTAAAAAACGGTCCCTGAGGATGTTGACATTCACGCCATTTGACAGGACTTTATTTAGGCCGCAGCAGGGAAAACAAGATGATCTTCTTACAGACATGACCTTATTCATCTTTTCAAGAGCTTTGAGGCGTCTTAAAGGAATTTGGGGATATGCTGTGTTTTCTATTAAACGGAAAAAGAGGGTTAAAGCCACACAAACGCACAGTTTATGGTGATTTGTTAACATGAGTGTCACTTCAATGAAGTGAATGTTGAATCCGGAATCCGGAAGACATTTGGGAGATTTCACAGCTTTTCCTTTAACAGTGGTTCCCAAACGTTTTTTGCAGCACCCCCCTGTTGGAGATCCCCCCCCCCCCCAATAAATACGGTAATAATGAAACGTGTTCGTGGTAGCCCCGCACCCCCCTCTGCCATAACCCCCCCCCCAGGGGAGGCACCCCCCAGTTTGAAAACCACTGTCCTATAAGAAGTCAGACCCATTTTTGCTTAAAGTAAAATGATAGGGGATATACCACAGACCGGTCGAGTGGGTAGCATGTTGGCCTCACAGTCAGGAGGTTCGCGGTTCGAATCTCCGTTGGGCATCTCTGTGTGGAGTTTGCATGTACTCCCCGTGCGTGCGTGGTTTTTTTTTCAGGTACTCCGGTTTCCTCCCACATTCCAAAAACATGCATGTTAGGTTAATTGGCCACTCTAAATTGTCCATAGTTATGAATGTGAGTGTGATTGTTTGTTTGTCTATATGTGCCCTGCGATCGACTGGCGACCAGTCCAGGGTGTACCCCGCCTCTCGCCCAAAGCCAGCTGGGATTGGCTCCAGCCTATCCGCGACCCTAATGAGGATAAGCGGCATTGACAATGAATGAATTAATGAATATACCACAGACCAGTAGAACGTATATAAGACATTTGTGATTGTTTTTCTAAAACACCACCCATTCATGTCAAAGATTTTACTTTGTTCATGGTAATATTATTTGAAAAGAATTGGCTCATTTTTGGTCCCAAAAAATGTTTTCAAAAAATTTTTTTCCCCCTCGGGAAACACATTTAATTCACCCTAAAAATGTAATAATTTATAAATAAACACTGATAATACACGTAACATGTACGGTATAAGTTTGGCGCTGTTAAAAAAACACCACAATTACTTATACTTAATTTACTTGTTTATGCTGCATTAATAATGTTTTTAGTCAAGCGGTTCTCAAATTCACTATAGTAGCTGAGGTGCAAAAGTGAAACCTATACAGTGAAACCTTGGTTAGCGTACACCTCCCATTAGCAGTTTTTTTGGTTAACATACCATATGGTATGTGTCTTGTTATAACTACAATGATTGATTGCAAAGGCGTTTTTACGGTGTATTTTAAAAAAAAACATTCTTGTTAGTAGCCTGTTGGCTTGCCACTACATGGAAACAGGAAATAAAAGTCAGTTCTGTTGCCCATCTATGATGTCATCCGTGGTCCACTCCCCAAAAAAGTTATTTATTGAATTCATTTATGTTTAACACTTTCTTTCTCAAAATACTGACACTTTTTTTTGGCTCCATTTGGGTTTTTTTGCAGTAGTGATCAAAAGAACTGCAAAGAGTTTGGATAAGAGGCTAAATTCAATAAATAAATGACTGATAAGAAAACAGGGTGTCCATGTGGATCTTGCTGCCACACTGTATCTTTGGCCAAACACATCATCAATTAGGGTAAATGTTACCTTAAGTGTCCTATATCATTTATATTAATCCTACATGGCCCTCTGTGCCCATCCATAAGGTCACAAAAGACACCACAACTGCATCCAAAGAACTGCAGGGTTCACTTGCCTCAGTTAAGGTCAATGTTCATGACTCTACTATAAAAAAGACACTGGGCAAAAACGGGTTGGATTGCAGAGTTCCAAGATCAAAACCGCTGACGAGCAAAAAGAACATTAAGGTTTTTCTCCATAAAAGACACAAAAGTTGAACTTTTTGGAAGCCGCTTGTCCCATTACATCTGGTGTCAATCTAACACCGCATTTCAGAAAAAGAACATCAACACAACATGGTAGTGTGACTGTCTAGGGCTGTTTTGCTGCTTCATGACCTGCAAGACTTTCTGTGATAAATAGAATTATGAATTCTGCTGTCTACATTGATTGGGGTTGTTGCTGCTAAGGGTGGCGTTCCCTCAATAATTAAGCGTTCCATTTTAAGACTGCATTGCCGTTGACTAATATTTAAATTTGTTTCTCAGATTAAAATGTTTCACATTATCAAACATGCAAAAGAATAAGAAATCAGGAATGGGGCCAACAACTTCTTACACTGTACATCGTGTACACTCTACTGCACACTGTACAAATCTACATTTATATGCATTTCAAACAGTTTTCTGGAAACTAATGACAAAACTTTAAAAACGTGTTTTGTGTTAACACATTAGGCTTTCTTGAACGGACTAATTGGATTTATGTTATTTCTTATGGCAAAAATGTATTTGGTTTCAGTACATTTCTGTGCGGCATTCTAGAACAAATTGACGCTAACCAAGGTTCTACTGTATGCCTTTCTCTGCATCATACATTCATCAAATTTCAGAAACAAATTCCGCTTTCTCTATCCTGAACACACACATCAATACCTTTGCCACTCTGAATCAGTTAAATCCCAATAGACATGTAGACACGGTTGGGAGAAACACCTTGTATAGCCTGGTAGCCTGACGACCAGGTTAATGGCTACACCGTGACTACGATTCCATCCATTAATTGATCATGTTACATTATCATTCATTAGTGGTAAGGATGTCTGATCAAACAATATTGGAAGAGAACGTCAGGTTTTGTAGGTAGGGGAGAGCAAACGAGAAGTGTGTCAAAAAATAAAATTATATGGAAATCTCAGTGGCTTGTGTTTTTTGGTTATTGGTCTAACTTGGTCTTTGAAGGTAACCCCCACAAATAGTGGGGATCTACTGCATTTTGAAGTGAACCGCGGAGGAAAGCCACCTAGGCCGCTTATATCCGCAGTCTGTCACTACCCAAAGTTTGTGACCATCAGTGAGGGTAAGAACATAGATCGACCAGTAAATTGAGACCTCTGCCTTCAGGCCTAGCTGGTTCATCACCATATTGGTCGGTACAGTTACGACGGCAGACACTGGGGCAGATCATCCTATCTGACCCCACTCCTGAGTATTTGAACACCTCCACCTGGAGTAAGACCTCACACCCAACCTGGAGGTTGCGCCACTTATCAATGGGGCATTCACTGGATAGTTCCTCCTTTTTTTGGACCATTGTCTTTAGATCCTAAAATTGGTTGTGTATGACAATCCAAGCAGATTATTAGTTTCTATGTTTCTTTGTCCAGCTTGTTTGGCACTAACAAAATGGCCAAATTATAAATTAGTTCACCTTTTCCGTTTCTAACTTTGTTTGATAAGACATATGCTGGTCTCTGGGATTGCTTGCTTGTACCCTTGCACCGGTTCTTGTGGTTGGACTTGCATGTATGCATGGAAGCACTGCATAACACAGAAGCAAAAAATGTTGTCATCTTGATTTTAAAAGGTTAAATGGTCACATATCCACAGAGGTTTGGAAGATCTAAGAACACAGGAGCGAAAAAGAGGGGAAAGGGTTTTCTCGGAGGAAAAGAACATTTTGACTTCAGTCCAAACAGCAACCTAAGTGTACATGCTTGCCTTCTTGCCCTAAGATCTGGTCTTGATGAACCACATGTAAACCTACTCTAATTTCCAAACCACATGTGAGACATTACTTCAATAAGAAGACATCAATCAAGCTTGAACTGTTGTGTGATGCATGTGATGATGTTTTTATGCCTTCTTCACTGGCTGTCATGCCATTTGTTCTGGGGAATATCACAGCTCAAGTGGAAGGTTCGCAGTAAATCCAATGACACGGCTTTCTTTTTTAAATTTTTCTTGAGGCAAAAAGAAATATGATGAACAGATGATCAAACTTGTTGCCTAATTTTAATGAACCATATTTGTGACGCTAGGTAATTAGCTGGTCTGGACCCCAGAAGCAGAAATAGAGGCAGTGTATGAAAAAAATATTTGTAGTGTATGTCCATAAGCACAGTTATACAAAGTGTAAAAAGTTATTTTTCGTTTGGCCAATCATCCACACGAGCTCGCAGATATACGGCACTAAAAACGAAGGTTTTCAAAACCTCCAGCCAAAGTGTAGATTTGGAGAAAACTCCGGTTTTATGTTTTGCAGAAGTGACAGGAAGACAGAGGATGATTCTGATTGGATAGAATCGCCGCCTACAGGTTTGGCATGCTTACGACGCATTTATGCGGTTATATGAGGATGCATTTTTTTTTTTTAATTAAACACGAGGTTGTGTGGACACAGAGAGGGAGAAGCATGCATCTGTGGTTTCACAAATACCCGCCTACATGTGGACAAAGCCTAAGTACTATGCCAAAAAAAATCAGTTAGGGACAGGTTGGACAAAACAAGAAGGCAAAAATCATGTCCATCGTAAATGGAAGCAGCCAAGAAAAGGAATAGCTCCCTCAGTGATTTGTTTATTTTACAGGGAGATGCTTGTGCCGAGAAATACAGAAGGAACGATCCAGCATCTTTCTGCTGGAGCTGCATGTTTGAGAAGAGCACTGATTGCCAATCATCTTCTTCCACCCATAGCTGGAAAACAAGAGATCTAGGGGGCATTCTGCGAAAGCAACTCAACGTGACCCAGCTTTGTGCTCAAGATGCAGCTCAACATAACTTCACTTCTGCAATAAGACTGAATTGGTCAAACGACAGTGATTACTAACTTTGTCACGTCTGGTTTTTGGCTTTGTGCTAAGTCTATTACAGGATATTTCACACTTTTATGAAAAGTTATGAGGAGTTCCCTAAAGGTTACGATTAGGGATGTCCCTATCCGATCTTCACGGTTGAGAACGGCCGCCGGACCGCGGTATTTGGAAGATTGGAAAAGATCGGCTCCTGCAGTAGCTGTGGGCAGCAATCCAACTCGACTCCCGCCACCCGGCTGAAGGAGAAAACGCACAACGACGTTGGATATTTCACTCCGTATTGACACGGTAGATTCCTCTCACAGTGTCAAGGAGCTCGCATGGAAAGTGCCACCGTCATCAGTTACTTACAAATGCACCCTCACCAGCGTATTGCCTGCTTTTGCTGTTTGAGGACCGGGGGCTGACAGGATCGGGCTTCATTAGCTTTATTTGATTGAAGTTGTTGTATGAAATTGCTCACCGCCTTCTTTTCTTTCGGTCACGCCCCTCTTAAAGCAAACACAGGCAGGCAGTTGTTGTTATTGTAGTCGCTTTTTTTCTGTTACGGTTCTCTCCCATCTCGGCGTTCCGGCACAATAAGGCATTCAGATCGCTCACTGCCGCATGACTAAGCTGCCAAACAGGACAGTTTAAAAAAAAAGGTGCCTTCGTGTCCCCAAGCAAGTATTGGATTTTTACAATCCCCGTGCATTTAATGAGGTATAGAAAAGCAAAATGTTACGATTAGACACGGAGGTAGTGCAATTGTACAAATCATTTTCTCACACACTCCACCCAATCAACCTAAATTCTTCATTTGCACAAAGCAAGGGAGGTCAGCGGAGGACTCAATGTTGCATAATGTTGGCGTATTCAGAACCATTCAGGCCCGGAGAAAATAATAATGTGTCCCCATTTCTCCCTTCCAACGTATACCCATAGACCTTTGTATGTATTGTCCACAATAGAAGGGATTATGACTCCTTTTATTCCCTTCTTATGGGTTTTGTGTCAATCATACGGTTCATCATGTCCATCTGGCAATATTAACCCAGATTACTGCCCACTAGTGTCCTGCCACTAGCAAAGTATACAGTGGTGTGAAAAACTATTTGCCCCCTTCCTGACTTTTTATTCTTTTGCATGTTTGTCACACAAAATGTTTCTGATCATCAAACACATTTTAATATTAGTCAAAGATAACACAAGTATACACAAAATGCAGCTTTTAAATGAATGTTTTTATTATTTAGGGAGAAAAAAATCCAAACCCACATAGCCCTGTGTGAAAAAGTAATTGCTCCTGCACCTAATAACTGCTTGGGCGCCCTTAGCAGCAATAACTGCAATCAAACGTTTGCCATAACTTGCAACAAGTCTTTTACACGCTCTGGAGGAATTTTGGCCCACTCATCTTTGCACAATTGTTGTCATTCAGCTTTATTTGAGGCTTTTCTAGCATGAAGCGCCTTCTTAAGGTCATGCC
>QODF01000123.1:2834901-2888435 GCA_024372805.1 Oostethus manadensis | reverse complement strand
CGGACCTTCTCCTTCAGGATTTTTTGCTAGACAGTAGAATTCATGCTTCCATCTATCCCAGCAAGCCTTCCAGGTCCTGAAGCAGCAAAACAAGCCCAGACCATCACACTACCACCACCATATTTGACTGTTGCTATGAAATGCTGTGTTACTTTTACGCCAGATGTAACGGGACACGCACCTTCCAAAAAGTTCTACTTTTGTCTCGTCAGTCCACAAGATATTTTCCCAAAAGTCTTGGCAGTCATCATTTTGTGTTCAATTATGTTATCTTTGACTAATAGTTAACTCTTTTTTTTGTGACAAAAAATCAGGAAGGGGGCAAATAGTTTTTCACACCACTGTATACTGAGGGAAGACTGTTTTACGCTCTGAATCAGTGTACAATAATTCCTCGTTTATTGTGCTTACATGGTTTTCGGACCCCATCGTGATAAGTTATTTTTCGCAAAGTGGTATTATTTTTTTATTTATAAATGCAATCATTTTGTGGTTATAGCATAGAACACCTGTTAACAACCTT
The DNA here is from genome assembly GCA_024372805.1 of Oostethus manadensis. Taxonomy (NCBI): domain Eukaryota; kingdom Metazoa; phylum Chordata; class Actinopteri; order Syngnathiformes; family Syngnathidae; genus Oostethus; species Oostethus manadensis. The sequence continues at coordinate 2,887,912 of QODF01000123.1, read as the reverse complement.
CTAAGTACAGTTTGTAACATTATTACCCAATACAGTATAGAAGACATAATAAGCCTGTGTATGTGTAAGACAAAAAATAGCCTGTGTTTTTATTGGAGATTTTTGTTAGGGACTATCATAGGATTACTCAAGACTCAGAGTCTGGAAGATCTAGAAAGCTTTTTGCTAACATGTGTAGCTTCTCTTTAACAGTCCAGAACTCAATACAAAGGCCCAAAAATGAGTATAATAGGTTCCCTTTAATATATTTTAAAAAAACTGTTAAAAAAGTGGTGAGGGACGACTACATATGGCATTTGAGGCAAATGTTAGTCACACCAGAGGTATATTGGTTTTAATAATTAGATAATTTTTTTTTTCTTTTTACTATATTCTGGCATAGACAGGAAGTGAATTTTCTTACATTCACAAGCCCAAACATGATGCAAGTCATGCGTGAACAAATCATTAATCATGTTTCTAATTTGCTTTGGTTACCAAGAAACAGTTGCCGTATGGAGGCCAACCTCAAACTACAACTTAGGCTTCATGTGCAGCTTTGAAGATTTTAAGCGCAGGTAATGTTTTGAGGTTACATACACCTTTTGCACAGTGGCATTTACTCCAAGACTGCAAAGGAAGCTCAGCTTCCCCAAAAATGTCAAAACAAAAAGTGGTGAAATATGTACTGCTCTGTGTACATTTCATTGACTGCATATGCGCTAAAATAACTTCATTCACAGGTAACTGACGCGACTTCCTTCTCATTTATCCTTGCAACCAGACGCTGAGAGTCTACTGACTTCGATGGGGAAGCGTGTAGTGCTTTTTTCTGCAGCACGAAACTGGACGGTTGTTGGATAAATGCTGGGTGTTTCGCCCCGCCCATCGAGCATTCGGCGTCTCTGGTGGTCTATTGGGCAGTGGGCTGGCCTGGAAGCCGGGCATCTGCATGATGATTAGATGACATGTCGATGTGGAATCCCTTTTTGATTGACAGTGAAATGATCAAATCAGCGACCTTGAAGCATTTTTCTATTTTTTCATTTCGTATTTCTCAATTGATCAGGAGACTTTATCGACCACCAGCGATTTTGTCTTTGTTAAAATCAACTAGGGATGTAGTGTAGAATTTACATATAAATAAATGAACACATTTATGATGTAGGCCGGGAAAAAATTAGCTTCCCCCACCTTGAAACCAGACCAGCAGCTGCCACTGCTGTTGCATATGTGCCGATTTGAAATATATGTTGGTTATTGATTAAAATTATTTTTTTATAGCAAATATGCAGTTCCTATATGTCTTAAATGATTTTTTATAACACAAGCTAGGAAAATGTCTCTATCAGGCATCTAGCCTTAAATTTGCTATGAAAAGCAAATCATGGGAATTTCAGCTCTTTTAAGGGAGCCGTTTCTTTTGGCACCCTAAACGAGTTGTTTCTCACGGCTTGCAAACGACTCCTAAGATTTTTTTGTTGTTGCTTAAATTGATTTCTTACCAAAATAGGTACAATTATGAAACACAAAACCCATCTCAAGTAGACAAAAAGGTCTATTTGTCTATTTGTACATTTCCAACCGTTTTAACACAGCACCAGCAAAACATTACACAACCAAATATAAATTGAAATGAGCAAAACTAAAAGAAAAAGCAGAATCCAGGTAACAGTTTTTGCTATTCTTTAGTGAAGACTGGCATTTAGCTTTTGTTTCCTGATGCTCCTTTTCATCACATTTCCAGCTTGCTTGTATGTGTAGTCCCTCCCTCCACCTGTTTAATGTCAGTAAAGGTGAGGCTCATGGCTGGTGAGGCAGTGACTTTTTTGAAGTAAAAACAAAATAAAAATTTGGAATTATAAAAAACATATCTAAATGTTTTAAAATACTTCTTAGTCCCCTTTATTTATACTGTATTCATTTTTATTAACTGAAAAACATCTGTGTCTTGTGTATATGAGGTACGTTCTTCTGCAGAAAAAGCGCTGATACAGTACTTAGTTAGCTTGGATATATAATCCTCCATATTGGCAGTCAAAAGTATTCATTTAGCAAAGCATCCAAATATCTTGCATTTGACTTGTTTCTTTCCAGCTGGTTCTGCTGCTGTTATTAATAAAAGAAAAAGCACCTTGCAGCTCATGAATGCCTCCACCCATTCAGGTTGAGGCGAGTACAGCAGTGCCTCCGCATATGACGTTTTAAAGACAGGTTAAAATTCAAGTCACGTTATGTAAACAAAACATTGTTGGGGCGGAATAGGTGAATCCCATTACGCTGTTAGCTGCCTCGTGCCAGCTGGTTTTTTTCTTTTCACAATGCACAGAAAAGTGAAAAGCGTGATCATGTTTTTCAGGATTGTGGATGATGGGCAATTTTTTTTAATGCAGTTTTCCATTAAAATGCAGAGCTAAATCTTTGTTGGGCATCTTTGTGTGTGGTTTGCATGTTCCATCCCGTGCATGGGTGGGTTTTCTCCCGGTACTCCGGGTAAACATGCATGTTAGGTTAACTAGCGACTCTAAATTGTTCATAGGTATGAATGTGAGTGTGAATGATTGTTTGTCTGCCCTGCGATTGGCTGGTGACCAGTCCAGGGTGTCACCTGAAGTCGGCTGGTATAGGCTCCAGCATACCCCCCGTCACCCTAATGGGGATGAGCGGCATAGCAGACGGATGGTTGAACGTAGAGCTAAACTTCATATACTTCAACTACATCATCTCTTTTCAAATACAACTTTTTGTGTTTTGTTGGACAAAGCAAGTACCTGCTTCAGATGGAATATACATAAGTGCTTAGACATCAAAAAACAGCTGGTCTTTGTTCATAATGAATATTTACAGATGAGCTTTAGTATTGCAGTGCAACTGCATAGACGTTTCTTGGATTAGCGCATGAGCAAGCATTTAGGGCTTTGCTTTAGTTTTGGTTTGACTTTTGCACACACAGCAGCATCAGTCATCAGAGGCTTGTCTCGTATTTGCACTGGCAGAAGCTTCATGTGATCATTAGATGATAGAGCATGTCTATGTCTTTGGATACTCTTCAAGTCACCATCACATAAGCCACTTTTTTTACTGCGTCTTTTCATAATATGACAAAAACGTCTTTGCCGTGATGCAAAATTGGTTCTGTCATTTCAACAGACATCACTGGAACCAGGAAAACCCAGAATAAAATTATGTACTGTAGACCCTGAAACTGCTTGGGTACGAGTATAAATTCCAGCACAAGTACCACAGGTTTTAAAACCTTTAAAGCCAAAAAAAGTTTGTACTTTTACAAATATAGTTTGACATGCAGAAAACAATTCAGAATTAATATAAAAACATAAAGGATGAATTAAAGGGTCAAACCAATATTTGCGGTTACTTTTACCCACCTTCCTTTTCAACAACCTTCCAGTTTTGCCATGAGCTATTTCTTCTTTCTCACCTCAGTAACCCAAAACGGAGCCCAAGACAGTCGCAAGTGCCAGCATTTTATAAAGAAGGTGAGAAACACGGAAACAAACTTTGAATTCAAGAAATAACTCACGATAAAACAGGAAGAAGAAAGAGGAAGGTGTCGGTCCACAAGGGTCTTCAATGAAGGTAAAAGTAACCCTAATCCATTTATCTCTTTCATTCATCATTTACATGTTTATGCATTTTGAATTGTTTTATGCATGTTATATTATAGATAATAAACCTTAAAGCGTGTTTTGTGTTAACATTTTAGACGGGCGACATTGCTGGCTTCCAGAATGTTTCGTGATAATTATACATTCAACATACAGTACATCAAGCAGTCTGTTATTAACACCGAATTGTACGGTAACTGGAAAATGTACACAAACTGAGGCTAAATTTGGGCGTAAATTTTAATTGTTAACCGAAAAACACGGTAATGCTAACCAAGGTTGTACTGTATGTACCGTATTCGGCACCAGTGCAGGAAGTGGAAGTCCATAGGTACAGCATGAGTGCCAATGGTGTACCTCGCCTCTCGCCCAAAGTCAGCTGGGATAGGCTCCAGCATACACGCAAACCTAGAGGATAAGCGACATAGCACATTTACGGATGGATGGACAATATATGACTGGATTTTATTTAGTCGTGGTGTTGCGCCACAATCAATGACATGTAACAAAAACCCTTTAACTGGATTAAAGGCCAAAATGCATCAAAAAGTATGCATTTTAAAAATATCCGTGTCCGTATGGTGATAACCTAAATCTGATGTTGGGACCTGGCATATTCCTGGATAATGAACTATGGATTATGTTCTTCAGTTCTCCAGGGAATTATAAATGTTATGGCATAGTATGCACACTTCTTATTTTGGAGTGTTTATATCGTAATTAATGGCAAATAAATATTTCCCTCTAGTTGCGCTCGAGGAAAAGTGGAAATGTTGTGCTTTTTAAACAACAGCTGGGACTCCCAGCTTTTGGTAACATCCTCAGAGATCATATTCAGTTTTTGAAACGACTGACATGTCCTTCCCGTCCGAGCAAGCACTGCTGTTGTTTGGTTGGATTTGAGCTTATCGTCTAATTGTTTTGCTTGGGTGTAAGCATTAGGGGAGGGCAAAGACTGCAGGATCTTTGGTCTGATGCCAAAGGTTTTAAAAAAGTGGTCCTTCTTCCTCTGCACCAACAATGACGTTACCAACGCAACATCAACATAAACGGACTGATTTTTCAAGGAAACATCAACACATTTTTTGTTGACCAAAACTGACGTAAGTGGGTATTTTTTTTTGGCAAAACACGGTGGACCACTTGACGAGTTAGTCGACTTTGACTTTGGCCGTGTTACTCCAAATTGCATGATTTAATGAGCTGTTTTTAATGAAAAATCCTAAAATTCAATTGAACTGAATGCCTCACTCCTCCCTAATCCATCCATTTTCTATATTGCTTATCCTCATTAGGGTCACGGGTGTGCTGGAGCCTATCCCAGCTGACTTCGGGCGAGAGGGGGGTACATAAACAGTATACGTATGTGTGCACATACACACACATCAGGGTTGCAGGGTGTGCTGGAGCCTATCCCAGCTGACTTCGGCCAGTAGGCGGGGTACACCCTGGACTGGTCGCCAGTCAATCGCAGGGCAGACAAACTATATTCACACCCACATTCATACCTATGGACAATTTAGAGTCACCAATTAACCTAACATGCATGTTTTTGGAATGTGGGAGGAAACCGGAGTACCTGGAGAAAACACAAACACGCATGGGGAGAACATGCAAACTCCACACAGAGATGCCCAATGGAGATTCAAACCCTGATCTCCGGACTGTGAGGCCAACATGCTACCCACTCATCCACCGTGCGGCCCACTTCCTTCCTCACTCATGCAAAAAAAATACCACATCAAGTAGCGCCACGGAGGGGCTTTTTTTTAGTTCAAAACGTAGTCGCCTTGCTTTTCATGGTGATAATGCCTTTTTGCAAATGTTTCACGGTCATCATGGTAGCCGTGCACTATTCCGTCAATAAGGCCCAGAACTCACCACAGTCACAAAGTCCTTTAGCAAAGACTTATCAGCTACATTGTCAAAATTGGTCATTCTCATTCTAAACAGTATAAGTGACAAAAATGGACTAACCTTACACCAAATCAAATTACAAAATGCATGTTTTATCGTCTAATTACGATGGTGTGAAAATAGTGCTTATAATGGAAGTCAATTGGGTTTTTTTCCAGTAGGAAACATTATCACCTACAATGTGAAAATTGTAAAATCTCTTCTAACAGTAAATATGACAAGTTTGACTGCCGGTCAACAAAATTAAATCCGGAAATCAGAAAATGCATGTTTTTTGTCTAATTCCAATATGCTGAAAAATGGTTGTTATAATTGAAGTCAGTGGGACTTTTTTTGCCTCTGGTAACCCAAAATGGTGGGTAACCCAAAATTATGAATCCTGACTATGCAAAACAATAAAAAGCATAACAATCAATGTTACTACTCATCTTATGTATAGTGAAGCCTGATCTTCGACATAGAGCCCCGGCCCGCTAACATTTATTATTTGGAAAATAACTATATTAAGTATTGATTTTTCTAAGCAAAAACAGTGGCATCATTGATTCAGACGGGCATTTAGTGAGTTAAAATACTACAAATATTTACATGTTTGGTATGTTTGTATTAGAACTCAAGTTGATTGAGAGATCTACGCAAAAAAGTAGAAACAAATATGAATCTGTTATATATTTTATAACAGTTTTTGTCGGAAGGGTAGGAAGTTAAAGGGACCCAGAGGGTTGAACAGGATGGATCTGCCTTCTAAAATGAGAATAACGTTGGGTGTGAAGGAAAGGCACATGGGGTAGAGGAAGCCACGCCAGCGCTCTCGGAGGCGCCCTGCCCCTATCTTGAATCCTAATCCGATGAGCTCACACACAGCATGTTCCTCTCGTGAGTTCTGCATGATTTGCGCTACCCCAAGAGATAAAGGAGGGATGGGGTGCTGGTGTCCTCACGGGGAGACGGGTGGAGTGGGTGTTACAAGGAGGAGGGAGGGAAAGGTTGGGGATTTGGAGCTTGGTTCAAGGGAAAGGGGCGGAGCGGGGACAGACTTAGGCCCCTATGTGCATGTTTGGGGGATCTTATCATCTACCCCCCCCCATCCCGGACCCTGACCTGTTCATACAATTCGTATTAAAAACTCAGATGACCCCTGAAACTAATCTTGTGACCTCCAGCGCATTAGCGTGACCGTTGGCGGACATGAGAAAGGAAAGCCTATCACTTCGGTTTGAGTCAACTGATAGCTGATTGTGGTCAGTGTTTGTGGGGTGCGGGGTGATGGAAGTGGGGTATCGCGTGCGGAATAGTCGACCACAGAAACATCCATCCATTTTCTATGCCGCTTATCCTCATTAGGGTCACGGGGATGCTGGAGCCTATCCCAGCAGACTTTGGGGGAGAGGCGGGGTACACCCTGGACTGGTCGCCAGTCAATCGCAGGGCACATATAGACAAACAAACATTCACACTCACATTCATACCGATGGACAATTTAGAGTCACCAATTAACCTAACATGCATGTTTTTGGAATGTGGGAGGAAACCGGAGTACCCGGAGAAAACCCACACACGCACGGGGAGAACATGCAAACTCCACACAGAGATGCCCAACGGAGATTCGAACCCAGGTCTTCCAGATCTCCTGACTGTGTGGCCAACGTGCTAACCACTCAGCCACCGTGCGGCCCCCCACAGAAGCACTCGAGGTTAAAGATTCGGTTTTTTTGTTTTTTTTTACAAAATAGGAGGAAAAGGAGGCAAATCCTCCTGCTTTTTCTCCCGTGCTTCCAGATCTTCATCTTTTCTAAAAAACAGATTTGGTGTACCTAATCAATTGGTCATATGATTTTTCTTTCGCTTCTTGCGTCGCCATGGTCACGCGAAACAATACCAAAAGCAATGCCGCTCTGCTCCCGAAAGGCAGCTTTCCGACGGTGGAACTTGTTTGGGGGGTACGCCTTACGGTTCGGGCCGCAATAATTGCACAAACAGCGGCAGAATAAGATAGTCGAAAGAAGAATAACTAAAGAACATGAATAGTAAGATGGGCTGCTCTGTAGCAGGGCGGCCAGTGACAGCTGCAAAGCCCTTACAGGGCATGTCCATAATAACTGAAAAAAATATACATCAGGCTTTCCAATGCATATTAAAGGCTCAAAGCCCACAATATTTTCCTAGAGTGTTTTACGTTAATTCATTACAGAAATATTCTAAGAACAGTTGAAATATAATCATATTTGACACTCATGTGCAGCATTAAAATTGTTAAATGGCTTACATGAACTTTAAGGCCAAATTTTTTTTTATTCATTTTAGAAATGAGTTTCCTTGCCACACACATTACCATTTAGGGGAAGCCATATCCTGGGATTTTCAAATTACTATTTTTTGGCACATTTTACTGCATATAATGTGTTGTTGACATGGCGTCTTATGGGTTGGAGTCGGCAATATTTGTTGTGCCCGCAACAAAAACATTCACGGTATATTTGTGAAATCTTAAAGTTACTTCAAAGGACAAAGCTGCATGTTTATGTGTTGTTCTTACGCTCTTCAACGAGTATGTATTTGTTCCGAATTTATGTTTTGTGGAAACCACCTTCAGAGTGTTCAGAGGCAGATACCGTGAGGCGATTACCCCCCTTAGGTTTTTATGGCCTATGGAGTCTGTTACAAGCCAGCCGTTTGGTCAGTAATGTCCAATTGCAGCTCAAAGCACCGACTTGGCTTCGCTGGGACCTGTGGACAACTCGTGAAGCTCTTGGAGGCTACTTTTATACGGTGATAAAAAAAAAAAAAAAGGGGCCAGTAAAGCCTTCTCACCAGAGGCAGATCCTCCTGGCATAACAGTCCTTGTTAATCACAGCAAACAGTTGGAGATCCTTTCAAAGGGGATTATATCAGGGTCAGGAGCATTTGGACCTTAATTACCCTTGACATAATGTTTGACCATTCTGTTGCTACTCAGGAGGGCAACACTTATTCAGGGGATGTGGGCCTGAAGGTCACCGAGGTTACCCACGTTAACACTGACACAACACCCCATCCCCAGCCAATTTCTCCAACGTTTAGTCAAACAAGTCCAAGGGCTCTACGCCTACTTTTAACAATAGTTAGAAAATGATTAGTTTGGGAGGTAAAAGATGACGGCGGTACTGGTGAGTGCTTTGTTGGTGCTGTCTCAGCCTCAACTAGTAGAGATATACTGGACTCAACTATCAGGATCAACACGGAAGTATTGATGCCGGATGTAACGTACAGAAATATATATAATGTTTAGAAATAAAGTTCACCTGTTTTTATTTTTTTCCCATTTTAATGCCTGGTACGACTAAAGGCTCGTTTGGACAAATATAATAATAGCAAAAAAATAGAGTTTATTTTGTGATAATGCCATAGCTATTGATGTAAGAACTTTGGCTATTACCAAGTAAACCATGGAAGTCAGCTGTTAAACGACGTTCTTATGAGACGTTCTTATTGATGCTTATGTCATCATTATATTTGTCTAAACAAATGGACCTTCAGTGGTGCCAGGCATTAATATGAAAAACAAAAATAAAAACAGGTGAACTTTTCCCGTGACGGTATAAGTTGGATTGACCAGCCAATTTTTCATTGAGAAAAGTAACTACTGGTTGTGCTAGAAGTTGCTAGATGATGTCGTCATCTAATTTGCATATCACTTGCAAATTATGTTGTAAAATTCTATAGGAAAAAAACATAATCCACTTCATTTGACAAATAAAGAGAAGCAACAGACCAATGAAATACAAACACAAAAAACACTCCCTTCTCGTTTATACAATTAGGATTAAGAAACATTAATTTTAGATCTCGCTGTGTAAAACAGCAGCATTGTGGCTCGCATGAGTCATTTGCACTTTTGCTGCATAGAGCTCCACATCATCCTCAGAAGATGACACTGGTGGCCTCTGACTGCCTTCGGTCGGGGCAGACCAGTCAACAGCACCCACAAACACCAGAAAACCCTCCAGGGACAACAGAAAATTCGCTAGATTTGTCATTAGTCGCTTTTGAGAAGATATGTCGACTGGGGGGGGGGGATATTTCATGTCTGAAATACACTAAACCATCAATTTTTTCACAATTTTAAAATGATTATGTTATGAGCATGGATGAGAATTTGACGTAATGGGAGTAATTTAAGTGTGGGGGGGGGGTCCTGCCATTCATCAACAAATATGACATTTGTTGTTTTACAAAAGATACGTTTGTTTTTTTTTTTACTCAACCTCCACTCTGAGATGTGGTTTTAGGTTTTGGTCTTTGCGCTCCAAAAGCACTCAGTGTCACTCCCAAACTCTGTTTGTTAAAGCATATCTTGTAGTTCATTTTAAATAAACCCCCTAATTTGAGTGGGAGCACATAATTGGGAGCGTTACTTTGACCGCTGGGCGGGACTGACAAAGGATTAGGGAAAAGGTGGAAGGACCGGAAGGAGAAGGCATAGACGAGGTAATCAGTAATTACTTTGAAATCTCATTTTACCGGCTTCCCATTGCCATTATGCAATGATGCAACGCAACCGAGTGAGGTGTACTTTTCTCCTTGACAAAAATAACACGAAACAACGATTGCAAATACATTAAAAACACTTTTGCAAAATCATTTTATATCTGCAGTTGGGCCACAAAGGCAGCTAAGATGAAAAAGGATTTGGATTTACAATTTGAACTACTAACTATTCAACTTTTAAACATCCAAAAGTATTCAAAGTATTCAAACAATATTTCTTTTTTGGACAATCTTCACTGCTTATTGGGACTCAAATAATTCCCTTTTTCGTTGAATCAGGTGTGTATCAAACCGATACAAACACAAACAAAAATGCAGCAAAAGATGACAGTGTTTTGCTGCATTACAGTAGCAGTCGCAGACACCCAAATGTCAGAATAAATACCATTTTTCTGCAGAATGGTGCCATATAAAGCTTGCTTTTTTGCCCTTCTTCGTCACTGAGGTCATTGCTCCTTCATAAACAAACCCCATCTCTGCTTAGTGTCAAAGCCTCTGCTTTTTTTTTTTGTTTTCGGGGAGCTAAAGACCTACTCCAAAGTGACTGCTCCTCTGCTTACGCCACTTCATGGACAGCTGGTTTGTGACCAGAGAAACACTGGATTATCCAGTATTCAATTATATCCATTATTCAATTCTTCTTGACTATTTGCAGATAACCATTAGCATGTAACCAGGTGAGGGGGGTATGGGTGAGTGATGGGGGTGGTGGAACTCCTGCTCTCCCGAGTAGGCCAAAAGGAGAAGAACGCAGATAGTGTACACCCTGTACATAACTTAAGATTTATGGTGTATTTTATTCAAATAAACTTGCTATAGTATCAGCTTTGCCTGCAGTAAGAGGACCAGGATATCGAGTTTGAATGGTCCGTATTCCGAGCCTCCATTGTTGAGGCAGAAGATTAAAACTGTGCCCACAAGGTGGTCGGCGCCAGCCGTGACAGCAAACCCCAAAAACCGGATGGTGGATTGATTAGAATCAAGGAGTCTTGAGCATGGATGGCTTGTGGACCTCCTGAAGCAGCTGACGGGTGCGACAAGGAGCTTCACTGGGGGTCGAGGAAAAAATGTGGGTGTAGGAGTGCAGTGAGGCCATGGAGAATTATTTTTGGTCAACTTTAAAAATGTTCTGGCAAACCGTCCGACAGCTCAGAAAGGGAAGGCATATTGTCCACATTGTTGGCTCCACACAGTGAAGATGTAGGTCTGCTGACATCACCTGAGTAGAATACAGGTTTTCTGTCTTACCAGTTTCTCCAGCAGGTGGTTTAATTTATGAGGTTCTTCCCCCAAATTGAAAAACGTGCTGATCATTAAAATCACCTGCTTTAGTGACCAACTGGAAAGAAAACCTGCAGGGTCCACTACCGCGTCTGGCGTAGTCAAAAAAGTCCCTCTGAATTCAAAAGCGTCGGGGGCTTCACGAGTTCACAAGTGAGAGAAAGTTGTAGCACGAGATCGACGGGCAAATCGGGCTGGCATTTGCAGTAATGCAGGCGCTGTACCAGACCATCGTGGTGAAGACCAAGATAAGCCTGAAGGCAAAGTTCTTACTGTTCCCTCACCTATTGGCTGTTCCCTCACGGTTACAAGCAGCCAAAATGAGTTTGTCCTGTAGGATGTTTGGACTCACCCAATGAGATGAGATGAGGGTGAGGAGCGCACTCATACATGCTCATCCAAGGTCATCCAAGGAATGTCTAACATTCGTAACAAATTACCAAAGAAAACTGAAGTTCCGCTGTGTTCCTGCATAGTGGTTTGGTCAATTGAGGTTGTTAAATCTGGACTGAATTGAGCTAAATAGTCGAAAAAGGGGCAGAATAAAAACAATAAATCAAAGAATTTTGGTGCAGAAAACATATGCTCCTCAACATTCACACAATTAATGCATGCACTCAGTATGCATGTAATCAGAGTCAGGAAAACGTTTATGGTCGTGCCTCGAGGGACGTCAGCAACATATAAGGCATTCATTTAGAGGCACAAGAGTGGTTTCAGGGGAAAAAAAACAACTTTCCCCTTAATGAAAATGACAAAAGTGCAACATGTCTAAACGGAGTTGCTGTTTCAGAAGCTGTTTAATGGTTTCCCAGGAGATTTACTTGAGACATGGTGCCTACAGTAACAGTACAATTATAAGCAGATATTGTGCTGTGTTTATAGGATAAATCACATGTTTTCACTCTCTGCCAAGAAAAGAATCGTAGAGCTTTGGCTCCTCATAAATCTGTCATTGCATACGTTTAAGTGTTTATAATGCTGGCATGGGTTCTTGTTTTGTACATTGTACAGTTGTTGATGGCTGAAAGTAGCAGTTTCCAGAGAGGGGGTACATAAAGAATTTTATTGTAAAAATGGGCATAAACATGTTAATGTTTCCTGTGGCGCATTCCAAACCACATTAGAAACATTAATCTGTGAATTAATGAATTCCTAATGGGTTTTGTGAGGACAAAATCACATTTTGTCATCAGGCTTTCCTTCCAAGGTCACTGGCCAAGAGAAATTAAGAGCATGTAGGAGAATGAGCATATTGTATGCAAGCTTAACACCAGTAACAAGTCCATATTTGTTGGTTAAAACTCCTTTGACAAAACTCAACATGTGTTGGCTAAACATTAAAAAGCTAGTCAGAGCTGCCCTGGAATTAATTTGTCAGCCACAAAGGCCAATGAAAAGGCAGCAACTAAATACCCTGTGTGCTTTTTATTGGCAATACAATTGTTGTTTAATTATTTTCATTAAAGTATGGTATTCATTCATTCATTTTCTATACCGCTTATCCTCATTAGGGTCACGGGGATGCTGGAGCCTATCCCAGCAGACTTTGGGCGAGAGGCGGGGTACACCCTGGACTGGTCGCCAGTCAATCGCAGGGCACATATAGACAAACAAACATTCACACTCACATTTACACTCTAATGGACAATTTCGAGTCGCCAATTAACCTAACATGCATGTTTTTGGAATGTGGGAGGAAACTGGAGTACCCGGAGAAAACCCACGCACGCACGGGGAGAACATGCAAACTCCACACAGAGATGCCCATCGGAGATTTGAACCCAGGTCTTCCAGATCTCCTGACCGTGTGGCCAATGTGCTAACCACTCAGCCACCGTGCGGCCTAAAGTATGGTATATAAAATCCAAATTTTATTGAACATTGTTGCAATAAAATTACCAAAAGGACCCTCGGATTGCCTTAGACCTGCACAGATATCCAGTAAATAGCAGGCGTCACCAACGTGGTCCCCATGGGCACTAGGGACCCTTTAGGCACCGGCAATCCTGCTTTTCATTCAGGTTTTTAGTTATAATCTGACAACACTAGAAAGAAACAAATTCTGAAATACAAAATGTGATCTGTGGATACCAGCATTTTGTTAATGTTCAGGTCAAACAAGCATATTCGGTTTGTGTGGGTTGAAATAAGCCATGAAAATAAATATTACACAGAGTAGATGAGTAACTTTTCTTGTTGATTTCTTGGCCATTTTCCTTACGAATAAAACCCCGGTGACACCTCCGATATGACAATATTGGCCAACTCTGAATTTCGGATACCGATATGTGTAACATCACCTATCCTGTCGTGGAATAAACACATATCTGTTGTGAAGATAAAACAGCATCAGCATCATCTTCTCACGTTGGCTGTAAACAACATGGCAAAACGCGGCTCGAGAAATTCCATAAGTTATACGCTTTGCAGTCATTCATTCGTTCATTGTCATTGCATACTGCAAGTTTAATATCTGAAGGAGACCACAAAAATAAGTTAGTTAGTCAGGCTCGTTACTAGCCACCCACATTTGTTTACATGCTTCAGACACGGTCATCATTTGTGTGCCGGAAAATCCGGGAGTCCAGAGTCCTAAATGCAGCATTTTATAAAGTCGGTTTTCATTATAGGGACAAAAAACGGGTACCGTGTTGTACATTATGAATAGTATATGAGAGTTTGTACGCAACCACTAAATGCACAACATGAGGACTGCGGTTGGTCACCAAGGTTGCACACATGTCTGTTATTTCAGATATTATTTAATTTGCTTATAAGAGAGTCATAAAGCCCTCCTTTCTTCCTCCGTTGCTTTCACAGAGGAATACCCAGCGAGTGTGTATGTGACAGGGTATTTTATGAGCACTTGGCAGGTCCCCACCCAGGTTTGTGTAATAGTTGTGCTCATTGTTGGACTATGTGGAGAGGAGTGGTTCTGTACTATTGAGATGGGAGGAGCCCGACCCGGTGCCCTGGTCTGTGCTGCGTGTCGCTTGAATAGGCATCTAAAGGCGTCCATGCCCCCTCCGTGCGGGGAAGGTGGTGGAGGAAGCACCTGCAGCAGTCACCTCCCCATCGTGAGGTGACTGCTGCACATTGACGGGTACAGTAGGAGGGTCACGCTCCCATGCTGTGTTAACAACTCCTGTCTCAGATCAAACAGATCAGGTTCACATGTGACTTCGTGTCACAGAGTGTATGGTGCATTGTATTTCGCTAACTCCATGGACATAATATACAGCATACACATGGTATAATACAGTATAATGCCCCGCGGTGTAATACAAGATGCCCACGCACGGCATGGGGGCAGTTTGCTGCTTGGTTGTTACTGACCTGCAACATATCCATCCATCCATTTATCCTCATTAGGGTTAGGGCTAAGCAGACAGTGCCTTACAGGATACCGTGGCATTATCTAAAGTAAGTATCAGGAGATTTGGTGTTGGGTGGGTGATCCAAGGCGGCCGAATAAACAAACAATGGTAGGAGTGGTCCTCTAGAATTTATTATTACCGCAAGATTTGGTTTTGTTTCCCAGTTTTAAGTGCTTGTGGTTTGAATTGTCATGTTTTCTGTTTATATTCTAGCGGAAATAGTTATATATACATCAATATGTGTTTATTGATTATTGATTGAGTAGTGGAGCCTTACAATTAAAGTCCTAATATTGGTCAGTCAGTGTTTGTCTATGTAGCCATAAAACATGCTTTTAAGGTTGACTTAGACCATGATTAGTGTAACGCCCTCAAACAGAGATCGTCACACATCTAATAATTTGTTGTTCTTTTCTGGGACACTTTTTATTGTGAAAACAAAGTTATTAACAATTATGTAGATTTTGTTACATTTGCTTTTGTAGATTATCGCCAATTTTTTACAATATTTGGAAATTGGAGGTGAATAATCCAGTCTGGGAAATGTGGAATGATGGGACAAGTGGGAGGTTTTCTGAATATGTTTCCACCTTTAAATGAATTTTTTTTATTCTCGTATAGTTTAATACTGTAAAGTATCTATCTACTCACGCATGAGCTCAACATTTTGGTTTGAATCGGTTGAGAAAAGGGGAAGTAGTCACACAATGATCATTGACAATAATAGCATTTAAAACCTAACATCATTAACACAAATAATAAGAAGAAAAGATCACAGTCATCAGGGTTCCTGGCTTATGTCTGTGTTGATGTGTCAATTTACATTAGAGATGCTCAATATTGGCCTTCCCAGCAATATCCAATATACTGATTTCATCCAGCATTTCATTGCTAATACCGATATCAACTGATATTGTTATTGGCGGCTGGCTTTTTCCCCCAAGAACTGCAGTAATGTTGTAAGTGAACACATTCACACTGCTATGTGCTTTTTAAGTTAAGTAATTTAATAAAAATCACGACCGACAGTCAACTAAAATAAAATGTGCTCTAAACTAAAAGTCTAAATAGTGCTGGCAACAATGCATGTTTCTATGTTGCAAACATTGTGCACTTGGATTGCAAGATGGCCGTACTGACTTCCTACGACACATACAGCTGCCGTGACCCGGGAGAATCAGAGAGTACAGCGGGAAGATCCGCCTGACACCAGGGAAGGGGCATTAATGTTGGATACATTACGTGAGCAGCCACCGTGTGTCCACTGAGGTCGGGAGAACCAGAGTGTTGGCATGGGAGAAGCCGCCAGCCGTGACCGGCGCAAGGCGCGTTAATGTCGGATACGCTATGTGAGCAGCCGCCGTGTGTCCACGGAGATCAGGAGAACCAGAGTGTACAGCTGGAGGCGCAGGGGTCACACACTCCTCCCCTACCTAGCCTTTGGCCGCCTGCAGGGTTTTCCTGCGTGCACTTAAACAATTGCATCCCACTTTTCTTTCTATGGACTTTGCATGCTGTCGGACCACAAGCATGTCTCTGGAGATTTGCCTTATTTTTGCTTGTTGCGAATACGTAGGAGCACATACAGCAGGATTTAAGGCCTGCTTTACAGTCAAATTACATATTCACACGCTGCAACAACAATATGAATGAACAGTAAAACATTGGATATCAGCAGTATGTTAACTCATCCTGGTTTACTTCTCTGACAACTTAAAAAATGCAAAAATGCGACAAACACAGCAAAATGTTGGGAGAAAAGCGTACCACAAGTTGCCCAGCATGCCTTGCGGCTGGAAAGTATAGGTGTTTTTTGTAATAGATATTGTGCGTAAATATTTGTTTGTATGCCCACATGGTGCAATAGTAGTTTCCTTGGTAAAGGTTTAAATAAAAGCAGAAACGCCCGGCGGGCCGGGTTAAGACGCTTGGCGGGCCTGATGTGTGCCATGGGCCGCAGTTTGCCCGCCCTTGATGTCATGTCGTGCCATGTACATTTACACAAATATAATTGAATTTACATATTTTATATATTTTTGGCCTGTGTTTGAGGTTAACAGGATGAGCTGCATTCATACGTCCAAACATGTTTTTTTTCCAGCATGAAATTCCCATTTCCAAATTCCCACTTTTGTAAACACAAATGCATATCTATTGAACAACGAAATACCATTACCGGTATTTAGATTGTATTTAAGTGCATCAATCAGTCTCTCTTCTTTCTGCATGACATGTCCCCTGATGTGTGTACGTGGCGACGCCTCCATTCCTGGCATTCCTCCCTGTAACACACAAATAGGACCCCGCGGAATGCGATCAACAAGGCGACATTCCTCAGGCAAGTTTTAACACAAAAACACTGTCCTGCTACTGTAAATGGGACAGCGACGGGAGTAGTGTGATATAAACCATCAGGAGACTGATGAGGGATCACTCCACATGGTTTACATGGTTTCAGTGGAGCCATGAAGGCCAACTTTCCTAACAGATGTGGATACTTTACAGGGTGTCCCTAAAGTCTGGACACATGGGTATTAGTTCTTGATTAAGATATCTCATGCATGGAAACTCTTTGTATTCCTGAAAAGAAAAAAAACATTGAAAGCTTAAAAAATGTGTTTGTTTATTTTCTGTGAAAAAATAACTATAGTTTTTGGAAAGTATTTGCCAAATAAAATGTTGTAAATGTGTGTTTAAAAAAAAAAATCCATGTTTTGCATTCAGCGTGGCCTCAACATTCTTAAATTTTTCTGCGTGGGGCCCTCGGTGAAAAAGGTTTGGACACGCCTGGTCTGACATGACCGTTGATCAGCGCTGATTGGTTGCTGGCTGTTTGCCTGCAGGACAAGAAGTTAGCGACAAAGCCACTTGACACGCGACAAGCACCTTCAACTGGACCGAGTTCACCACAGTGTGGCTGTTGTTCCAGCGCACAAGGATTACAATTAACTGGCCACTCCTGTTGAGGCTTAATGACCGAGTATTGCAAAAGCCAGCAGCGGGGACACTTCCTGAGCAGTGCCGGTTTAGGCCTAATTGGGTCTGGCACAGCAATCCTCACTGCTTATCTCATAGCCAGCTGAGAAATATCAGCAGTGAAGTGTGAATCAAAACATGCTGATTGCAGGAAATTCTGATAGAGCGGCACACATGATGAAAAGGCTTCCACTTCTGGTCATTTGTTCATTTTTGGCTCCTTGAGGTCAAACAAGCACGATTACTGGAGTTAAGACACATAAGTGAGATGCAGAGTAATATTTCTTTCTGTGTTCTTTTTACAAATGATAATGACCATGGCTATAGAAAAGGAGCAAAGGGACTTAAATGGGATCTCCTTTGTTAGAAGAGGTTCCAATCAACACATGTCAAGCCCAAAATCAAATGGGGCAGGGGTGGGGGTTCTGGAAGGAAGGTCCAAGAGATTTGGGTAAACCATCTGTTAACAAAAGCTTTTGGGAAAGAGCACTAATATGGATTTAGGATATTATTCTCTCTGCAGGTGGGATTGTCAAAGCCCCCACGGATTTCTCTGCAAGGAGAGGCAAGCCTTAAAGATAAAAAAAAAAAGGAGAGCCAGGCCAAAATAAATGGTCAAAGATGAGCTTTTTTAAATCTCCTCTGCTCATTCATAACTCAGTAAAAGTCATGCATCAATAATAGAATAGGAGTGTAATGGTACAACATAATACTTACCTCCATATTAAGACAGTTGGTAATGTTAATGGTTTGGCTGTCAAATGATCGATACATTTTTTAATCAGAATAATCATGACTTTTAAATAATTAATCCCGATTAATCACCAAATTGGAAATATGCCAATTGTTACTGTATTTTATTAGCAGAAATATACATGACAAAACTGAATTATATCTATTTGTATGTATTAACAGCACCAACAGAAAAGAGCTCAAACGTGCCCCTCTTCAGCTGTCTGACCGTTTTAAAGCGTTTCTCACATCGCGGCGTATACGCGCTCCTACGTAATGGGGAGAATTGCAGGACGGATTGACACGGATTTTCAAACCAGCAGACAGCACACAAAGCCCGTAGGGTGAAAATTGGTATGCAAATGATTTTCTGAATGCATGCAGGAAAACCTTGAATGCAGCCAGTTTGCAAGAGTAACGCAGGGGAGGAGTTTGTGTGCTTCTAGCTGTGCACTCTGCTTCTCCCGACCTCCGTAGACTCGCTGTGGCTGCTCATACAGCATACCTGACATTAATGCGCTTTGCCCAGCCATGGTACACGCAGACACCACCATGTTGATTGACAGCTCTATTATACACACATTGCTTACCCACACATGTGTATGTACAGTATATGTAATAAGTGCAACATTATTTTTTAGTATAATTATTACATTAATTTGACTTATTTTTAGGCTGCACGGTGGCTGAATGGTAGTATGTTGGCCTCACAGTCAGGAGGTTTTGGGTTCGAATCTACGTTGGGCATCTCTGTGTGGAGTTTGCATGTTCTCCCCGTGCGTGTGTGTGTTTTCTCCGGGTACTCCGGTTTCCTCCCACATTCCAAAAACATGCATAATAGGTTAATTGGCGACTCTAAATTGTCCATTAGAGTGTGAATGATTGTATGTCTGCCCTGCAATTGGCTGGCGACCAGTCCAGGGTGTACCCCAAAGTCAGCTGGGATAGGCTCCAGCATCCCCGCAACCCTAATGAGGATAAGCGGTGTAGAAAATGGATGAATTAATACTTTAGTAGAGTTTTTTATTGGCTGAAGTGCATGAATAGTTCCACACAAGTTTGTAGCTCATCTCTATTGAACAATGGCTTCAAACTGCAAAATCCCATTGGTGGGAGCACTTCAGTATGATTTGCAAGCGGTGTTGTTCCAGTGTAAAATACACCGTCAATACCACCAAACTTCGAGCCCAATTTGCCCAGGTGATCCAAAACATAGCAGGCTGTAGTGGAGAAGCCATGTTTTTTTGTTTCATGTAACTGAAGGCTTGAGGGTGCCTGCTGATGTTGCATAAGTTTGTCAATAAAGCAATAGTTGGCAACGCACACAATACACTTTCAGGCTTCAAATTAAGCGTTGATATTATCAAAATAAAGGGGTTCATAGAAAATAGTTGAGTTACCTTGTGGCGATCTTCAAGGGCACGGAGTTGACTTGACTTTATTGAGCATGAGGATATGCTGCACAGTCCTGTACAAAAAGCTTAAGGTTGGGGAAAATTACCAATCTTGGCCTTTTCCAACAGTGGATTGTTACCAGCTTGTACGTAGAGCATCAAAGCGCAAAAAGAAGAAATAGGAGCAGTGTGTAGAAACCGCCGTGTAACTCGGGCGGGCTGCTCATCAGTTGATCAAAAGTTAAAGACCAATAATCATAGATCATCATTGTCTTTCAGACATTCACACTGTCATCACCCCTGATGGCAAAGGCAAAAACGCTTTCTTCCTTTGGAAGGTAGTTGGATTGTACAATTGCATAAGCGATACTTCTCACACACTATCGCTGTTGAGGTTGAACGCCGTTAGATTGTCATTTACATTTTTTAAAGGGATCGTTGGGATTTCTTGACATGAAGTTGTATGACTTCCTCATCTGCAGTGTAGCGCATCAAGAGTGACTTGAGTGACTGGTCTGTTTTTGGTGTTGAAGAAAGCTAATTCTGACTAGTTGCTGGGGTTACTCACAGTAAGTAAAATGTTTTGCTTCTCAAAACAATATGCATAAAAAAGAGGACCATTTTTGCATCACGAAACCGTCAGACCTCACAGTCGCTCTGCATTATTTTCTCTCCCTTCGTTTCGCTGCTGCCAGCTGTGAACTGTTTTCTGCAGTGTTTACTGCTGGGATAGTTAAAGTAAATATTTCTAAGTACGAAACAAATTATGGCAACATTCCTTTTCCCAAACCTAAAAGGATACTTTATGAAACAGAATGTCACTGCTGATGCACCACACTGCTTACTGGTGACCCTTGGTAATGAGATTGTGTTCCAGTAACCATCAGATGGTGGGAGATGGACTTAAAGATGGAGCTCCAGGTTCTGCAATGGACCCTCTTGACTTAGGGTCATGGTCTGTGTCAGTGTTTCTAAACATTTGTTGAGCCAAGGCATATATTTTGCATTTGGAAGATTTCACGACACACCTCAGAACAAAAATGTGAATCAAATGGTACATCAAATGTGTGTAGAAATTGGGAGCGCAAACTGAAGTGCAACATGCCATTTCCAACCTGCAACAACGCAAGTCCTGGCCAAGCTGGCTGAGGTCCTGGAGAAGCGCAAAGACCTGCCAGGGTTTGTCAGGTCTGATAGCACGCCCTGTCCCCCAGTCTGGTGTAGTGACCGCATCTTCACTCCTGGAAGAGAGTGACTGGGGTTTCAACAACAGTGCTACACCAGACAACGTTATGTGGTCTGTGGTGGTGGGTTTTTCTCACAGAACTCAATATCATCTGGGAAGAAGGCATGTAAACAGCATAGAAGTGGAGGTGCCTCAAATATTCTGACCTAGCATCAGAATGCCAAAAGGCTGAAAGCCAGGACTTATCCTGTGGAGGTTGGAGGCTGCGGATTTGTGGGAAAATCAGCAGTCCAGTGGCTCCAAGTGACAGGGGTAGAATGCAGTCTTGCCCAGGCAAGTTACTAGCTATGACTGAGGAGGAAGGACAACAGTTGGGGGAATACACCCCAGTAATGTCACCTTCGGGGGGGGGGGGGTCGGGAGTCGTACCCTTTTATACCTCTTGCCCCCCTGCCTGGACATGTACTGGTTCAGGGGGTGGAATGTTGGTGAACAGCGGCACCAGCTGACAAGCCTGCAGCTGACCTAACAGCACCGGCAGAAGTTTTTCAGGCCAAGTCACAAAAGAACACCTAACCTGTGCCATGACCTGCTTCAAACTCACCAAATTTACTACCACACATGCTGGTCTTTCTCTTGTTATTGAAAATTGTCGACCTGGTACATAGGAAGTGACTGATGGGACATACTGAGAGGGAGGGATGAGACGAGCTTCAAATGTCAGCCAAGAGGAGAAGAAGGCAGATTTACAACCTGTTTTTCATCAAAAGAAACTTACAGTAGTGCCCCACTGGGGTCGATATTGATTTAAAAGCCTCTGAAATGAAACACAATAGCCACCTTTAACTGAAGTTGGATCATTTCTTTCAGATCGGATCTCTCGCGACACACGAATTATTCAATTGTTCAACACTTTTTTAAAGCTACGGTCTTTTGATCCGCTGATGACAGGCTGTATGAACTAAACTAAACTCTCCATTTTTTTTCTGGTTCTGCTTTTGCATATTGATCCTTACTTAAAATCTGGTAATTGCAAAATGCCATTACTTTTCCCCCCCCATCTTGTTTTTTTTCACGAGTGTATCGTGTAAAGAAAATGGAGACAATGGGGGGAAAAAAACGATGCGAAAAGTTGCCTGACTGGAAATGTCAATATTTTTCAAATCCATTGTTTTTTTTTGTATCCATTTATTTATTCTCTTTAGCAAATGGAACAGACAACATAACATAACTCTTGTGAGATAAAACAGAAAATAAATAAAATACAGCTAGGAAAACAAGAAGAAAACAAACTTAGGCAGATTAATTTCCGTACAATTAAGCAATTAAATGCCCATCCTATGTTACTTGAGGGGATCTTTGGAATTAATTCACAGTTAATAAAGACGACTAAAGCCTGCTTAATGGATTTTCCCCCGATAGACACAGGATCTGACTCAGGTGATCCCATGCGTAAAGATATGTGGATCCGGCCACTCAAGGGGCTCTGCGGTTTTGGCCTGATTAGTTTCACGGATGTTTTTCCTGATGCTGTTGGGAGATCCTGCTGCTTTGTGGTGAACTGTACTTGTCCCGTAACATGCTGGAAGAAATAACTTCCCGTATGAGGTTGACTGTCCAGAGGCGTGTTGTTTTGGAAGACTCAGAAAGATTCTCAGCAAGTGAACTAATTGTGGACCATTACAGAACAAAGTAGATTAGTTTTTAAAGCAGAAAGAAAATTGAGTAATCAAGGATGGCATGTTGCTGGTGGTCATGTGAGCTCTGGCATGGATCCGTGGAACAATATAGGGTAATAGAATATTTCTCACTGTAATTTTGAGTAACATCCACATTGGATTCCTTTGTTGATAGTTTAATTGCTTTCAGACATAAGGACTGCCTGGAATCAGGCTAGATAATTAGTAAATAGGGAGCAGTATAGGTGGAGTTATTCCAGGAATATCTGGTTGTCTTTGCAGAGAAACTATTACCAAATGTTGCAAAAATATTTAGTGGTAGTATTAGCTTGCAAAATATTTAATCGTTGGTGACTCAATGAACCGGAAATAAATTTTGAGCAATAGTTTGTGCTGACAAGTCAGTTGATTCATTAAAATGAATGAAACCTTGAACAATTGCCTCAGAAGTCTGTTGCTTTTCCTGCCCTTCCTGTTTGTGATTTGTCTTGCAGGCAAACCTGACTGCGGGTGGAGCAACAAGGAAGGTGGTTGCAGTCGGCAATTAGTCTGATCCATAAGCCCGGGCTCCACACCAGCAAGATGCCAGTTTATTCCCATTCTTTTCCTGCGTTCCTTAATCAAGCCGGAAAATTCCCTGTCAGCAGCTTTCGATG
Organism: Oostethus manadensis; assembly: GCA_024372805.1. NCBI lineage: Eukaryota > Metazoa > Chordata > Actinopteri > Syngnathiformes > Syngnathidae > Oostethus > Oostethus manadensis. Next base: position 2,864,579 of record QODF01000123.1, on the reverse strand, counting down.
GTTTATGTTTTTAAAAACATTAACGCTGCTGCACAAAAGCTAAGCAGTTTTTACATTTTGCTCCCTTCCTGTGCCACAAACGAACCAAACTCTGTACCTCAGTGGAACCTCAGTGGAACCTCAGTTACCGTAAGCCCCGGTGAGCATGTTTTTTTGGTTAACATGGAAATTCTACTGCAAAATGTCTTAGTTTGCATACTGTATATTTCGGGTTATTGCGCATGTTTTGTTCATCAATACACTGCATGAGTCCAACAGTGTTGCTAATGTACTGTATCTTTATTACAAAACGTCCTTGTTTGCAGCCTATTTGCTTGCTACATGAAAACAGCAACGGGAAGTCAGCTTTGTTGGCCCCCTTTATGATCTCATCCGCAGTTGACTTTGTACACCAGAAGTCTGCTGCAAAATGGAGGCAAAGAAAGTTGCAAGAAAGAGCATTATGGGAAAGAAGGTGAGAAACACAACTGAATTCAATAAATAACTCATACCAGTGGCTCCCAAACTTTTCTTGCGGCGCCCCCCTTTTGGAGATAAAATTATTTTCCAACGCCCCCCATTGCCCGTCCCAGGTCGGTGCCTGGCCGGGAAACTTAAGAGTGTTGTTGGAACACTCGCGCCTAAGTCAGTCGAGAATTTAAACACACCCAAAGTGGCAAAAAAAATCCATAAACAAGGCGCTTTGTTATTAAAGCCGCTGGGTTCTAAGGGAGAGAAAAAACTAGCAGCTTCTAGTCCGAAAAATACGATAGGCCCGCGGCCCACATGTTCTAATGCCCCCCCCCGGTTTGAAAACCACTGACTCATACCAAAGCACCAATTTGGTGTCTTTGTTAACAATAACATTTACAATCAGGGTTGAAGTGAAGTATAATGTTCATTTGTTACTTACATGCATTTTGAAGTGTTAATGGTAAAACTATAAAAACCTTTTCGGCTTTCTGGAATGGATGAATGGGATTTTTGTTATTTCTCATGAGAAGAATTGTTCCAGTTCAGTGCTTTTCGGTTGGAGTTTTTGGAACAGATCAGTGACTGGGGTGCCGCTATTTTGAATGACAGGCCTTTATCAAATAGCTTCATCAAAACAAAACATAATCAGTGTAGGCAATCATGTAGGTAAAGGAAAAATATTTCTTTCCTTGAAGCACGCCTTGAATCGTTCTGTGAGTCACTCGCATTGAATAATAATTTAAATAAAAAAAATACATGCTATGAGTACAAATGAGTCCTTTGTATTGTTTACATGTTTCTTTTCTATCCTCCATGTATGAGTGGTCACAAGGACACATGACATGGGCTCGCATTAAGTCCATGTGTTTGTGTTCAGGGACATCCCCTGGTATTTATTCTCCTAATGGACAGGCTCACACATGTCAGCTATCCTTTAGCTTTGGTTACGCCCTTACAGTTCAGAACTTTCTGAAGTTTTCTTTCTTTAAGATGTCAATCAACCAGCGGCCAAAGGTACAGTTTGAGGAAAAATAATTGCGGAGACATGCTGTACTGAAGGATTTACAGTCATTTAATGACCAAACACAGACACCTATCTTCAACCTTGTATGAACCTAGTATGTAAAAAAAAAAAAAAAACATATCATGCCTGTTCAAATGAACAAGATAATATGTTCCGCTTGGTCCTCTTTTCGGGACCTAAACAAATAATTTGACAGGGGTTTTATAAATAACATTGAATTTCTATTAAGTAGTGACTCCTCATTAAGAATAAGTTAAATACAGTAAAGTCTGCAATAAATAATTATTACCACGAGAACCACAACCCCCAAATAATATCCAGGCAATTGCTAAGCATGATTTCCTTTTGGCTGACTTTTTCTGACTGTCTGAAGGCCAGTGTCCACTTGTAGGTCTTGTTGACAGTTAGAGCTCTCACATGAGGGGTGCCCAAAGTCCGACCAGGGGGCCACTTGGAGCCCACAGCTCATTATTTTATGTGTTTTTTTTTCTTATAAATATTATGACACATACACATAAAATAAAAATACTAACATATACTTCTATATCCTCCTGACTACCAAGGCACAAAATATAGTCCAATCAGATTAATTTTGAAACTCTCCAATCTTGGTAAAGTAATTGAAATACTGCAAAATATATATATATATATATATATATATTTTGTCTATCATGTATTTTCCTTTGTTTCTTTTGTGCTATGATACTTCAAAAAGCAATTCCCTTTTTTGGAAACACAAAGGAAAACCACATCACATGTTTTACTGTTGCGGCCGGATCTTCGTCCACCATCTCTGGAAGATGGTTGTCACTATAGTGTCTCTTAGCTGCATTTGGCTGCGGTTTCCACTTTTGACATGCGGAAGGGTCAAAAGTGTGTAGATCTTCACTGGCGGTTCCCTGCTTGGGCTCGAGTAATTCACTCGTCACCAAGGGGCCGTTTGAAGTCAGGAAACTTCAGTGGTTTCTTTCCCAGAAACTGGCAGTCACTCTTATACGGAAGCCATCCATGAGTTGGTGATTGCCAGGTCAGAAAAGTGGAAAACTGCACACTCTGTCCATTTCCTAGAGCGAGAGGCCAAACCGTAGAACCTTAACATTCGGTCGACCAAGTCCACACCTCATGTCGGTGTTATACAATTTCAAGTGGTCTTGACCTTGAACTTCTTGGACCATCTTCTGCGTGTCCTCTGAGGTTCAGTCCTATAGGCAGATGATGATGCCTGATAAATTTGAACTACTGGTAGTCAGGAGGATAAATACAGTACTACTAGTAGTACTAATACATACTAGCAGTAGTACTCAACTTTCTGCTTGAACGCATTTACAATGGACTTGTTGGGGCAAAGCGGAATGGGCAAAAAATTATGTCTTATTAAAAATGTTACTGTAGATGAAAAAATACTTGAGAGAAATATACTATTGCCGTCTATTTTGTATGTAGTCATCTAAAGTCAGAAAAAAAAGTGAATCCAGTCACACCTCCAGGATATGAACATGGATTGTCACTTGGGTCATGATAAGTGTAACTGCCTTGTTGCCCCGTCCCAAGCGAGTGTTTTCCCAGCTTCTTTTGGACACTTCATTTATTATTATTGATTTCTGATTTGTGTTTACACTTTGTTTTTGCGGCATTGTTTATACTGCCACAACTTTCTTGTTTCCTAGTCACACCAGGCACATGCTACTTTGGACGCTCAACCTCTATTTGCATGCAATGATCTGGTTCTCGTCACTTTAACAGCAATAACTCGATTTTACAGTTGATGCCTAAAACTAAGATGACTGGGTTCTCCAAACAAAGCGATTGCTGACGAGGGACAAAAATCAGTTCAAATGAACAACCGGTGGAATGCTGACATAAAGCGTGTACCGATATGACCTTTGACCGCAGCTTTGCCAAGCTTTGTGCACTGAATATCATCAGAATCCCAAATCATTGGATATCATTACTAGGAGAGGTCCTTACCCCCCCGTCCTTGTCCTTATAAAGTCCTTTCTAAAGATCGCTTCAAAGTTGTGACCCGCAGTGGTGAGAAGGAACATTGTAGCTGAAACCCAAATTTCTAAATGGGAACGTTCTAACAAGGGCGTCCAAAGTGCAGTTCGGGGGGGGCATTTTGGTCTTCGCCTCACTTTTTTACTGGCCTTCCGCGTGTAGTAAAAATACAATGAATTCATTATTAATGACATATATTACTAGATACTACATGCATTTTCTTTGGCACCTAACACAAAGCTACTTGTGCATATTCTGTTCAGATAGCTTAGCAATAACTGACTTGCATGCAGAAGTGAGTGGTCCCCTACATCATCCGTTTTTTAAATTTTAGCCAAAAACGTTTGGACGTGAACTAACAGAACCTTTTGTTAATTTGTGTAGCAACCTAACAAAGAGAATTAAAAAAGTCACCCAGAGTAAAACATTTGTCAAAAATATTGAAAGACAAGTTATATGTACTGTTCTGGTCACTAGGCGTCAGTAGTCTCATTGATGAGACGTGATGTTACATACCTTCACACTCCATCCATCCATTTTGTATGCCGGTTATCCTCATCGGGGTTGCGGGGGTACGCTGGAGCCTATCCCAGCTGACTTCGGGCGAGAGACCCTGGACTGGTCGCCAGCCAATCGCAGGGCAGACAAACAACCTATGGAAAATTTAGAGTCGCCAATTAACCTAACACGCATGTTTTTGGAATGTGGGAGAAATGGGAGTACCTGAAGGAAACCCACACAAGCGCGAGGAGAACATGCAAACACACAGAGATGCCAAGCTGAGATTCAAACCCTGGTCTTACAGATTTCCTAACTGTGTGGCCAACATGCTAACCACTCGACATGTCCAACATGACATTTTGAAAATATGTTCTCCTCCTATTTTGTGTGGAAGTGGTACGTTTTTGGCTTCTCACTTTATTCTTCTTCCCCACTCCGACTGAAACACTTTAAGTTTAGAATAAACAATATGGAGGCTAACTAGTTAGCTGGGTAGCATGCTATGTTTAAAGTGGCAACTGTCAGAATCACAGGTACGTAAAGTTGTGGGGTGTTATTTTATTAATAGGTTATTTTATGTGTACGGGGCTCTAATAATGCTTTGAAAAGTATTTAGGCAGTCAAACAGGTTTATATGCTCTAACTAGGAAAATATTTCATTTCATTATTTTCTACACAGAAATTCACTTATTGCGGTCGGCCTGGAACCAATTAACTGCGATAAATGCGGCACGACTGTATATCTGTCTGTATGCTTTCCTTTGCTTTGAAGTGGGAAACCATTCCATTTCTGGAATATTGGTAATGGCTATGTTGTGTAAACCGCTCCGTGCAGCAGGAGGCCACTTTACGGCAGAATATAAAACAGTTTTGGCCTTCATGTTTTTTTGTATTTTTACTGCTGAGGAAGCTGATCCTGCCCCTTGTATTTCAAAGCTTCTTGAGCCCCGCAATGCTGTTCCACGAAACCCCCACCCGCAGTCCCTCAGTGCTTACAATAGGCCCCCATTCACTCCAGTTTCTTTTAAACACCGGTAAAACTTTTATATTTCCTCAGCCGGCAGGTCAATTTTCAAGTGACGACTGGTCTGTGTAGAAACACGCAAAGTCAAGTTTTAGCTGTTGTTTATTGCCGTTTACTGGTTTCATGTTTCGTTATTAGATTGATAAACACACCATTTCTTATTTACAAGGAGCTGTCATAGTCTGCTTCCCAACTACTCCCAATTTGGTCAGTTCCTGTTTTTGTATGGTGGCTTGGTCTGGTGGTCTGGTGACTGGGGGCGGAGCAACGAGGCATGTACGTAGACGCTACCGCCAATGTTCTTACGGGGACTGTATGCAGAAGCTGCAGTGAGGGTGTCCAAATTTGAACGTACTAAAATCATCACATCCCCCCCCACCTCTTGCAACGTATTTGGGAGGGAATTTTTCTTTCCCTATAAATATAACAATAATGTTGCAGTAGCTTGGTTAGTATGCACTTTTCAGACTGAGATAAACGCGCAGTATTTGAAGATCATACTGATTGCAGGAAAAGTATGCAATAACGACTATTCTGCGTTCGGAGGGGGCAGTTTGCACACTGTGAAACATTTCGACGAATTCAGCCTATCATTAGCCTTGCAATCATGACAATACAACTTCCTTTTTCCACATGTTAGAACCTGGCAGCCAATTGGAGCCATAAAATCCCAAAGGTTCCCACAGCCAAGAGTTCACACCATGCAGAATGTTGTTAATGTTAATGAGGTGTGACGGCAACCTGCTTGATTGTCAAGGTCAAGGTTAGCCACTAAACATTGTCGGGGTTCAAAGTCTGTCCCGATCCAGGACACCTCTGCAAATGAGTGGTTAGTTTTTGTTTGTCCTGTTTGCTTGGGTTTTGCAGGCATTTCTGTCTCGTTGTCTTGGGGGCAGAGCAGCAACGCACGTGTACGCCATCAGAAATTGATGTGATTGAAATCTATATTCTGTGCCACATCTTCCTAAGAGCTTCCATGCTCTTGTTTCTTGTTTTGTAAGTTCAGTCATTTTGTTGCGGGTGGATTTTGGTTGTTACATTTTACTATTATTTCTACAGTGTCTTCCTAGACTGCCTTGTTACTCTATTAGTGGCCTTACGCCCTGGTATTGGTTCTTTTGGACACTCTTATTTATGGTATTAGTTTCTAGGTTTTTCTCCCCAGCAAGCCAAAATTTCCAAATGTTCACTGAAATTTAAGTCGTTCAGGTCCAATGAATAGCCTGGAACGGTGCAAATGTAAGTGGTGAGGTAGTGCCAGAGGTAAAAAAAAAAAAAAAACTGAACAGTTATGTATATTTCAGAACTGTACAAAACTGCCTCCCTCAGGGACCACAAAATGGGCCAACAATTTAAAGCTGATCAGCAGAAAAGGGAGTGGTACAAGCCTTGGCAGTTGGTGCTTCTAATTCCCACATGTGTTCCAAAATCTGGGGTACTTATTGCATCATCTGTCGGCATGAAAGGAGTGTTTGGAAGTCACCGTGGTACTACACCCTTGAACATTCAGTTGAACAGCATTGGGCATCAAAACAAAGAATCGAAATTCCCGGGAAAATTGGAATGCTAGTCCCAGTTCCCATCAATGCTCTAGACCAGGGGTCTCAAACTCGTGACATGGAGGGCCGAGACACTGCAGGTTTTCTTGCTTTATCTGATGAGCTCCTTCTTTCAAATTGAAGAGGTGTTGATGATTAAAATCATCTGCTGTAATGACCGGCTGGAAAGAAAACCTGCAGGGTCTGCAGGGTTTGAGACCCTTGCTCTAGACTCCAACCTTTCTTATGACACGTCGATGTAGTTTATTGTGCAGTTAACAAGAATAATAATGTCACATTAACATTCAGTTCCAAGTTCTGGAGTACGTATTACCTCCTCTGTCTCCACACAAGAAGTATTTGGAACACGGTGTGGTACTATACCCTCGTGAACATCAGTCGAACAGCATTGTACTGGAGAAAGTAATTTGTTGCTGGAAAAATTACCAGAGAATAGGCAAATTAGCATTGTTGTGACTAGGAGGCATGCAAAATTAGAGCAAAAATGTGTACGTAATGTAATGTAATGCAATGTAATATGTATGTATGTAAAAATATGTATTCAAAAACACTACTAAATCATAATGGGGAATAAAGTTCAGAAAACAACCAGAAAATGCAGAAGCATCTTTTTCTGCGTTTGCTAACACCATCACTCTAGTGGAGCAAAGTATGGGCATGCTACAATTTGCATTGAGCAACAGCAAGCACAATACAATTTATATTAAAATCAAAGTTAAAATATTGTTGGAATTTGAAAATGTGAAATGCAAAAATAAGTGCCTGATAACAGAAAACTATTTTTCTAATACAGCTTCATCTAAATGGCCCACTACAGAAGTGCCTAATTATTCAATAAATACCATAAATATACCACCTAACCAAGTTTATGAAACCTGCTTAGTTGCAGGAAAACAAAATGCCACCCTGGTTCTACAGAACTCCAGCGCACCACCCCCCCCAGCTTAGAACTTTCACCTGGAAAAATATCCAGCGATACTCCACAAAGAAGTGTGGCAGTATTCGAGGGCTACCAGCAGCCCGGAACTAGTGCATGAAATCTGGCTTAAAATTGCCGATGACTTTTCCAAACAGCGCAGCAAAATGATGAGGGACAAATACAAGCATGCATTCAGGCAGACGGATTTGGTGTAAGATATAAGAAAGGGTGCAGAAGAACCTCCCAGACATATATTAGAAAAACAACATAACCACACATGGGGAACATGGTGGAGGGCTGCTGTAAAAGCAAACGGGGGTTGGGGGGGTATCTTGTCACTCAGTTCCCGGCTGGCGATGGACTTCGCTTTTTAATCACAGTCTCAGTCAAACGTCTGGGATATTGATGTGGTCAGTTAAGTAGCAGAGGGGGTTGTTAATCAGTTTCAGCTGCTTTGTTGTTAATGAAATCAACAACAGGTGCATCAGAGGGTCAACAACGAGACAGACCCCAAAACAGGAATGCTTTTCCAGGTTGAGACCACTGACTCCTCATCTCTTATGGCTGATTTTTTAGTGACTGACTTTCTACTGCTGTAGTTTTTTGTTTGGCTTGGATCAACATCTCTGTCGATAGCGGTACGGTGCGGTACCTGGACGCTACGGAGGTTGTACCCTGAAAGTATTTTGCACACCCATTTGTTCCAATTCTATCTTTTATTGGATGGACTTTTATTGAATCTGATCCTGAATTAGGGATCTGACTGACAGAGATTTGTTACCAAACCAAACATTGTCAGCCAGGCTGTGTAGTAAAAAAGTAAATTTAGTATAAGTCTGTGTTATTTTTAATGCTTTGAAGAGCTATTTTTATAACCACGCCACATCCCATTCTCCCAAGCCTTGAGTGAGTCATCGTGTGACGGGTCTGTACTCGTGTCTTCTTGAGTAGAGGGACCTTGCGTACGTTGTAGGATCTCAACTCATTACAGCTAAATGTGTTACTCTTTGTGGGGTTTGACCAGGTCCAGAATGTTGTTTTGGATTTCTTTCATTTATCAATGGTTGCACCAGTCATGGTCTCTTTCTTGCCAAGCTTCATGTTGATGGCTTTCTAGTCCATTCTAGTTCCAGGGGTGAGAATGCTTACTGGTTGGTCAGGGATCCAAACCGATACCGATATGTGTAACATCATCTTTGGGTATTTAAGGTTTTTTTTGGTGGACTATTTAATCGTGAATCAAGTGTTTTTTTCAGTGCCTTCTGTGCCTGTTGCTCGCACTAGCAGTGCAGCAGCACACTGTTTGTTTGTACGCCACACTACATATTGCATGTGCACACATTTCATCTGCATAGAGATATCAAATGCGGGAGCCCATTTGCGTGTATACAGAATTTTTTTAAATCGGTTTGAGTATACCCCGCCTCCCACCCGAAGTCAGCTGGGATAGGCTCCAGCATACCCGCGACCCTAATGAGGATAAGCGGTACAGAAAATGGATGGATGGATGAATGGGTTTTCATTATAGAGACAAAAAACAATATTACATTTTCATGCCAATATCGGGCTGATAATATCGGTGGGGCAATATCAGCGAATATCCCTAACTGTAATGTTAATTTCTCTCCATACACCTATACACTAATTGCTGTGTACATGACAAAGTAGAAAATTTATCAATCAGAATACTCAATCAGAAATGTGTTTTGTTGCCCTGCGATTGACTGGCGACCAGTCCAGGGTGTACCCCGCCTCTCGCCCAAAGTCAGCTGGGATAGGCTCCAGCATCCCCGTGACCCTAATGAGGATAAGCGGTACAGAAAATGAATGAATGAAATGTGTTTTGTTAGGAGTGACCCACCGCAGATCCTGACCCAAAAAAGGTCAGACATTTAACCTTTGACCCACACCCTGCCTTCGCGAGGTGTGCTCGGAAATAGCACAGATTGGGCTCTCGAAAAGGGAGCAGCACACAGGCCAGGAGATGCAGAGACAAAGCGCATAATGTGGGGAGATGGGACTGTGTGTTTATGCCTGACTGAGTCCAACGTAAACAGCTCCGATGCTGTCTCACCACAGCCCAGTAACACAATTGCCCTGTTTTCACTGCCCCAGTTACCAGTGTTATGAAATAACTTTGCCGGGGCTTGTGTTATGAAAGCTTCCCGTATAGTAACTAATGCTACTACTTGCCAATTTCCGCATGTGGCAGTGGTTTTGCATGACTTTTAACTTCTTCAAAGGGTATCACGACCGCGTCATGATAAGTCAAAATGTAACAAACAAAATGGCAAAATCCAAATGTCCTGTAAAATATCCCTTTTTTGCAGAACTTACGTGACACAGCGCTTGGTTCATAGTCCCTCTTTCATCATACACGCTCACCCTGTTTTTGGAACCAATTCCCCACTTTGCTTCGTATCATAACGCCACGTCTTGCTTGAGCTGCTTTGACAAAGTCCCTTAGAATACCGTAATGAACCTTCATTTTCAGAAGGCATTGCACTAATTCAATTCGATTCATTGCCCGTACCGATGGTTCCCTCAAACTCGTCAAATGAACAAATCATGCTTCTTTTAATGTGATGCCACTGGATGCATTTGTCAAACAAACAAATAATGTATCTATAAAATAAAAATATCTATAAAATATACAATAAAAATATCTATAAAAAATAAGACAAATATAGCAATATGCAATACAGGTTATACAAAAGTGTTTTTTAACCAATTTGTCACAACAAAATGGTCATGGCCAACGATCGGCTATCATAACATGCCGTCCTATTATCAACAGCAATAACACAATTTCGAAACCTGCACATTTGGGTGTGGCACAAACATCTGTTAAGAACAAAGTAATGGGCAACGTCTGAAACGCTGAACTAATACAATCCATGAAATGGTAACCGAGTGGTTAGCGTGGTGGCCACACAATCAGGAGAGCTGAAAGATGTGGGCTTGAATCTCCAAAGTCAACTGGGATAGGCTCCAGCATCCAGCATAGCCCGTGAGGATAAGAGGCATACAAAATGGATGTATGGATGGAAAATTGAAACTGGTTAGAGCTTGGGGGGGTGTTCAGTCACTAGATGACATCATGAACTAATTTTTGCATATTGCATATGCTTTTTTAACATGTAGAAGAGACATCAAAAGTGAGTAAAAACACTTTAATTATGTTTACAATTACACATAAATTGGATTCTTGGTTTATTCATTTCAAATTGTCCATCACTTCAATCAAAATGAAATAACTTTAATATTTTATCTTGGTCAGCTCCTCTCAAAGTCTACACAGTGTAATAATTACATCTGATCTCGCCTCCAGCCTCCACTCTTTATCGTTCAGGTGGAACAATTTCTTTAATTTATCACACAGCGTTCTCCCGTCACACGTTCAGTGAGGCTTGAGTGTACTGACTATTGATTTAATAAAGATTAAGAACACTTACATTTACATTTACGATGTAAAACAGGGCGAGAACCACCTTGTATGATCGATTTGCACTTTGGATGCATAGAGCTGATTGTGCACTGACTGCTTTGGGTCAAGATGGAACTCTCAGCCGCACCCGATGCTGCAGAGCAAGCCCAGAAACTGCAGATCAATATTTGCTTTCACCTTTACGTTTCAAAATACCAGGCCAGTGACGCCAGGAACAGTCTCTAGATTTGTCGCTAATCACTTTTCCGAAACTATATCGCTAACAGGATTTGGAACATTGCCAAGTTGCCAACACTGTCAGTGAGATTCTGCCTGAGGTGCGCTATGAGATTAAACGTATTGAAGGAAGTCGTCTTACTCGCCCCTCACATGAATAGTACTTACACTAGGGTGACCTTATTTTGATTACTAACAACCGCGACAACTGGCCTGGCGAACCTGCAGTTTACTTAAAGATACCTTATAGTTTGTATGCCATCTCTGTGTGGATCAGAAATTCCCAAAGAAGAATGTTCAAAAACCAGCATAAACTGAAGAGTTTTGGAATCTAATCAATATTTTCAGAATAAATGTGCTCTCTAAAGTTGCAAGAACCTGGGAATTCAAACAACCATTGTGCATGACATCCCCAATTAGACAATACTTTAAATCACGTAACCGGGCATCGAGCGATTAACTTGTATGTTTTCTTTTTCTTTGGATTTTTGGCAACACGGCCGCACGGTGGCTGAGCGGTTAGCACATTGGCCACACAGTCAGGAGATCTGGAAGACCTGGGTTCAAATCTCCGTTGGGCATCTCTGTATGGAGTTTGCATGTTCTCCCCCGTGCATGTGTGGGTTTTCTCCGGGTACTCCGGTTTCCTCCCACATTCCAAAAACATGCATGTTAGGTTAATTGGAGACAATAATTTGTCCATCGGTATGAATGTGAGTGTGAATGTTTGTTTGTCTGCCCTGCGATTGACTGGCGACCAGTCCAGGGTGTACCCCGCCTCTCGCCCAAAGTCTGCTGGGATAGGCTCCAGCATCCCCGTGACCCTAATGAGGATAAGCGGTATAGAAAATGAATGAATGAATGGATTTTTGGCAACACTCATTAAAAAACCCAACAGGGCGTGGTAACAGCACACATACTGGGAAAGCAAGAAGTTTAGTCACCTGAGCTAAACATTTGTTGCAAATTGCATGCTTGCAACTTGGGATATACTGCGGTGGCGAGTTTTGCGGCTACGCGGGGCACGGTGCAGTTTGATGATGTCTCACTTGCGTGCAGATATCATCATCGGCAGAAAAAACGATACCAATATGATCCGTTATCGAATTTTTCTAATAATCATATTATGTGACTTTTTCATTATTCTACATACCGAGGTCCATGCTGAGATTCAAAATCCAGAAATGTGTCGCAATTTGTACTATGGATTTATTGTTATTTCTAGGTAGTATTTTAAACACATCCAACAATTTCATTCTGCTTTCGGAGGTCTCCAAAATCCTTGCTACTTACTATTTTCTAACCTGTATTTGATGTTATTTTTCTGCATTTTGTTTACACTCTGCTCCTCTCTGTTGAAATAATAATAATTATACACCATAAAATGATGTACTGTTCATGTCTTTTCATGAGGGCAAACCTAAGAAAATGATATGATCAAATACTTCCTTTCTTCATTGTATAGCCATAGTTTCTAACACAGAGTCCATGTATTAATTTTAGAGACACTTCACACACAGTGAATGGGACACGAGAAGGGACAGTGGCTTACTACTACGTTTTGGTCAAGGCTGCATGGGCAGCAGGGAGGGTAAAACATCCCAGATGCTACAAACCCAAGCCAACTCCACCAGCTCTTCCTGGGGGATCCTAAAACATTCCCAGGCCAGATGGAATATTTATCTCGTCAGTGTGCCGTGGGATCGGCCAATTGTCCAAAAGATCCCGAGAGACTGTTATCCTGAAGACATCGTAATTCGTTCCAGGATTGTCACAAAAATGTACCCCTCTGTTACCACTTACCATTCAGATCAGTTGACTGTGTTCAGAACTGTTGTGCTTTGTTAGATGCAATATCTTGATGGGTAAAGACCAAAAACGTCTCCTCATTAACTTGTGTAGCCCAATTTCCATGCAGTGTTGTACAAAGTAATGGATCAGTACACAATATTAAGGATTGGCTTGGCATGTATTTTGACCCTGCATACCATGTATTGTGTATTTCATTTTCATACTTCTTTCTTTCTTCTAAAGGACAAAATATGTTGCATATCCAACCATCCATCCATCCATTTCCTATGCCGCTTATCCTTTTTAGGGTCACGGGTATGCTGGAGCCTATCCCAGCTGACTTTGGGCTGGAAGCGGGCTACACCCTGGACTGGTCGCCAGTCAATCGCAGGGCAGACATTCCAACATTCACACTCTAATGGAGAATTTAGAGTTGCCAATTAACCTAACATGCATGTTTTGGAATGTGGGAGGAAACCGGAGAAAACCCACCTACCCACGGGGAGAACATGCAAACTCCACGCAGAGATGCCCAACGGAGATATGTTGAATAATTACAGTCAATTAAAACCCATAAGTAGCCAGCAAATCTTTCATTTAAGGATGTGCCAAAAATTGACCAATAAAGATGTGTGCTTGACTTGAACTCGGTCCCTAAGTGACTACAGGAAATATTTTGGCCTGGTTATCATGTGACTATCCTAGGGTATGGCTCCCCTAAAATCTCATTTACGTTTTTTTTTATATCAAAGCTAATTGCAAAGCCATTTGACAGCTAAAATACTTTAATAGGGGGTCAAATATTACATCTCAACTTACTCTATTTATTTCATTAATTCATATAAAACAAGCTGGAAAAAAATCACTAATGAGATATTAAAATGTCAACGAAAAATGCTTATGACACGCAACTGACACTCAAAAGTGCAATTACTTACAAGGGAAAGTATTATGGTGTTACTTTTTTTGACAAACCTTCAAATATGTCCACTAATTCCGATTTAGATTTGAAATGGGTTTGCCGTTGAGCGATTTTTCATGAGATAAGGCTGAGGGCTGAGCTTGTGACTTGTAACTACGTACCAGAACACTAGGGGGCAACCTTTTCCTGAGGGTCAGCAGCCACAGTTTCCCGTGTAGCAGTGAACAACGGCGACTGATATGTCATCAACGTTGTTGCTATAGATACCAGCACAATGCGCCACATTTCATTGTCGGAAATTGTAATTGCGTTGTAATGCAGTAATTACATTACCCATCAGTGGAAAACACAATGCATTGCTCCCAACACTGCATATATGTAACACACACACATCTTTGACATGAAAACACCAAAAAAGCGTTCCACTTTCACATAATTTTACTTGAAGCACAAACGGGTCACGCTTCCTAGGGGTCGGACAGAATAACCTTTTCACAGTAGGAATGTTTTATATTAGTTGTGTCCGCTGCATAAATGTTTAACTGCTTGTTACCTCCCGCCCTTGGTTGTTTATTCAATGAAGTTGAACATTTTCCGAAAGTCTTTGAGTCATGCGCCGGAGTCATACCCGTTTGCGGAGCTGTTCTTTTGGCCAGCCTCAGCAAATACTGCAGAACCTGCTGTTGGTAAATGACCAAAGTCTCTTTGAACTTTGGACTAACTCAGCAGCGCTCAGACTTTCCATTTTGCATTTGCGTGCAGGTGAGAAATCTTTAATACTCTGCATTATAGTAAGACACTGTGAGAGCAGATTTGTTGTCATTAATTAACATATTTGTTTTGGGTGGGTACAATATTTACACTTTAAACGACGAGGGGGCTGCAACAAACTACACCATTTATGTGTAAACCTTTCATGTCTCGGAAAAAAATCCAAGACACGAAAGCCACTTCGGAACTAACTAATTTCCTGTCTTGAGGTTCCACTGTATTTCAAGTGTATTATAAAACACACCATCCAATAATATCATATCAAAACCAGCTGGCTCAAAAGACCTTAATGATTCATTCATTCATTTTCTATACCGCTTATCCTCATTAGGGTCACTGGTGACTTTGGACGAGAGGCGGGGTACACCCTGGACTGGTCGCCAGTCAATCGCAGGGCACATATAGACAAACAAACATTCACACTCACATTCATACCGATGGACAATTTAGAGTCGCCAATAACTAAACATGCATGTTTTTGGAATGTGGGAGGAAAGCGGAGTACCCGGAGAAAACCCACGCACGCACGGGGAGAACATGCAAACTCCACACAGAGATGCCCAACGGAGATTTGAACCCAGGTCTTCCAGATCTCCTGACTGTGTGGCCAATGTGCTAACCACTCAATCACCGTGCGGACGACAGGCTGTCATACCCCTGGTAGGGTCACTTATGACAAAGAGGTCCTAGGGGAGGGACCAGACAGAGAGTGGCTCAAAAGACCCTGATGATGACTAAAAACATTGGACTTCGTTTTCCCTCGCCCGGACGCGGGTAACCGGGGTCCTTCTCTGGAGCCAGGCCCGGAGGCGGGGCACGATGGCGAGCATCTGGTGGCCGGGCCTGAACCCATGGGGTCCAGTCGGGCACAGCCCGAAAAGGTAATGTGGGTCCCCCTTTCCATAAGCTCACCACTCGTAGGAGGGGCCAAAGGGGTCAGGTGCTAAGTGAGATGGGTGGCGGCCGGAGGCAGAGGGCTTGGCGGTCCGATCCTCGGCTACAGAAGCTAGTTGTCGGTACGTGGAATGTCACCTCTCTGGCAGGGAAGGAGCCTGAGCTGGTGCGTGATGTAGAGAAATTCCGGCTAGATATAGTCGGACTCAACTCAGCAAAGGCTCAGGAACAGTCCTCTCGAGAGGGGCTGGACTTCATTGCACCCTGGTGTTGCCAGCAATGAGAGGCGATGGGCAGGGGTGGCAATTCTTGTTGCCCCCCCGGCTCCAAGCCTGCACGTTGGAGTTTAACCCGGTAAACGAGAGGGTAGTTTCCCCACGCTGTTTATTACTTTCATGGACAGAATTTCTTGGCCCAGCCAGGGCGTTGAAGGGTTTCAGTTTGGTGGCCACAGGATTCGGTCTCTGCTTTTTGCAGATGATGTGGTCCTGTTGGCCTCATCGAGCGGTGACCTTCAACCCTCACCCGACCCGACCTTTGATTGGCGGAAGAAAATAGATGGATGGAACTGGGGCTGTCCGATATTGGCTTTTTTTTCCGATACCCGTATATGCCAATATTGTCCAACTCTAGATTTTCGATTTCTATATCAGCCGATATTGAAACGTGGAACACTGGGGTGACCCACAATATTGTTTTAGACATTCACCAAGTGTACTTCCATTTCCGGGTCATGAGGTTGTTGTTGCCACGTAGCTGTTCCTACAGAGTTGTTGTTTGTTGTTGAGTTGGTGCCACCTACCTCCACTTCTGTCTCGTCCAGTACGGGAGCCCCTAGGCCTACCTATTTAAATCATTAAGTTTTCATTACAGGGCAAAACCTGATAATGCTGTTTACCCATACTGGCATAAAAATGGCATAAGAATAAATATCGGTGGGCCGATATTATCCAACATCCCAAGTGAAAACTCATGAACTACCATTTGATTGTAGAAATGAAGAGATACATTAAGAGATAATGTTTGTTGTCATGTACACAGTAAGGAAACTATTTTCCCTGTACAATTAAGTTATCCACGATGAATGCCAAACACACAGATAATAATAAATAATTTCAAAGCTAAAAACCGTGTCTACATATCATAAGAGGAGTACTATAAATAAAAACACAAATAAACTAGAATAAATTGATAATAATAATATATATAATATAATTATAAATTACTGTCTCTCACCACTTTGCAGTTCAAACTTTGAGCCTTCACTCACAATTTTTTTTTAAAAATGACTAAATTCGCTATTTCGTGGTTGATGGTGGCCTATTATTAGTCAAAAATATGCTGATTTAAGCAGATTTTACATATTCCTGGCCTAAATGAAGCATTTTCAAGCATACAAACGGCTAAATGCACGAAAATACAGTACAAAAAGCATGTTGTATTCTGCACTGGTCACTAGATGTCAGTAATGCTACATTGATGAGACAATAGCCACCACAGGAAGTACGCTGTCCAGAAAACTCTCCCAGGACTAACATGCGAGTGTATGATGTGTCTTATTTATGTCTGTCTTATTTTATGCTATTATGTATACTATATCAAGTAATACCAGTGTGAAGGTGACGATTACATGTCTCAAGGACTGTAATAATGTTTAAAAAAAAACATATTTAGAAGGTCTTAAACAGGTTTCATATGCTTCAACTACAAAAATTTGGCATTCATAAATAAGGAACCTTACTTTGGGGGAATTCACGTAAGAATTTGCCACAATAAACAAGGAATTACTGTATAGTAAATTAACTAAGGCGAGGCAGTATAAAACCAGAGTACTGACACGATAACAAGTATTGGCAGACACAAAAGAATGATTTGAAAAATAAAGTAATAACATACTTTTTCAATATGAAGATGTGTTTTTCAATGATAGATTTCAGCTTCATGTTTTTCCAATGGCAGTGTTTTCATTTTGTCATGCTCATTGTGTTTCAGCTTCAGTTTGCGGCACATCAACTGGGGCATACTTGGGGAGAAACAAACAAAATGAGCCCATTGCTGCTAAAATATTCTTGACAACTTTGGCCATTGTGATAAAAGCATTGTTGAACGTCGGTCTTGTAGGAAGCCCCAGGACGCTCGCCAATTCTGTCAAGCGGCACTCCTCAGTGTAAGCGGGGAAATGGCAATGCTCATGGGACTGAGGATCGTTACTCAAAGACGCCCATTCATGAGCTAAACACGGCCCCCGTGGGTGTAACCAATACAAGTTAGGCGACACGAGCATCACAGATTCGCTGCTATTGAGATTTTTGAAATCCGTTTTCCCAGCACAATGATGTTTGCAGGAATATTGTTGATAATCTTCTCCCCTTTGTTTGTCGTCGAGCGGCTGCAGCGTTGGATGAAGAGGAGCGCTTGCAAATACTGCATATCCATTGTCAAATATCACCGGTGTATATTTTTGCATGCACACAGCATTCCTGTGTTAAGCAGATTATTGTAAATGTTGTGAAAAGTCTACATCTTTTGAAGATATATGTCATTTTGCAGTTATTACAAAACCAAATAGGACCTCTGGGGGATGCCTATATCAACCCCAATATTAGCTAATTTGACCTCCTGAGACCCAGAAATCTGCATTTTTTTTTGCATTCCTTGGCTGAAAACAATAGGCCACTGTAGTTTTTATGCAACAGGCCTTTGCAGTGGAAAATGATGTCTAGTAATCCTTGGACCTTTTATAAGTCCTTTTATAAGTAGTCCTTATAAAACACTTCTTCTATCATAGCGTGCATGACAGAATGCACAATTCCCTGACTTTGCCAGCTTTTCATCTCGCCCTGACACGTTACCTGGTTTCCTTTTTTCATTTAGCTAGCAGTAGTAGAAGTGAGCAAAGGCTTATTTATGCTACAGCCAAGTCCCTCTGGCCCTCCTTACAGCGTTGTGATCCATTTATAGCTTTTCAGCTTCATGTGTTGCTGACACTGTTACCATGGCTTCTTATGGCTTAATTTGCAAAAAGTAGTTTTAAAATTAACATAACAATTACGGCACATTTTTTTTAGATTTCCGTATTTGCTGTTGAGCGGCTTTCGGGCTCCTGGTCTCACCAAATGCGAGGTGTGTCCCAGGGTTAGTGAGGCCTTGAGCATCACAGATAATCAGCTTCATTAGTACTGCCGCTAAAACCAATTTAAGAGCAGACCAGAGGGATCAGACGGGCCAGCTGTCCACACCAGCGCTTTGGCAGGCGCCGTGGCCCCAACCCACACCAAAACAACAAGGAGCCAACTGTGTATGCTGCCAAGTCCTTTCTCTGAGCAGGCGTCTCACAATAACACATCCCGAAGAGCATCAATATGCTGTGTGACCATGCAAAAATATGCTGGTTTGAAGGTCATAGTCATGAATTAAAAGTACACTAAAACTGAGATTATTTTCTAATATTTGGAATTTAGAATGGTTGTCCAAAGTGCAGCCCGGGGGCCATTTGCGGCCCGTGGATGTGTTTTTATTGGCCTGTAGTACATTCTAAAAATATAATTGATCAAGGATAATAATAATAAAAACAAACAAAAAAAAGTAAACAATGAAAAACCTTTTTTTTTCCTTTGTTGACTGAAGAGGATGTACAAGGCAAGGGCTCTGCTGAGGATACTATTTTGGTGCTCTTCTGAATACATTTCATGAACACCAAATCGCAACTGGTTGCTGATTCCCTCAACCTTAACTTGGATCGGCGAGATGTACAGATTCCTTGAAATCAACGAGTTGCAGGTGCTGAAAGCTGCCGAGCTAAACGGCTAATTACTGAAGTTTCAAGCAGTTGCCTAGCAACAATGCCAAACAAAAGAAAAAAAGAAAAGAAAGCGAGCCTCTATTGTAATTGTAGAGGATGCTGGCCCTGGATACATGGACTCAAAATCACAAGCGTCAGTCTTGTTGCCAAATGTGGAGGTGGAGGACGACTACAGCCATGAGTCGAGTACATCAGACAGACAAGAAGAAGAGGAACATTTATGGAAGTCCTGGATACAAGAATTTAAGAAGTTAAGAGGGATGGACATGGAGATGCAGAGGCAGAAGATACTCGAGTGTACTGCAACACAACCAGACCTTAAGGATTTGCAGTCACAGATTCAACATGTACAATCGCAGATTGACAGTCTCATGGAAAAGATCCGAGGGGTCCATGGTGATGTCATAAACCTGACGGAGGAAAATAGAGCACTGAGTAAAGAAACTTAAGCTCTAAAAGAAGAAATCGAGAAGTTTCAAGATAAAACTGTTGCGTTGTGTGCTGCTCTTAAAGAGGTTAAAAACCCCTATGGCAGATAATAAAGCACAACGCACTCATATCAAGGCTTTGCAGGATGATATTAAGTCACTATTGGAAGAAAATGCTGCCTTGCGCGCTGCTCTCAAGGAAGCTAAAAACCATATGGAAGAAAATAGAGCATTACGCAAGGATGTTAGAGTTCTGCAGAATGATCAAGACATTATTGGAATACAATGCTGCCTTGCGTGCTGCCCTCAAGGAGGTTGAAAACCCCAGGGAAGTAAATCATGCATTATGCAATGACATCAATGCTCTACAGGATGATATCAGGACACTATTGAAGGATAAAGTCGCCTGGAGGAACACCACTCTGGAGGAAGAGAAAGAAGCAAAGGATAACATCACTGAGCAAATGAAAACTATAATGGATGAGATGGATCAGAATTCACGAATGAATGATGTGATCCTCACAGGGCTCAGAATTACACCCGGGTCAAAAGATAGGGAAGCTCATAACAGAGGAGAACCAGATGGAATGAATGTTCCTTCAGCAAAGCAACAGATTGTCAGCTTCCTGCAATCAAAGGAGGTGGATGTAGATATCCACACCATTGATACTTGCATCCTACTGTATGGCAGAAACATCACCACACCTTCATCATCAAGTTCACCAACAGGGAATGGAATACTGCACTGCTGAATCAGAAGAACAACTTGAAAGGCACAAACGTTTTCTTATATGAGCATCTGACAAAACGCAACGCTGACATTTCCAAGAAAGCACGAGACTTGAGGAAGCAGGGAAAGATACAAAGTACTTGGATCACCAACGGAAAATTATACATCAAGCTACATGGAGGTCCAGGAGAAGCAGGAGTGCTGGTTGTCAAAGATAAAACATCATCATCACTAAACATCATATCATCATGACAACAAGGATAAGAGAGGATGCAACGCACAAAACAATAAGATTACATTCAATAATAGGAACATTGATATCAACGTTGAAAGAACACGCTCAACAAAGTATTAAAATCAGGAACTCAAGTACTTACATTTAATACACTCACATTACAACACCAAGACAGCAAGATGTGATCCAGGAATCAACAGGGGAAGAGGAAAAAAAGGAAAAAAACATTTTTTTTCAAGATAAATATGCTATATGCATGTATGTGTACGTATGTAATATATATATGTAACTATGTATGTATACATATGAATGTATTTGTGTATGCATGTATATACACAGTATGTATGAGTATGTATTATTAAATCATGAGAGAAGGGGGTAGGATTAAATAAGCTCTGCTTCTTCCTACTCCTTTTCGGAAATGTAGAACGAAGGAATGTAATATGAATAATTATTTGTACAATGTATGCATGTTCCAAACTAATTCAACCAAACCAAAAACCATCAGTAGGTTTACAAAAATAAGGTCATTGGTGAAAAAATTTGAAAGCTAACAAATATAATTTTAGTAGCATTTAGTTGCAATTTTGCTAAATTAAGGAAAAAATTTTTTATTTTTTATTGTTTTATTTTATTTTTAAAAAAAACAGAAAAAGTGATAATGTTCCCAGAATAAGGTCAAATATTATGGGAATAAAGTCATGAATAAATCATTATGTGGATAAACAAATTATAAGAAAAAAAACAAACCAAAAACAAACAAACCAAAAACATTAGAAAAAATGACAAAAATCCTGTAATTTTGCAAGAGTAACGCCAGAATTTTAAGAGAAAAAAGTTGCAATTTTACGACAATTTTAATAGCATAGGGTTGAAATATTAAATAAATAAAATAACATGTTTTTTTTTTAAGTTGTATATTATGAGAAACAGAAACAACAAATAAAAAATTGTGATTCCGGGAAATTAGGTTGGGGAAAAAAATGATTATGGGAATAAAGTCATAATATTTCAAAAAGCAAATTTACAAAGATTATTTAAGAAGAATGTTGAAATATTTGGGAAAAAAACCCAGCAAAAATGTGAAAAAGAGCAGATACCAAAGTTCATACACTTTTCCACCTACATCACAAAGCTGTGATGCATTTTTTTTCTTGAAATATCTTTACAAAATATCAATTTTTTGAAATAATAAAGTGGCCCTTGCATCCTTGCATTTTTCAGTATGTGGCCCTTGGTGGAAAAAGTTTGGACACCCCTGGTGTAAGCTTTCAAACTAACCCAAGTGTTAGTGTTTTTTGTAATTTGATTAATTACAATTTCAAACCTTACAGAGCTGTTACCGTTACTGACAGTGAACTGATATGCATGTCAAATCGGGATGTCGCCCCAGACTACGGCTAAATAGTCGCATTCTGCTAAAACATTCTAGACACTGCGAGTACATTTTTCCTCGACTCTTGCATGTGTGACCTGATAAACATGCGTCCCGTTTTGGCTTGACAAGGGATGCACTTTCTTCCTCATTAGCATACTGTAAAAATGAAACATACTGTAGTTTGTAAAATGAGGAGTCGATTGACGACTTCATGTCACAGGCTAAGCCTATCACCGCCAGCGTTTCAATCTCATTGCCGTTACAAAGGAGCAACCGTCCTCGCCTGGTTGTGTGTCTAAGTTGTTCAGCATAAACGCAAAGTGGGTCCAGCCTAAAGACAGTACCGTTGTCCCGGAGGTCTCCAACAGGTAGAAGTTCAGTAGCTCACCAAAGAATACTTGCTTGAATCTCTTAGAATTTATAATTACAATACTGACAAATGACCTCACTGTTTGAGTGTAGATCAGCTTTGTAAATAAAGTACAATTTAAATGTTTGCCTTCCATCCATCCATCCATTTTCTTCCGCTTATCCGAGGTCCGGTCGCGGGGGCAGCAGCCTAAGCAAGGAAGACTTCTCTCTCTCCAGCCACGTCCTACCGGCGGATCCCAAGGCGTTCCCAGGCCAGCCGAGAGACATAGTCTCTCCAACGTGTCCTGGGTCTTCCCCGAGGTCTCCTACCGGTCAGACGTTATAATTGTAATAATTAAATACATTTAAATTTAAATGTTGCCATTCACAAAAAACACAAATGGCTCAACTGCCCGGCGATTGACTGGCGACCAGTCCAGGGT
Source organism: Oostethus manadensis (assembly GCA_024372805.1). Classification (NCBI taxonomy): domain Eukaryota; kingdom Metazoa; phylum Chordata; class Actinopteri; order Syngnathiformes; family Syngnathidae; genus Oostethus; species Oostethus manadensis. The sequence goes on along the minus strand of QODF01000123.1, from coordinate 2,841,692 downwards.
GTACCCTACCTTTCGCTCAAAGTCTGCTGGGATAGGCTCCAGCATCCCAGCAACCCTAATAGGGATAAACGGTATAGAAAATGAATGAATGAATGAATACCTCAACTTTCTTTTCTGTTTTCTGTCAAAGTAGCTTAAATAGTCTCTGAAGTTGGGTACACCTGCACTCATGTACCTGGACAGCAAATGTATACAGTTATATGCATATATTCTATTCTGCTGATGTGATTTCATTTTAAGGTGTATATGATGCCACCAAAAACCGGGTGGGTAGAGAAGACAGTTGCATTTATAGTTCAAGTATTCATAAGTAATACATGACAATGAGACAAATTGGGAAGATTTACTTTGCAGGTCGATTTCAAAATGTTCTGCTTGCGCTCCTAAAACTCAAAGTTGGGTGTTCCGTGTTCCTAGTAAAAAACATTTTTTTAAATTTGTGCGGAGCCCTGCAGTCAGAGTTGCTCACTCTTAGGAAAAAAAATTCCCCATACTGTTTCGGAATTGCAAGTCACAAGATCAGTCTTTATCCCTGATCTCATGAAACGTCTCCCAACGCCACTACATGGCTGAATCATTCATTCATTCATTTTCTATACCGCTTGTCCTCATTAGGGTCGCCGGTTAATCGCAGGGCACATATAAACAAACAAACATTCGCACTCACGTTCATAGCTAAGGACAATTTAGAATGGCCAATTAACCTGACATGCATGTTTTTGGAATGTGGGAGGAAACCGGAGTACCCGGAGAAAACCCACACACGCACGGGGAGAACATGCAAACTCCACACAGAGATGCCCAACGGATATTCGAACTCTGAACCTCCTGACTGTGAGGCCAGCGTGCTACCCAGTCAGCCACCGTGCTGACTGGGTAGCACGTGTTTTTTTTTTTCTTTCCAAAAAAAGTCACTCAAGAATTACTTTCCCTGCTACCCATTACATTTAAGAAGGATGCTTTCCATTATGAATTTGATTAATACATTTGCCCAACACTGATATTGAGCAATTACCATAACACCATCCAGCAGCCCCCGGTGCGGTCCTGTGCTTTCCAAATGTTTCATTTTCGGTTTTGTTTTTCTGTTTATCCTGTGCTAAACCCAAATCCCAGCACAAGTGACTCATCTGTGCAATCCAAACATCCTTCACCCATGCGTACTGTAAATCGCTTATCCTAACAGTGACCCATCACCAGCTTCATGAGCTAATGGCATTTCCTCTCAGTGTACAGTTCACCTCACAACCTGCCTCTGCAGGTAATTACAGAACAGCTCAAGGAGACGAACTCCCCATTAGACGGGGTATGCATGCAACAACCAGCTCCAGCCAGCAAGAGGCGAGTTACAGGCTGTAGTGGTCAATGGGGCCGGACTGTGTTTTCAAGGCCAAATTGGTCTGCAATGGCCAAGACATTTGCCCATGGAATGGAATGGAATGGGCTATTTTTAAACTACCTACTGCTGCCTTTTGCACTATCAAAACGGTTTCTGAAAGCAGGTATTCTGAGTTTTCAGGAGTGCTTTCCAGTGATATACAGTGGTGTGAAAAACTATTTTCCCCCTTCTTGACTTTTTGTCACACTTAAATGTTTCTGCTCATAAAAAAGAGTTAACTATTAGTCAAAGATAACATAATTGAACACAAAATGATGACTGCCAAGACTTTTGGGAAAATATCTTGTGGACTGACGAGACAAAAGGTGAACTTTTTGGAAGGTGCGTGTCCCGTTACATCTGGCGTAAAAGTAACACAGCATTTCATAGCAACAGTAAAATATGGTGGTGGTAGTGTGATGGTCTGGGGTTGTTTTGCTGCTTCAGGACCTGGAAGGCTTGCTGTGATAGATGGAAGCATGAATTCTACTGTCTAGCAAAAAATCCGGAAGGAGAAGGTCCGGCCATCTGTTGGTCAACTCAAGCTAAAGCCATCTTGGGTGCTGCAGTAGGACAATGACCCAAAACACACCAGCAAATCCACCTCTGAATGGCTGAAGAAAAACCAAATGAAGACGTCGGAGTGGGCTAGTCAAAGTCCTGACCTGAATCCCATGGAGATGCTGTGGCATGACCTTAAGAAGGCGCTTCATGCTAGAAAAGCCTCAAAAAAAGCTGAATGACAACAATTGTGCAAAGATGAGTGGGCCAAAATTCCTCCAGAGTGTGTAAAAGACTTGTTGCAAGTTATGGCAAACGTTTGATTGCAGTTTTTGCTGCTAAGGGTGCCCAAGCTGTTATTAGGTTATTGCAGGGGCAATTACTTTTTCACACAGTGTCATGTGGGTTTGGATTTTTTTCTCCCTAAATAATAAAAACATTCTTTTAAAAACTGCCTTTTGTGTTTACTTGTGTTATCTTTGACTAATATTAAAATGTGTTTGATGATCAGAAACATTTTGTGTGACAAACATGCAAAAGAATAAAAAGTCAGGAAGGGGGCAAATAGTTTTTCACACCACTGTACATGTAATTACGATAATTCAGCAGCACCGATGAGATGACGCTCTCGTGCAAACCAGTTTTAGATTTATATGATAGATTTATTGAAGTTCAGCTGTTAAGTGAAATTTTAGCAGACATTTTGGATGTTTTTCTCCATTTATTTTCATTGTTTTGCCATATTGTTTGTTGCATGTTTTTCACGTATTTCTTTAAATGCAAACATTGGGATGAGTTTGTCCAGGAAGAAGGAAATCTAATGAATCCCAGTATGTATTACTGTCATGGTTTTACTTACTCCCTGTTGCGACTTTAATAAAGTTGAATATGTCAACTTCATTCCAACATCAACTGCAATTCTACCTTTGAAAAGAATATTACATTATCTTTTTCTTTGGTCACTTAATTGTTTACATGCGAGACTTGTTTATTTTACTGAAATAGTCTGGCGTGATTGTTATGTTATTTTACTACTTTTTCTTTAACTCTTCATTCCTGGGAGGACACCAATGCCCATGGAATGTTGATGAAAAAAAGATGTGGGATTTACAATTTGAGCTATGAAATATGAAACATTCAACATCAAAAAGTATGTGGACTTCGGGTTAACATTTCTTGTTTGGATGAGTTTTGTTTTTCCTAAATCAGTTCAGGGTTTTTTGGTAGGTGGGGGAATTCCAAAAATCAGTTCCTAGTTTTACAAGTTGTAAGCAAAGCCCTCACACTTCCCATCTTAAAAACCTCTAAAATTAAATACATTTTTTTTAATTTGTCCTGAAACCTGTTGAATCTTTACATATAAAATTACCTGCTGTTATTCCACTCCAAGATTCTTTAACAACATTACATAATTCATTAGCCTTTGTTGGTTTTGCTTCAGAAATAGCATTTTTGATGTCATTCCACAAGTTCTTGATTGGATTAAGGTCCGGGTATTGGACTGGCCACTCCATAACATAACAACATAAGATTTTGCTGGTTTACTAGTGTGTTTGGAGTCATTGTCTTGTTGAAACATCCTTTTCAAGGGTATGTCCTCTTCAGCATAAGGCAACATGACCGCTTCAAGTATTTTGACATATGCAAACCGATCCATGATCCCTGGTATGTGATAAATAGGCCCAACACCATAGTAGGAGAAACATGCCCATATTATGATGCTTGCACCACCATGCTTCACTGTCTTCACTGTATACTGTGGCTTAAATTCAGAGTTTGGGGGTCGTCTCAAAAACTGTCTGTGGCCCTTGGACCTCCCCAAAAAAAATTTTTTTACTCTCATTAGTACACAAAATGTTCCTCTCTTTAGGCCAGTTGATGTGTTATTTGGCAAATTGTAACCCCAATTGTTTAACAGAGGGACTTTGCGGGGGATTCTTGTAATTATATTAGCTTCACACAGACGTCTTTTGTCACAGTACTTACAGGCAACTCCAGACTGTCTTTGATCATTCTGTAGCTGATCATTGGCTGGGTTTTTGCCATTCTGGTTATTCTTCCATCCATTTTGATAGTTGTCTTCCATTTTCTGCCACGTATCGCTGGTTTTGCTCATCATTTTAAGGCATTGGAGATCATTTTAGATGGAAAGCCAAAATATTTTTTCACCTACGTTTTCCCCTCTCCAATCAACTTTTTAATAAATGTACGTTTTTCTTCTGAACAATGTTTTAAACGACCCATTTTCTAAGTTATACGAAAATTATGCTATTTGGTAATAGCAGAAGAGATACTTGTGAGAAAATACAAATTGATGGTGAAGAAATTGAAAGAGTCAATGAACATACATTTGTGGTCATCATAATTGATGACAGAATGAGTTGGAAACCCCCCATCAAAAACATACAACATATGTCATTTTGAACACTACTGTATATACAATTGCTGCTTTTACATAAGTGGAGTATTATTGGGACAACTCAAGCTCAGAGTTGTAAAGGCAGCGGGAACAGCTCAGATTCATAAGGCATGCAGACGATGACATGAAGGCAGCGTAGACAATGCTTATAGTAACGGCTCACAAACGTATGACTCACAACTGCGAGGTATTCACTTAAAAGAGCCAAAGACTCGACAAGTCTGCAAACTTCACTTTCTATTATAGACTGCCGTCAAGCTTCCTAAGTCCTGATGTTTCCAAAGTTGTTTCATGCACGAATGCTGGAGACCAATGTGCTCATTCCTACCTTCAAAGCAATTTTGTCTTCAATGCCAATAAACGATTACTTTGACTTCATGCTTGGTTTGTGCTCAGATGCACACTATCTGATGCGAGACCTTTTATAGACTGTTGTGTTCTTCCAAATCATGTCCAATTTACTGAACAGGTGGACTCCATTGAAACTAAAGAAACATCTCAAGTCAAATCAGTGGACACAGGAGCTGAGCTCAAATTGGAGCTTTTTGGCAAATGGTTAAAACTTGTTACATGTTAGCTTTCCCTGTGAGTTCTTATTTTTTATTTTATAAAATAGTGGTTAGCATGTTGGCCACATAGTCGGGAGATCTGGAAGAACTGGGTGTGAAGCTCCGTTGGGCATCTTTGTGTGGAGATTGCATGTTTTGCCCATGCTTGCGTGGGTTTGCTCCGGGTACTAACTTGTCCAAAGGTATGAATCTGAAATTTCAACATTTTCAAGCATAAAAACCAACTAAAATACAGTACAAATATAAGCCAGGTCACTTCCGATTTGCTGCTCACTCTACTTCCCTAAGAAAAACATTTATAGCAACACAAGTCGTATTAATTGAGACCTTTAAGCTCAGCTGCTATTTACAACTCAGTGGCAGAAACTAGAGAAAAAGGTGTTCCTTCCAACAAGACAATGATCCCGTGTGTACATACAGTGGCCTCCAGAAGGAACAGTGAGGTCATTTTTACTGTAGACTGAGACATTTGAGTTTAACATCAGGAGATGAATATGAGACCAGAGAGCAACATTTCAGATTTTATTTCCAGGTATTTACAATCGGGTTGGAATGCACAACTTAAAATATGTCACATTTGCTTGAGTCCACCCATTTTTCATGTGAGCAAAAGTATTGGATTATGTGACTGACAGGTGTACTTTGCTGCCCAGGTGTGTCCAAATGCATTGCTTATTCAATCAACAGTTAGCTTTCAATGTCTGTGATCAGTTTCAAATTAGACAGGAATGATTTTCCCTGTGAGACTTTGTAAATGAAAACAACGTGAGAACCAGAATTTTGTCTTGGGTAAAAAAAAAAAAAAAAAAAGCAATTCTGAATCAGAGAGAAGAATTAGACTCAGTCGGACAAATCATAAGCCATAAAACCATTTTGAATGACTTGAAGAAGAAAGAAACCGCTGGTGCACTAAATAACGGAAGGTGACCGTGTGGATGTGGTTCACACAAATAAATACCTGGGAGTGCATCTGGATGATAAACTGGACTGGACTGCCAACATGAATGATCTGTGCAGGAAAGGGCAGAGCCATTGGTGCCCTCTGGCTGGTGTCCTCAGAAGGCTTTTACTGCTCTTCTACCAGACTGTGGTAGCTAGTGCCCTCCTGTATGCAGTAATGTGCTGTATTTTGGTTTTTGCAAGACCATTTTAGGATACTTAAAGGGGACCTATTATATTCATTTTCAAGCCTTTGTACTGAATTCTGGACACTTACAGAGGAGCTACTCACGATAACCCGAGCAAAAAGCTTTTTAGATCTTCCAGACACTGTCTTTGGGTGTTCCTTGGGTTTCCTGCCTACTCTACCTCCAACCTTCGTCCAGGTACACCTTCTGCCGAGCCGATTGGTCCCACTCCCAAGTTCTCCCAAAGACCTTCGGACAGCTGTCAAACCATTTGTCCTAATTCCGGCGGTATTAATAGTTAATAGTAAACAGTGATTTATCTTTTGGAAATGTCCGCTTTTAATCGCTTTTAGCAGCTCCAGACATCGGTGAGCTTGCATGCAGGTAACACTCCCTCCGCTCCCTGGATGCACACTGCAATGCTCCACAGACAACCGCTTTTGTTCTTCCACAAAATAAACACAGTTAGGACTCTGATAAAATGTTACTTACAGCTTGCTCTTCTGACTCTGGAAAGGCCTTGGACTTCAGCAACAGTTTAGCTATATAGTCTAGCTTTGTGTTGCTAAACAAAGATTTCCTGGGATCCATTGCTCAACGTTGCTCATATAAGGAATTTCGAGTTTTGTGACGTCAGTGGAACCAGAGCCATCCAAAACTGCTTTGAGGGCTTGCCTCCAACTGCACAAACGTCATTCTCTGACATGTTGGCATAGTTTACCACGAGAACACAACATTGTAACTACAGTGGTGTAAAAAACTATTTGCCCCCTTCCTGACTTTTTGTCACACTTAAA
>QODF01000123.1:2803394-2834853 GCA_024372805.1 Oostethus manadensis | reverse complement strand
TTCTCAATCCCACTGACATGCCTTCCATAGAGGAAGCAGAGTCTGAGGATACGTACGTGGACAGTTCTATCACCGTGGCTGAGGTAATTGGGGTAGTCAAATCACTCCCCAGTGGCAAGGCTCCGGGGGTAGACGAGTTCCGCTCAGAATTTCTCAAGGCTCTGGATGTTGGAGGACTGTGTTGGTTGACACGCCTCTACAACATTGCATGGAAGTCAGGAACAGTACCTCTGGACTGGCAGACCGGGGTGGTGGTCCCCATTTTTAAAAAGGGTGACCGGAGGGTGTGTTCCAACTATAGGGGGATCACACTCCTCAGCCTTCCTGGGAAAGTCTACTCCAGGGTGCTGGAGAGAAGGGTACGACCGTTAGTCGAACCTCGGTTAGAGGAGCTGCAATGTGGTTTTCGTCCCGGTCGCGGAACACTGGACCAGCTCTACACCCTTGCAAGGGTACTCGAGGGTATGTGGGAGTTTGCCCAACCAGTCTACATGTGCTTTGTGGACCTGGAAAAGGCATTCGACCGTGTCCCTCGTGGTGTCCTGTGGGGGGTGCTCCGGGAGTACGGGATTGATGGTCCGCTTCTACGTGCCATTCGGTCCTTGTACAATCGAAGCAGGAGCCTGGTTCGCATTGCCAGCAGTAAGTCGAGCTTGTTTCCGGTGAACGTTGGCCTCCGCCAAGGCTGCCCTTTGTCACCGATTCTGTTCATAATCTTCATGGACAGAATTTCTAGGCGCAGTCAAGGTGTTGAGGGAGTCCAGCTTGGTGACCTTAGGATCTCGTCTCTGCTATTTGCAGACGATGTGGTCCTTATGGCCTCATCAGGCTGTGACCTTCAGCGTTTACTGGAGCGGTTTGCAGCTGAGTGTGAAGCTTCTGGGATGAGACTCAGCACCTCCAAATCCGAGGCCATGGTTCTCAGTCGGAAACGGGTGGACTGTACCCTCCGGGTTGGGAGTGAGGTCTTGCCTCAGGTGGAGGAGTTCAAGTATCTCGGGTTCTTGTTCACGAGTGAGGGAAGGTTGGAGCGTGAGATCGACAGACGGATCGGTGCAGCATCTGCAGTAATGCGGTCGCTGTACCGGACCGTCGTGGTGAAGAGAGAGCTGAGCCGGAAGGCAAAGCTCTCTGTTTACCGATCGATCTACGTTCCCACCCTCACCTATGGTCATGAGTTATGGGTCATGACCGAAAGAATGAGATCGCGGATACAAGCGGCGGAAATGAGTTTCCTTCGTAGGGTGGCTGGACTCACCCTAAGAGATAGGGTGAGGAGCTCGGCCATCCGGGAGGAGCTCAGAGTAGAGCCGCTGCTCCTTCACATCGAGAGGAGCCAGTTGAGGTGGCTCGGGCATCTAGTCCGGATGCCTCCCGGGCGCCTCCCTGGTGAGGTGTTTCGGGCATGCCCGGTCGGGAGAAGGCCCCCGGGAAGACCTAGGACACGCTGGAGGGACTATGTCTCACAGCTGGCCTGGGAACGCCTTGGTGTCCTCCCGGTGGAGCTGGAAGAGGTCGCTGGGGACCGGGAAGTCTGGACTTCCCTACTGAAGCTGCTGCCCCCGCGACCCGGACCCGGATAAGCGGTGGAAAATGGATGGAAATTAGAATTTGTTTAGAATTAAAAGTACAGGTGGTTTTCTTGTTACATTTGGATTATTAACAGAAAGAAAGGAAAACGACTTACGTGCGTACAAAGCCCCGTTAGTATGTCTGCCAAGCATGAGACACACTCTTCTGTGTCAAAGAAAAGGAAAGTGAAAGTAAAAAGTGAAGCAATATTAGACATTGGAAAAGGCTTTAAATGCCAATCATCACTGACTGCATGCCCGCTGTGTGTGTGTGTATGTGTTCAGTTAGGGTAGTACCTTATAGTTTTGACCATCTGAGTGTGTTCCCTTGAGCTTTCCTGAAAGCCTTTTTGTGTTTGCGTATGCAGGATTTGTACAGCAGATTCATCGGAGCCAGAGCCACAGATCTCGCTTAATCTGCCGTTTACGGCTGTTTAAATAACCTCCATAAACGTTTAACAGCTCTGCCTATGCCCTGTTCAATGGGAGGCATTTTACTTCATGCAAAAACAGGCCGCCATGGCTAGGGCCCCCCTGACTTGCATGCAATGTGGGTAAGAAGGCAGCCATTATCAGCCTCACAATGACACAATTCACTCAGACTGCGAGCCCATTTGGTTTGTGTCAGGACTGATGGATATCTTATTGAAGGAGTTAATCAGAAGCTAATGCCTAAAGAATCGATGTGTTCAGTGTGTTTGATTCGGACAGCACACAAGTGTTCCCTCTGGCAATGTTTCTTATGGGAGATGGGAAAAGCGATGGGTGATGATACGACGTCTAGCTTCAGTACAGACTAGTTTTTTTTAATTTATATTCTAATCCACCATGGATAAAGGCCAAAGCACATTTACTGTGTGAATGCTGAAGAGCATATTACAAATTACAAAGAAACACCCCTATCCTAGTCTAGGAAAAGCTTTGACACTTTGTGGTAAAAGTGAGCTCATCTCCTGGTTGGCCTGGGTATAGAGTCCTTCATCTTGGCAAACAAATTCATTCATGCATTCAGCAAAGCATAAAAATACATTAAATTCATTTGACTTGCTGTTCTTCGGCTGCTGCTGTAAAAAAATGCTTTTCCTGATAGGAAGGCAGTGACAAGCACCTTCCAGCTCACGCATTCGCCCACCCGTTCCAGTAAAGCAAGCACCACCTGAGTAACTTTTCTCTGTATTTTCTGTATCTTTGGAACCATACAGAAATAAATACACTTCAGTTGTTAATTATTATTTCAAGTTATTATTATTCATTTTTATTGTTCGCCATCGCTGCCACTGTTCTGCATTCTTCACCACATCATTCTAATTACTTCATTTTTTGATGCTCAACCACTTCCAGATTCCTCAACCGATTCAAACCATTCCACCGTTTAAATATTCACCTCATTCAGTACACAATTATTTGCTATCAATACATTGCAAAAAATGAAAAAATTTTCCATAATTCCACATTTTGACAATATCGGCAATGTTCTCATTGGACATGAATGGACGCTACATGTTTCTCCCATTTCTCAAACCATTTCAACATGAAAGGTTTGCTCACGAAGGTCATTCAGGCTATCAGTTTTTCACATGCACTAAATTCCCATCCATCCATCCATTTTTTTCCGCTTATCTGAGGTCGGGTCGCGGGGGCAGCAACCTAAGCAGGGAAGCCCAGAAGTCCCTCTCCCCGGCCGCTTCGTCTAGCTCTGCCCAGCGGCGATCCTAGGCCAGCTGAGAGACATAGTCTCTCCAACATGTCCTGGGTCTTCCCTGAGGCCTCCTACCGGTTGGACGTGTCCTGAACACCTCCCCAGGAAGGCGTTTGGGAGGCATCCTAACCAAATGCCCGAGCCATCTCATCTGACTCCTCTCAATGCGAAGGAGCAGCGGTTCTACTCCGAGTCTCTCCCGGATGACAGTGCTTCTCACCCTATCTCTAAGGGAGAGCCCAGCCACCCTGCGGAGAAAACTCATTTCGGCCGCTTGTACCCGCAATCTTGTCCTTCTCGGTCACTACCCAAAGCTCATGACCATAGGTGAGGGTAGGAACGTAGATCGACCGGTAAATTGAGAGCTATTCCTTTCGGCTCAGCTCTCTCTTCACCACGACAGATCGGTGCAGAGTCCGCATCACTGCAGACGCCGCACCAATCCGCCTGTCCATCTCGCGTTCCATCCTTCGTGGAACGCTAAATTCCTACTAAATTCCCGTTGTCATTTTTTCTTTCTCAAGCTCTCTAACCTTTTCAGAATCAAACATTCAGGATAACAATTTTCCACATACTAAAATAGCCAATTTTCTTGTAACTCCACATTTTCCATTACTATCGTTGTTAGCATTTCAGCCCTTTCAGCATTCACACGCAATTTCTACACATGTTTTCATTTGCTAGTTTATGATTGTTTTTAAAGGAGGTGTCTCACGTAAAGACAGCATGCAGCTTGTCCGTTCACCATGTGTCCCGTGATTGACGGGTTACCAGTCCCGGGTGTACCCTGCCTCTCACCCAAAGATAGACTCTAGCTTATTCGTGATCCAAATTAAAAACAATGAAATGAATGAATGAATGATACTATTAGGGTTGAGTATCGTTTACATGTTATTGGTGAGAAATCCACACTTTTCAAACGGTGCCGGTGCTTAAACCAGGGGTGTCCACGGAAGAGTCAACAAATATTTTGGTATTTGTATGTTTTTTATGTTTTGTAGAAAGGCTTTTTGTGTTACAGTGTCAACTTCCAAGCTTTTTCTCTTTCCATAGTGCCTTTTCCCAATTTTTTGCTTTTTTTATTTTCTGTCATGTCCCACAGGCTGCCAGTGTCCCCCAGATGTCACTTTGGTGCAACGATGGTGGAAAATGTTAGCTCAGCTAATTAGATCCAATGATGTTGCGCACATCCAATGATGATACTAGCCCGGTGGAAGGGGAGTGATGTCCGCTGCTTCCGCCTTAAATGAGCATCTCCACGCCTATAGGATCCTTTGTACAAATGATTTTACCATCATAAAGCTTGTGCTTTTTGTGTCAGTGAATAAAAGGGTTAAAAGACATAGCCACGACGTAATTCCATTTTCCTCCGCTTATCCGGGTCCGGGTCGCGGGGGCAGCAGTCTCAGTAGTGAAGTCCAGACTTTTCGGTCTCCGGCCACCTCTTCCGGTTCCAGTTTTTTTTCCCCTTTGTTAAGGGTAGGATTCTTTATTTTGTCTTTTCCCTGTTTCTCCGGCATCTTCCTGAACTGCCTTGCTGCTGCGTTTTCTAATCATTGTTTGCTTTCCGGCCTTAAGCCAAAGCAGTCTCTCTTTTTGATTGGATTGCAGGCTGCAAATGGCCCCAAGGCCGACTCGGGGATATTCCTGTTGAAGTCCATCCATCTATTTTCTGTCTTCATTAGGGTCGCGGGCAAGCTGTAGCGTATCCCAGCTGATTTTGGGTGGGAGGCAGTGTAAACCCTGACTGGTCACCAGCCATTCACAGGACACAGATACCAACAGGCATTCACACTCATATTCACACCTATAGACAATTTAGTGTGCATGTGTGGAATGTCGGAGGCAACCAGAGTACGAACCCTAAATCTACTGACTGTGTGGCCGACACTAATCCACCGTCGGTCGTAAACAGTAGCGGCTCTACATTGGATTACTCCCCGGGCGAGACCACTTCCGAGCCCCCCCCCGCAGATCTTTTTCTTTTTTTACCAGTGCTCGTGCGGCCCCCCATGTGATAGGAATAAATGCCACCCCGGGTGCCTAAAACTGCCTCTGATCTTAAATTCTGTAAATAAAAAAATAAATAAATAATACCACAATTGATGGCAGATAGGTTTAATCTCCCGTAGGTGTACCTTTAAATGATCTAATGTTTAAAAAACCTAGCAACCTGAGTCCCAATCCATCCATCCATCCATTTTCCACCGCTTATCCGGGTCCGGGTCACGGGGGCAGCAGCTTCAGTAGGGAAGTCCAGACTTCCCGGTCCCCAGCGACCTCTTCCAGCTCCATCGGGAGGACACCAAGGCGTTCCCAGGCCAGCTGTGAGACATAGTCCCTCCAGCGTGTCCTAGGTCTTCCCGGGGGCCTTCTCCCGACTGGGCATGCCCGAAACACCTCACCAGGGAGGCGCCCGGGAGGCATCCGGACTAGATGCCCGAGCCACCTCAACTGGCTCCTCTCGATGTGAAGGAGCAGCGGCTCTACTCTGAGCTCCTCCCGGATGGCCGAGCTCCTCACCCTATCTCTTAGGGTGAGTCCAGCCACCCTACGAAGGAAACTCATTTCCGCCGCTTGTATCCGCGATCTCGTTCTTTCGGTCATGACCCATAACTCATGACCATAGGTGAGGGTGGGAACGTAGATCGATCGGTAAACAGAGAGCTTTGCCTTCCGGCTCAGCTCTCTCTTCACCACGACGGTCCGGTACAGCGACCGCATTACTGCAGATGCTGCACCGATCCGTCTGTCGATCTCACGCTCCAACCTTCCCTCACTCGTGAACAAGAACCCGAGATACTTGAACTCCTCCACCTGAGGCAAGACCTCACTCCCAACCCGGAGGGTACAGTCCACCCGTTTCCGACTGAGAACCATGGCCTCGGATTTGGAGGTGCTGAGTCTCATCCCAGAAGCTTCACACTCAGCTGCAAACCGCTCCAGTAAACGCTGAAGGTCACAGCCTGATGAGGCCATAAGGACCACATCGTCTGCAAATAGCAGAGACGAGATCCTAAGGTCACCAAGCTGGACTCCCTCAACACCTTGACTGCGCCTAGAAATTCTGTCCATGAAGATTATGAACAGAATCGGTGACAAAGGGCAGCCTTGGCGGAGGCCAACGTTCACCGGAAACAAGCTCGACTTACTGCTGGCAATGCGAACCAGGCTCCTGCTTCGATTGTACAAGTACCGAATGGCTGTGTAAATTACAATAAAAAATACCTGAGGCAAGTGTCATTTGAAGCTCGGCATACTGAACTTTTTTAGCCCTAAAAATATATATATTAAGAAAAAGCATTACTGCAAAGCGATTGTTGTATTCGGAATAAAACAATAAAAACAGTATCGCCACCATTGTGTGAATGGACACATTCAGTGTGTGGGTAATGGTGAGCAGAGCATTGAAGAGGGCAAGACTCTGCTACTCAGCGCTGTAGGAGAGCACAGTGATTTACTGTTCCTCTCAGCAGTGTTATAAACGCTGCTCCGTTTGTTAATGAGGTTCTGACATGCTGCATGTTTCCAGCGTGTTTTCTTTGGGCTCAGCAGCAACAGATGCCTGATTGCTGCCCCTACCAAAAGGGCATGTATGCATTCAGCCATACACACTTTCTATGTAGTAAAAGTATCGTGCTCTGCTTTCCAAAATGTGACACTAGTTCAGTGTCCGCAATTATTTCCCCTTTTATTTAATTATTCTTCTTACAGTATCAATGTGGCACATTCTTGCTGGGGTCAGTCAGTCCGGGTGATTGATCCAAATTAGCAGTGTTGATACCAAGGGTAGTATTGTATAGGATTGAGGAAATGGATATTTTCCGTTTTTTTTGTTTTTTGTTGTGACATTCATACATTGTTGAGATTTTATTTTACAAACTCAGTGATCAAGTTGTTACGCACAGGAGGGCAAAAAGCCAAACGATACGAATGAGAGCCTGAGTGGGTAGCATGTTGGCCTCACAGTCAAGATATCAGGGTTAGAATCTCCGTTGGGCATCTCTGTGTGGAGTTTGCATGTTCTCCCCGCGCGTGCGTGTGTTTTCTCCGGTTTCCTCCCACAATCTAAAAACACGCATGCTAGGTTAATTGGCGACTCTAAATTGTCAATTAGAGTGTGAATGTGAGTGTGAATGTTTGTTTGTCTATATGTGCCCTGCGATTGACTGGCGACCAGTCCAGGGTGTACCCCGCCTCCTGCCCGAAGTCAGCTGGGATAGGCTCCAGCATACCCGTGACCCTAATGAGGATAAGCGGTATAGAAAATGGACGGATGGAGAGCCAATAGTGGTTTCTGTTTTTGTCTACTTATTTTGCACTATTGACTTTATTTTGTTCAAATACTTGTATGTAACAACAGTGAATAATTGTATTATTTTGTTGATATTGCTATATTGTCGTATGATTTAATTACTACAGCCGTGCTTAGCCACACTTTAAATTCCGCGGCTTCACTCTACTAAGGTTTATCAAAATGTATTAAAGAAATCATCGTTGCAGGGTTGACTAAAGTCTATTATTAGTCCAAGGTATGCACATTTAATTAAATGTTACATATTGTTGGCCTAATTAAGCATTTCCAAACATTAAAAGGCTAAATTGACTAAAATAGAAATATAAGGCTATTCAAAGAAGTTGCCAAAATATTCTACAATAGTCACTATTTGTCAGTAATGTTACATCATGTCTCACTGCTGAGTCTCTCAGTGTCTCTCAACTGACCTGGGAATACCTCGGGATTTGCCAGGTAAAGCTGGATAAAGTAGCCGGGGAGAGGGAAGTCCCTGCTTAGGCTGTTGCCCCCGCGGCCCGACCGACCTCGGATAAGCGGAAGAAAACGGATGGATGGATGTATATCACCGGTACTGTTTTAGGTAATACTAGTATAAAGGTGACTAGGGGTGTAGTTCTTGTCAAGAGGGCTCTAATCATGTCAAAAAGTGCATTAAGAAGTTCTTTGAAAGTTTCCTATGCTCTAACTACAAAAGTATTCAATTCCATTCACCGCGAGTGAAACGAAGGATTACAGTTTGTCGTTGTTTTGTTGTGATTCTACTCATGTTCGACAAATTTAAAAGGCCAAAATTTCGAAATGTCTCCATGATTTTGAAACATTTTAATATCTAAGCCAGCATTGGAAATTATGTTAAATAATGTGAGATTTATTAATGAAGCGATCAGCACAAGTCTAAAAATACATTATTAAAATTCATTACTGAGAGCTGATTAGTTCGTTTCAATAAAATATGCCTTATCTAGTCCTTTCAAAACAGTGGTTAGGTGCACCACTAATTGCATGCGACATGCACGTAAAAGAGAATAGAGTTGTCAAACTGAAGTCTGAAATGTCTCTTCTCTGCACCAACACAAATAGAATCACATTTGTCATTTGGCAGGTTTTAGCCTTTAAAACTGTTAGCCTGTTAAACCCTGCTTGTAACCACAAAACATTTATAATCAGCTGTTTGGGCCTGTCTGCAAAACACTCGAGTGAAAAACAACATTGACTACAGCATTTCAAACAAACACTGTGCAGAGATAGGATAATTGAAGTCAAAAGAATTTCACTCACCTCAGGTATGTGCTGTACGTGTGCACGCAAGAACAACATGCACCAAGATCCAACAAAGATTAGTGTGTAAAAATATGTATACTGTATATAAATCCAGTCTTCTTCTCTCATTGACTCTTTGGCAAACATGCAACCACAGTAATGTCCCAACATACAGCCTGCCTGGACGACAACTCAAGTCAGGTGCTGACTGACAGCTGCCAGAACAGCTGACAGCCAATATGCATGTAGCCAATTACAGCGAGACCAATGGGATGTTGCAGCCACCATCACTGGGTGATTGAACCCAACCCAGGATTCCACTTTGAGAACCACAGATCCCAGTATGCCCCAGTTGTTTGCCTCGTATGACAAAATCCCATCTCTTGGACTGACTGGACTTGACATACAGAGCCATTGTTTCGAAAGGATGCTGTACAAACAGCATGCAAAACTAGCACCCGCTACTCGGAAGGCGAGATTATTCTTGAACCACCTGGAAATTGAGTCAAAATCATGCATCCCAATGTGTGTGTTGAGTGACACCATGTGCATCGACATGCATGCGAGTACCTGTTGTGATAAAGACCTGACCGACTTAATCAGTATTAAGTTGCACACATTAGTGGGTTGACATAGACTACAACAGTCGGCTTCCCAAAATAGATCGGTCATAGGTCATTGTTTCCAAGGCCGAATGATGCCACCTTATGTCATATGATGATGAAATAGAATTTGGGTTAGGATGGCGTACAGTGTGCTGCACATCATAAATGGCAAAGCAATGTAACCAGCTGTAAACCAGTTCTTAAACCGGGCATGATATGACTCGCCTGCCCAGCAAACCAGTCAGTATCCAGTGTGACCACTATTTTTCTCAAATTCTGTATGCACCAATCCCGATCATCCCAAACCTTCTCAAAAGGGGAGTGTTTTTGGAGCTGTAACAAAACCCTGTGTTATAATATTCCCTTTTAATGCAAACATTTAACCAAGATCAAAGGACATGTCCATTCGCAAAGGTGGGCTGTATTCATTTTGAGTGAGTCGTATACGGACGGGAAAGAAAAGAAAATTCAAATTAAACAGAGAAAGGATTTGATCTACACTATAGAAAGGAAAAACATGTTGTTCAGGCACACAATCAAACACAGCCCATCTCAAACTCAACTCCTAGAGGGAAAAAGGACAGGAGATAGTCTAAGATGCAAATGAAGTGATACCATCACCTCCAACACATGGAACACATGAAACAATAAATGCTATCAAGACTGCAAAGTTACCACTGAAAACAGGTGCTACTGGCGGACCATGAAGTCCAACCGTCAGCAAGAAGATGGAAGTAAATGACGATGATGGTGAGCAACCTTTAGCACAGCCGATAGCTACTTTCCTAAGCATCTGGCAACACTGTGTCCAATTGGGGCTTGAGGACTTCCAATCCAGTTGCATATGTCTGAACCCATGGGTCATGTCTGCTATGGTGGCCTGCAACCACATTGATTGTGTGATGATAGTGATCAGTGTGCTGCTGGCACTATGTGATGCTTTCTGAAGGCACTCTAACCCCGTATGTATGTACAGTTGTGTGAAAAACTATTTGCCCCCTTCCTGACTTTTTCTCACACTTAAATGTTTCTGCTCCTAAAAAATAGTTAACTATTAGTCAAAGATAACATAATTGAACACAAAATGATGACTGCCAAGACTTTTTGGGAAAATATCTTGTGGACTGACGAGACAAAGGTTCAACTTTTTGGAAGGTGCGTGTCCCGTTACATCTGGCGTAAAAGTAACACAGCATTTCATAGCAACAGTCAAATATGGCGGTGGTAGTGTGATGGTCTGGGCTTGTTTTGCTGCTTCAGGACCTGGAAGGCTTGCTGGGATAGATGGAAGCATGAATTCTACTGTCTAGCAAAAAATCCTGAAGGAGAAGGTCCGGCCATCTGTTGGTCAACTCAAGCTAAAGCCATCTTGGGTGCTGCAGCAGGACAATGACCCAAAACACACCAGCAAATCCACCTCTGAATGGCTGAAGAAAAACCAAATGAAGACGTTGGAGTGGCCTAGTCAAAGTCCTGACCTGAATCCCATGGAGATGCTGTGGCATGACCTTAAGAAGGCGCTTCATGCTAGAAAAGCCTCAAATAAAGCTGAATGACAACAATTCTGCAAAGATGAGTGGGCCAAAATTCCTCCAGAGCGTGTAAAAGACTTGTTGCAAGTTATGGCAAACGTTTGATTGCAGTTATTGCTGCTAAGGGTGCCCAAGCAGTTATTAGGTGCAGGGGCAATTACTTTTTCACACAGGGCTATGTGGCTTTGGATTTTTTTCTCCCTAAATAATAAAAACATTCATTTAAAAACGTCATTTTGTGTTTACTTGTGTTATGTTTGACTAATATTAAAATGTGTTTGATGATCAGAAACATTTTGTGTGACAAAAGAATAAAAAGTCAGGCAAATAGTTTTTCACACCACTGTATATTTAAGTTTATATTCAGTATACAGCAGTGTGGAAAAAGTCAGGGAGGGGGCGGGGGGGACTTCCTTCCTGATTTATTATTTGTTTGCATATTTGTCACACCTGGGCTGAATCCCCCCCCCCCATCCTCGTCATCTTACACTTTAAAACCGAGGGCCAAGGGGAGGAAAGCTCTAAGACATGGGACACCACTTGATTCTCATCACATCATCACCCTTCACCGCTTGCTGACTGTGACATAATTATGTTTAATTACTCGCATTTTTATGCTTCTTTTGGTCTCATCAGACTGCCGGTCCCCATCCTGCTCTGGTGTGGAGAGCAAAGAGGTGCCGGGGAGAAACTCCTCAGGGATGGCCTCTCAGAGTGCCGGCACATTCCAGTGGGTTCTTTGGGACAGCAGAGATTCTCTCCATGGTCGAGTGCAGTGGTTCTAAATTACTTTCTATCATGCCCCCTCCTAGGGGACTAAAAGGCCCGTCCCCCCTAGCCCCCATTTGAAATATTGGGAAAATGGAACAACACGGAGAGCTGTGAAGCATACAAGCGCACTCAAGAGTTTAATTGCACGTCGAGTACAATAAATTTGTATATGTTGGCAGTTTTGCACTAACACTGAAAGTACTCCCTGCCCCCCCCCCCCGACAGTTCACTGCGCCGCCCCAGGAGTTCACAGGGGGCGATTTTAACTTCAGCTTCGGAGAGGATATCCATTTTTTATCTGTCCGTGTTCAGGTTACAGTTTGTTCCTGAGCCCTCTAATCCAGATGTTGATCTAAAGCATTTGTCATAATGTAACAGCAAAAGCATCACACTTTGTTGAGGACACGGTCGTAGGGCGCCGGGGGCAAAAACTACACATTGCAGAGTTGGTATGCACAAATTTATAATGCAGATTAGTGAGCAGGATTTCCGTCATTCATCTCACTGTGATGTATTTTTAGAAGGACCGTAAATCCTTTGCTCCCTCTCCCTCTGTCTAATAGTTGTTCTGTGGTTTGATTTAGGTGGATTACTGGATGACGGTTGCCACGTGTGTTTGTGTGTGTGTGTGTGTGTGTGTGAACCTGCTGCACTCTTGTTTGTATGCCTGGGAGAGAGATGTAAAATTTTAGCGATGTTATTTAAGAATTAAAATTTAGTGCACTGCAGAGATCATGCTGTCTAGACTCTGGTAGTCTTGTAATGGGATTCTACCAGATTATCTCGATTATACACTACTTATAATTGTAATATGGGCGAGCCAGCAAGCCACGCAGTTCCATTTTGCCAACTTTAGCTCCTTGGTGAATGAGGGACATCAGGATGCTTGACATGTATATCAACTATCTACTTTGAGCAAATAGAAATGTCATCAAGTGTAATATTTAATGGAGTAGTGATGCATTTGGATCAGTTCATACTGTACTAATCCATTCATTAAAACAGAAGTGGCAGTTGCAGCAGCAGTAGTAGCTCATCTGACTCTGCCATTTTGGTCCTGGGATAATCACATGACACTCGCTGCTTCCTATACCATTAGGGACTTCATGAGTTCAAGACAAGCACAAATCTGCACGGGACCCATTTAGGACATGTGAAGTGTGGCTGATACACGTATCCCTATGGCTTCTTACGGGTTACATTATGACGTCATGTCATGTTGTGCCGGAAGGACTAGAAATTGTTTTCATTTCAGGGCTTTCCATTCTGCAACGTCACAATGTTTTCCTAGACCTGAGCCAGAAGTGGCGTCGTGCCATGTAGGTGAGTAACCTAAAGTCAGGGCTTAAGATTGGTGAATGAGGGCATCCAATTTACCGAGCAAACCGATGAGGTAAACGTTCCAGACAGTGGCCCAGACTGGCTCACCTATGCAGTATCTGGCCTAGATGCCAGGTTTTGGTGTTAAACATCTCCCCACACTGGTACCATGCTTTTAAGGCCATATGTCTCTTCTCTACAGAGCAACTGTTTCGGGTTTATAAAGGATCCTTTGTTCTTACCTTTTGTCCTTAAAACACCTAGTTACTCATAACACGGCGTAATGTGGGCCCAGGTAATGTGATATGTGGTTGTGATATTGTGCTTTTCTTCTCGCGGTATGTATCAGCTATCAACAGAAAATGTGAATTTTTGTACACTGAGTAACGCCATAAAGCAAAAGCACGCGGGTCATGAGTTTTAAAACACTGTTGAAGCAGATGTCCTTTCTTTTTCTTTTCCGCTTGTGCAAGTATGCGTATGCATATTAAAAGTACTTATCTGCTAAAGCTGAGGTAAAACATCGCTGGGGAAACTCCACAACCTTTCTTCCCTCATGAAACCTCCAGCGCTTTATTAATATTTCAAGTCGCATTCCATTATTTCTTTTTGCATTTGAAAGAGTAGCAGCAGAAGCCAAGCGAGGTGTGATGTCCCAGCTGGATCATATCTGAGACTGTAGAATAAAGCAAGGAAGGGAGTCAAATGATCTTATCACTAAATAATGGAGGTTCCCCGAACGTGTGCTCGTATCAGAAAAACAATTATGGGCGTTTAGCTTCAATCAAGCCAGTCAACCATGGAGGTTTGCATGCAAAGAAATCACAAGCTAACTTGAATTTCTAGGAAGGAAGATGCGTCAAAAATTGCCTTAATGTCATGTATCTTCAGGAGTTACGTAATTTGAATGTATCTTGATGTATCTTGGTGGCCCTCTAAAGGTGGGACAGTCTCGAGCGAGGGCAATGAAGTTGGCCTGGGGCCAACATGTGTCATCCAGGGGAGCCCGGAGATGACCTTGGGAGAGACATCAACGCCTAGCGAACTGTAAAGAACAAACTCACAGGAGGTCAACCATCTGATAATCCAGATGATCTCAGGTTTGATGAGCAGGAAGTGGCAATCAAAAATCCAAGTGAACAAACTCAGTGAAGGCCTAGACCTGCTCATTGTTGATCGGCCTTTGAACCGACAGCGACTGTCATTTTGTCTTCACCTAGCTGATGAGCCCCTGAGGCAATGCTCTTCCTCCACAAGCAACTCCGGTTCCTCGGCATGATGT
Organism: Oostethus manadensis; assembly: GCA_024372805.1. Lineage (NCBI taxonomy): Eukaryota > Metazoa > Chordata > Actinopteri > Syngnathiformes > Syngnathidae > Oostethus > Oostethus manadensis. The sequence goes on along the minus strand of QODF01000123.1, from coordinate 2,820,516 downwards.
CAAGGTGCATGGTGATGAGCACCATGTCATCAGCGTAGCAGAGGTGTGTGAGTTGGGAGATGATAGATGACTGCAAGATTGGCCAGCGTTCCATCGCATTCCCCAGCCAGTATCCGATCCCAGCATTAAAGAAGTTCAGCGCAGTGACGCATCGGGTAACGGGCTCCTGAAGTGGTGATGGAAGGTTTCAACATGTCGCTCTTGGCCCGCACCCTGCACCTGCCGTTACATTGTAGGCCCGTGAAAATATTTGTGTACTCGTGGGCTTTGGACATAAATTCCGTGATGAGACTGATGCCATTTGCAGTTAGCAGCGGATTTCTGGGCAGCCTGCCGCAGTTCCTTGATGGGCCAGTAAGTTGGCCAATGGTTACAGTTGTTGTTAGTCATGTCAGTGATGTGGAAGAGCCGAGCAACTCGACCGCAAACAGAGGCTGAAGTATTTCTCTGTGTTCAGCTCATTGTAGTCCCCTTTTCGATTTAGGATGACCAAGGATTGACCGAGGCCTTGAAGTCCACCTTTAGTGGCAAGAGTGTGAGTGGTGGTGATCTGCTCCCAGGCACCCCCAAGGCAGTTTGGGTGGTCAAGAGAGACGTCACTGGAATACTGGTGGGCACACTGGGGGGTGTGGAGGTTCTCAAACCAAGGAGGTGCAAGGAGCTCAGCACTGTGATAAAGTTGGTGTTGACTCTCCAGCACCCATGACCAATTGGTGGTTGATGGTCTTAGATATAGAGCTGGTGTTGCAGTACCAGGTGACGTGGTTGATTGGAGGATCTCCAGCATGTGGTCACCATTGTCGTTGGTGACGTCATTCCAAATCACTCTCCCCGGGGTCCACGGTGATGTTCATTTCGCCGAGGACAATGAGAATGCGCCGTAACTTATCATGCAGCTGTGCATAGAATGCATCCTGGGCTTGGTCATGGCGAATGTTTGTGGGGGAGGAGGTCACAAAGATGGACAGTTAGCTGAAGGACTGCTTTAAGCAAGCGTCTGATTGGCTACAAAGCAAAAAAAAAATTTTACAGAGAGCGTGCTTAACCCTGCCACAACCCTCCTCAATTTCTCATTTTTCATTTTTTCATTCCTCTTTGCACGTGTGGCAGAAAGTTATCAGGAAGAGTCAAATTGCCCTAAGAGCACAATATCTAAGTATTCCACTTTCGGAGCCGAGTATATGTGTATGTAAGACCTTTTTTAAACTTACAACTCTCCCCACGTTAATGGCCAATCACCGACCCAAGACTAGGGGCAGTTAAAGAGAAATGTTAAAGTAAATTTGTAAAGTGAAAAAAATGACTGCTGGTGAGCAATAGGAGGGAAAGATCAAGAGAGCAGGAAGAGTTTATCCCGTTCCCCTCATCTTCTGTCCTTTTATTCTCTGAGGCTCAGACCAGTGATCTGTATCTCGATTGGGCCTGCATACTGTAGTTTGAAATGATCCTTCCCAGGGGCTCCTCAAAATGCGTTTGGGCAAGCTTAAAAAGCGAGCTGATAGTTTTCAAAGTGCCGTGACAAGGGACTGACGCAAACAGATGCTGAGCTTTATCTCAACATCGGTACCCGAGAACGCAACTTTAGCACTTTGCCAAAAATTTCATGTTTCTGCAAAAGTAGTCGTAGGGTGAAGCACTTTACGGAAACTACAGCGAGAACACATCGAGTGTTCTGAAAAAAAGTGTTCAGGCTATGTTTTAATTGCTAACTCCCGCAGAAATCCTTGGGAATCACTCCGACGAGAAGATGATTCGGCGAGGCATTGTGGTTTATCTAATTCCAAACAGATTGTCCTGGGTAGGAGACACCAGGATGTGCGATACCTTTAAGTGATCCCAACTGAGACGTTTTGCTGTTACCGTCAGGGAAATTGGCAAAATTGCAGAATCCCAGAATGGAACGGATGCCACTGAAAGTGCCTCAGGTGAGCATGTGTATTGCATCTTATCAATACCTCACAGCACTGCTCGGATGTTTCAAAGAAAAAGGTTTTTTTTTTGCTTCTTTGACTGCTGATAAGATATTTATTAAGTCGTCATTTACATTCGTCAGTCATGTGCGGTTTAAAAACCACACTGCCTATGCCTGTTTTGTGTAGTACTCTCGCTTATCACGGTTAATTTGTTCCAGCAAGTTTTCACAAAACAGAATTCAATATTCAAAATGCAATATTTTTGAAGTTAAACACTGTTTATGACTGTCTAAATATGGTTTTTGCCATTATGAGAGTCCTGTAATAATGAAATAACGCCCCTGTAGCCACCTTTATTCTCCTGTTATTCTTTATATACATCCCATTGTGCAACTATAATGTGCAGGCTACGGAACCACTGCAGGGACACTACAGACGGTCACAACTTTAAATACTGCATGCTACCTGGGTAACTAGTTAGCCTTTAATTTGTCTATTCTAAACTCAAAGGGTTTCAAATTGGAGTTGGAGTTAGAGGTTGCTGCAGTTGGTCAGGTCTAGGTACAGCAACACTATGTGCTCCAAGAATGAGGTCAGCTGACTACCTGAATATACGGAATGAGCAGGTTATTCCCTCAATGGATTTTTTTTCCCCCTGATGCCACATGCATATTCCAAGATGACAATGACAGGATTCATCGGGCTCAAATTGTGAAAGAGTGGTTCAGGGAGCATGAGATATCATTTTCACACATGGTGTCCAGACCTTAACCCCATTTAGAACCTTAGGGATGTGCTGGAGAAGGCTTTATGCAGCGGTCAGACTCTACCATCATCAATGCAAGATCGTGGTGAAAATTGAATGCAACACTGGATGGAAATAAATCTTGTGACGTTGCAGAAGCTCATCGAGACAATGCCACAGCAAATGTGTGCCGGAATCAAAGCTAAAGGCGGTGCAACGAANTCCATCCATCCATCCATTTTCCACCGCTTATCCGGGTCCGGGTCGCGGGGGCAGCAGCTTCAGTAGGGAAGTCCAGACTTCCCGGTCCCCAGCGACCTCTTCCAGCTCCATCGGGAGGACACCAAGGCGTTCCCAGGCCAGCTGTGAGACATAGTCCCTCCAGCGTGTCCTAGGTCTTCCCGGGGGCCTTCTCCCGACCGGGCATGCCCGAAACACCTCACCAGGGAGGCGCCCGGGAGGCATCCGGACTAGATGCCCGAGCCACCTCAACTGGCTCCTCTCGATGTGAAGGAGCAGCGGCTCTACTCTGAGCTCCTCCCGGATGGCCGAGCTCCTCACCCTATCTCTTAGGGTGAGTCCAGCCACCCTACGAAGGAAACTCATTTCCGCCGCTTGTATCCGCGATCTCATTCTTTCGGTCATGACCCATAACTCATGACCATAGGTGAGGGTGGGAACGTAGATCGATCGGTAAACAGAGAGCTTTGCCTTCCGGCTCAGCTCTCTCTTCACCACGACGGTCCGGTACAGCGACCGCATTACTGCAGATGCTGCACCGATCCGTCTGTCGATCTCACGCTCCAACCTTCCCTCACTCGTGAACAAGAACCCGAGATACTTGAACTCCTCCACCTGAGGCAAGACCTCACTCCCAACCCGGAGGGTACAGTCCACCCGTTTCCGACTGAGAACCATGGCCTCGGATTTGGAGGTGCTGAGTCTCATCCCAGAAGCTTCACACTCAGCTGCAAACCGCTCCAGTAAAGGCTGAAGGTCACAGCCTGATGAGTCCATAAGGACCACATCGTCTGCAAATAGGAGAGACGAGATCCTAAGGTCACCAAGCTGGACTCCCTCAACGCCTTGACTGTGCCTAGAAATTCTGTCAATGAAGATTATGACAGAATCGGTGACAAAGGGCAGCCTTGGCGGAGGCCAACGTTCACCGGAAACAAGCTCGACTTACTGCTGGCAATGCAAACCAGGCTCCTGCTTCGATTGTACAAGGACCGAATTGCACGTAGTAGCGGGCCACCAATCCCGTACTCCCGGAGCACCCCCCCAGAGGACACCACAAGGGACACGGTCGAATGCTTTTTCCAAGTCTGCAAAGCACATGTAGACTGGTTGGGCAAAGTCCCACATACCCTCCAGTACCCTTGCAAGGTTGTGTAGAGCTGGTCCAGTGTTCTGCGACCGGGACGAAAACCACGTTGCAGCTCCTGTAACCGAGGTTCGACTAACAGTCGTGCCCTTCTCTCCAGCACCCTGGAGTAGACTTTCCAAGGGGGGCTGAGGAGTGTTATCCCCGTATGGTTGGAACACACCCTCCGGTCAACCCTTTTAAAAATGGGGACCACCACCCCGGTCTGCCAGTCCAGAGGTACTGTTCCGACTTCCATGCAAAGTTGTACATGTGTGTCAACCAACACAGACCCCAACATCCAGGGCCTTGAGGAATTCAGGGCGGAACTCGTCTACTCCCAAAGCCTTGCCATTGAGGAGTGTTTTAATTACCCCGATTACCTCAGCCACGGTAATAGAACGGTCTACGTACGTATCCACAGACTCTGCTTTCTCTACGGAAGGTATGTCAGTGGGATTGAGCAGGGCCTCAAAGTATTCCTTCCACCGACCAACTATATCCACAGTTGAGGTCAGCAAGACCCTGTCCGCACTGTAAACAGTGTGAACTGGGGGCTGCTTCCCCTTTCTGAGATGTCGGACGGTTTGCCAGAATCTCTTTGAGGCAGACCGAAAGTCGTGCTCCATAGCCTCACCAAACTCCTCCCACACCCGAGTTTTTGCCTCGACCACCGCTGAAGCCGCGTGCTGCTTGGCCTGCCGGTAGCTGTCAGCTGCTTCAGGAGTCCCGCAAGCCATCCATGCTTGATAGGACTCCCTCTTCAGCTTGACAGCAGCCCTAACTCCCGGTGTCCACCATCGGGTTCGGGGCTTGCCACCATGACTGGTACCGACCACCTTGCGGCCGCAACTACGGCTGGCTGCCTAAGCAATGGAGGCACGGAATATGGCCCATTCGGACTCTATATCCTGGTCCTCCCTCGAGATGCAGGCGAAGCTCTGCCGGAGATGAGAGTTGAAGACTCCACGAACGGGAGACTCTGCCAGACCTTCCCAGCACACCCTCACTACGCGTTTGGGTCTACCAGGTCTGTCCGGCATCCTTCCCCGCCATATCAGCCCCTCTCTTTACCTGCGTGTCCAGAACATGCGGACGCAGGTCTGGTGATACACCACAAAGTTGATCATAGACCTAAAACTGAGGGTGTCCTGGTGCCAAGTGCACTTATGGACAACCTTATGTTCGAACATGGTGTTTGTTATGGACAAACTGTGATTCGCTCAGAAGTTCAGCAACAACACACCACACGGGTTCAGGTCAGGGAGGCAGTTCCTCCCAACCACGCCCCTCCAAGTCACACTGTCATTGCTCACATGGGCGTTGAAGTCTCCCAGTAGAACTATGGAGTCACCAGCTGGGGTGCTCTCCAGAACCCCTCTGATAGACTCCAAGAAGGCTGGGTACTCTGAACTGCCGTTCGGCGCGTACGCACGGACTACAGTCAGGACCCTCTCCCCAGCCCGAAGGCGTAGGGAAATAACCCTCTCATTCACTTGGGATGACTCCAGCACAGAGGCACCAAGCCGGGGGGCTAATAATGAGCCCACACCAGCTTGCCGCCTCTCCCCTGCAGCAACCTCCAGAGAAAAACACGGTCCAGCCCCTCTCAAGGGGGCTCATTTGGTTCCAGAGCCCAAACTGTGGGTTGTGGTGAGTCCGACTATATCTAGTCGGAATCTCTCCGCCTCTTCCACAAGCTCGAGCTCCTTCCCCACCAGGGAAGTGACATTCCACGTCCCACGAACATGATTTGGTTTGCGGAGAGGAATTCCCGTGTGGCTTCTTCGGGGTAGGCCCGGCCAGGCCCCACGAGTGAAGGCCTGGCCACCAGGCGCTCGCCTGCAAGCCCCTCCCCCAGGTCTGGCTCCAGGATGAGGCCCCGGTATCCCACGTCCGGGCGAGGTGCGGTCATCCTTTTGACGTTCTTCATTAGGGTCTTCTGAATCACTCTTAGTCTAGCCCGTCACCTAGAACCTGTTTGCCTTGGGAGACCCTACCAGGGGCATAAAGCCCCCGACAACATAACTCCTAAGATCGCTCGGGCACTTAAACCCCTCCACCACGATAAGGTGGTGATTCACGGAGGGGGCCAGGCAGTGTATGTGATTGTTTCAATGTGTGTTTCAATACTGAGCTATGTTTTGATACTAGTTTTTCCCATAAGAAATAATGCAAAAAAAAAATTCTTCAGCCCTAAATAATTTTAATAATACAACTAATTTACCAACATTAACCCTCCAGATCCCATTTCTTTAAATATTCTTGTACATATTCCTATGCATATACTGTACATATGTGTGTGTATAGAGTATATATATACTGTATATACAATATATCTACATACAGTATATGCATATACTGTACTATATGTGCTTGACTTGACGTGTACTGAAATGATGTAGACTTGTCTCTCATTTATTGCGGTTAATTGGTACAAGTACAATTCAATATTAATAAACAAAATATTTTTGTAGTTAGTGCATACAATTTTTTATGGCTTTCTAATTACAGGTTTTACCATTATTAGAATCCTGTAGACATTAAAATAACACCCTTATAGTCACCTTTACACGGCTATTTTTTTTTTGTTTACTCCACGTTGCATAACACTAATGCGATCACTGCCAGGACAAAGGAGACAGCCGCCGCTCATTGCATATAGCAAGGTACCAGTCTAACTAGTTATCCTCCGATGTATTTGTTCTAAAGTTCAGGAAGTGTTTCAAATGGAGTGAGGGAAAAGGACAAAGTAAGAAGCCAAAAACATACCACTTCCACACTGAATGGGAGGCACATTTTTTTTTTTTACTCTATCACGTCAGACATGCCATGGCTGGCTTATTGCAGTGCTAAGGTAATATAATCCATGTCTCATCAATGTCAATTCACACGTGTGTTTGAATGAACATTTCTTAAATATTAATGTTTATCATGTACAAACTTAGTAGATGATTAACATTAATATTTAAAGTAAAATTGAACTGGATTCTTATGGGTTCCATTTTTACAGTTGTTTGTGTTCAAAAGGAAGCATTGATAAAGGGACCGTCATCGTGTGACCATCAAAAGCCAAAAAGTATATACAGAGTATGCTAGTATTAAAGAAACAAAGAAAGATTTTTTGAACCATGGCTTCAGAAGATTGAGCTCCAGAACTTGAAGAAACAGATCACTGATTCCTCCTTGTGTCGGTGAAAGGAAATGCATCTAGACTTTTCTGGATCTATAGCAGACGTCAAATGCATGTTTTTCTTCTGGCTATGTGGATGTTCTCCGGGTACTCCAAATACTTCCCACATTCCAAAAATACCTGTGGTAGGTTAATTGGAGACTCTAAATTGTCTTCAGGTGTAAATGAGAGCATGAAGGGTCGGCCCTGTGATTGGCTGGCAACCAGTGAAGTCTGCCTCTCAACTACAGTCACCTGGGATAGGCTTCAGCTCACTCATTACCCTAATGCAGGGGTGTCCAAAGTGCGGCCTGGGAGCCATTTGCGGCTCGCAGCTGTGATTTTATTGGCCCGAAGCACGTTCTAAAAATATAATTTATCAAGAAAACTAATAAAAACAAACAAAAAACATTCATTCATTCATTCATTCATTTTCTGTACCGCTTATCCTCATTAGGGTCACGGGGATGCTGGAGCCTATCCCAGCTGGCTTTGGGCGAGAGGCGGGGTACACCCTGGACTGGTCGCCAGTCAATTGCAGGGCAACAAAAAACAGTAAAAAAAAAAAAAAAGTGAGCTAACAAACATAATTTTAGTAGCATTTAGTCGCAGTATTGCAATATTAAGGAAAAATTACATTATTTTCAATGTCATAAAATAATGAGAAAACAACAAAAGTTGAACAAAAAGTGATCATGTTATCAAAATAAGGCCAAATATTATGGAAATAAAGTAATAATTAAATAAATTTGTGGTAAATTGTAAGTAGAAATTGTCAAAAACAAACAAACAAACACAAAACATTAGAAAAAGGACAAAACTGCTGTAATTTTGCAAGAATAAAGCCATATTCTAACAAGACAAAAAGTTGCAATTTTACGGGAATAAGTTGGTAATATCAGGAGCAAAAATAAGTAATTTTAGTAGTATAGGGTTGGAATATTAAATAATGTCATTTTTTAAATTGTAATATTATGAGAAACAGACACAAAAAAATAATTAAAAAAACAATTTTTGTGGAAATTAGGTTGGGGAAAAAGGTTAGAATATTATAGGAACAAAGTCATAATATTTCAAAAAGCAAATTTACAAAGATGATTTGAAAACAATGTTGAAATATTTGGGAAAAAGTCCCCCTAAAAAACAATAGCAAAAATGTGAAAAAAAAGAGCAAGTTCATGCTAATAATACAATTTTTCATCTACATCACAAAGCTGAAATGCATTTTTTTCTTGAAATATTTTTTTTACAAAAAATTAATTTTACGACATGTGAAAGTGGCCCTTGCATCCATTCATTTTTCACTATGTGGCCCTTGGTGGAAAACGTTTGGACACCCCTGCCCTAAAAGTACAACAGAAAGTTCAACAGAAAATGTATGGATGGAATGTAAAGTAAGGGATAAACTGTGGCTCCTGCTATAAAGGCTTTTCTTTTCTGGGATTTTCTGACCTGTGCATGCGTGTACGTGTGTGAGTGTGATGCACCCTTGAGAGAGAGTTCATGTGAGATGAATGAACACTCAACAGTGTGAGTAGGTGTCTGATGTTCTCCCAGAAGCTCAACACGCACATTGCTGAGAACACAAGACTACACTAAAGGCTGAGTGATACTCCAAATTATGCTGTCGAAATGAAACAAAGTCAGGGAAAGTTGGCAGGTCTGCACTAATATTGAAAGTCCTCCCTGCCTCCAAAGTTTAGCCCCACTATATGAGAAGCACTGTACTAGACAGACCGCAAGATGCATTGACGGACACGCGGATCATCACTACATCTTTACATTATGCGTGTATGCGTGGTCTAAAATAAACAGGAATGCAAAGAAAACAATAAGAGGATAATCTTACCACTCACTTTGTAACTGTTAAAGCGGAAGCATTCGCTAAGTATGCTCAAAAATCCCAGAAAACTCACTCAGAACACGTGAATTCCACTTAAATGACGTGGTGTCTTTGAACGCGACGCCTCGTTGCTCATAATAACACAGTTAAAGTCTGATTGTAATATGTTTCTATTAAAGAGACCAGTGTTACGTAAATAGAGTTTCAGACATCTGTGCCATCTCTTAACTTGATTTAAATTTTCAGTTAATTTACGTACCAATATATATAATCCTGCCCTGACATTTATTTTTCTTTCAATGAAATAAATACTGTAAAAATGTGCATTATTCAGACATAGTTTAACATGGTGATTAATCATGAATAATTATTTTTAAAACTGTGATTAATCTGATTTAATAGATATGTACTATATGTACAGTACATGTCTATATACTGTATATACATATATTTTCATTATATATCTATTTGTATATATATATAAAATGAAGAAATTAACAATGTATAATAATAAAAAAAATAAAATTAGTAAATTTCTTTCACATGCAGTACTATTGATTTAACAACCAATACAACTATATATATATATATATATATATATACTGTAGTGTTCAAAATAATAGCAGTGCAATGCAACTAACTGGATTAATTACTGTAATTAGTGTATTTTTATTTATTGGTATATATTTGGTTTATTTTTATATTTTTATTGCTACATGGCAAACAAGTTACCAGTAGGTGCAGTAGATTCTCAGAAAAAAACAAGACCCAGCATTCATTAAATGCACGCTCTTACGACTGCGCAATTGGGCAATTAGTTGAAAGGGGTGTGCTCAAAAAAATAGCGGTGTCTGCCGTTGACTTTACAAACTCTACTTACTATTTTGTACAAACGTTTTTGTTGATTCGCCAATCGTGTGAACAACTAAACTAATATTTACTGCTTTTTGCCATTTACTGTGGCATGGAGTCAACCAAGCTGGGGTACCTTTCAGCTGTTATTCCACTCCAAGATTCTTTAACAACAATTCCTTAACATTTGTTGGTTTTGCTTCCGAAACAGCATTTCTGATGTCACCCCACAAGTTCTCCGTTGGATTAAGGTCCGGGGATTGGGCTGGCGACTGCATAACATAACGACATAACAAGATTTTGCTGTTTTTTTATTAATATGTTTGGGGTCATTGTCCTGTTGAAACATCCATTTCAAAGGCATGTTCTCTTCAGCACAAGACAACGTGACCTCTTCAAGTATTTTGACATATGCAACCTGATCCATGATCCCTGCTATGCAATAAATAGACCCATAGTAGGAGAAACATTCCCATATCATATATATATATATATATAAACAACACAACAAAAATAGTTTGCAGTAGTAAAGATTTGGCTGCTGAATTGGCCAACAGAGGCAGCGTCTGCAGCGAAGTGCGGTCAAGCGTCTGGACCTTGTGAGGCGGGACTGGATGCTGTCATGGTGCTCAACGGAAAGTCCCTGAGTAAGTCATATCAATAAAAGACAGCTTTGCAGTTGGTCACAAACAGGAATGTGAATGTGAACCCAAAGCCATTTGCAGTAAAGTAATGTTGATATAGAACAAACCAGGTGGAATGCTTTGAAGACATTTGCGTTATGTATTTCTAAAATACTACTAATTCACATCAAAGATGCGTAGTGTTACATTTATGTTACATTGCTCCCCTGAAGTTGTAGCCTCCGTCTCTGTCTCGAAACATGTTTTTAATATTACCAGGTGGTAAATTATTTCTTGCTTTGTACAGTCCTTGAATTAAATTAAATGTCACTATATCTATGAACAAATCTGCTGTAACATGCTTTGTATGTGTTACCCCACACCTCTACCTAATATGTTACATAGGGGAATACCAGAAAACAGTATCCGGTATACTGTACAATGCTTAGTAATTAGGTAACTTTAATGATAATGTAATATTATTGAACCAATGTTGTGATGTATTCATTTCCGACATGACTATTGAAAATGAAAATAATTAAAACATAACATTTATTCAGTGTAATATAAATTAATTGAAGAAATATAGTTGGATTGTGATATTGGACACCCTAATAACATTCAGGAGTCCACAGGCTCGCTGATGTGGATAATGCAGGCACACCACGATGACTCAAATCAGATGGATTCTCAATAAGGTATTTTTTCCTTGTTTTTTTATTGTTTGAATTTGCAAGTCTTTTCTGCACAGCAGGGTAAACAGCCAAAGAAACATGGCTCTCGTGCGTTCTTGTGGGTGGAAAAAAAGGCTTGAGTACTCCTTCGATCGATGCATAAACAGCCATTTGGTTGCAGAGGGACAGCGGAAAAGGTTAACCAATAGTCCCATCACATCATGCTTTGGAAGGACAGCATAGGTCTGACTTTTCCCTTTGGATGCTTAGGGATGTTATATTCAGCTTTCGTGAGGTTGATTATAAGGTAAGATATGAAGGGTAAAAAAAAGGCTAAAAATGATCTTGGACTCCAGAGGATTAAGGCATTAGAATTGGCAAATGGCTTTAAAATAATATAATGTTTTGGAAATGACACACTAGCATGCAGTGGCTATGTAGTAGCTTTGTTTAAATGTAGCTCCAAGCGCGGGTGACGGGAATTAATATCCCGAACAGGAAGTAGTGTCACTATTACGCCACCATGCACATACATTGCACAAACGTCTTACACGATGCACGTCCATATCAAAGCTGCTAGTCCCACGGCAAAGGCTGTGGGCGGGTCGTTGTTTCGTCTTGAGAGGGCCGGGAGTACTTTCAAAGTCAATGCATACCTGCCAACATGTACACATTTATTGTACTATGCGTGTCCACTTTGTTGCATTTTCCTGGTTTCAGTTTCGAGTTCAGCCTGTACAGTACGGATAAATTAATGGATATTACCATTTTCTCATTAGTATTTGAATTTGGGGGGGCTCGTTGGGGCATGACAAAACAAATAATTGCGAACCACTGACTTAGTGCTTCGTACATCAGCTTCATAATCAGGATATCTGGATTTGAATGTCCTTTGGAACATCTCCATGTGCAGTTTGCACGTTCTGTGTGCAGGATTGTTTGTGTATATGTGTCCTGCGATTGGTCCGTGTCCATTCCAGGGTCACCCACCTCTCACTCAAAGTCAGCAGGAACTGCAGCTCGAATGTGTCCCTAATCAGGAGAACCACTATAGAAATGAGATGGATGGATGTCTTTCAAACGGGTTAAGTCCACCTGTTGAATTCTCAAACATCTAGAATATGATTATTTCTAAATGACTTCTGCCAAATGCTGCAAGCCAATGTTGCAGGCAGGGTTCTTTGTGGTGGACCACGAGTCCCTGAATGAGGACATCTCCCTCCCTCTTGCTCCAGTGGTCCCCTCCCATGGCTTTGAAGTGGTGGCAGATTGTGCACAAACAACATAAACCTCCATGTGACAAACTCCGTGATTTATCACCCCTGGCCAGGAAATAGCCACTAAGGCACCTCTATTCATTTTATAGGGTTGTTTTGTAGCTTTCGTACCTCCGGCTGGTCACTCTTTTGTAGAAGCCACTTTGAGAAGGCTGGAAAGCAGGATTCCCGGAACAAATGCCGAGCCAGACACAGAATCTTCTTACGAGCTAAGAAACTTTGGACAAAACAAGAACTTTATTCACGGTGTGTGTCCCATATAATCCAATTCACTTTGCAGGTTAATTTTATGAGGTCACCAGAATATGAAGTTAATTGTCAATCATTTACCCGTTCCCTCTGAAACAGGGCTGTCCAAAGTAGACTCTTCTTGGCCTGAAGCTAGTTTTTAGTGCCCTCGGCGTATTTTTATGCGGCCCTCCATGGAAAAAGTTAGGACATCCCAGCTAGAAACTGCCATAGGTAAAAATGTTGCCTTCTTCCTTCTCAAGCCATTTGGTTAAAAAAATACAGACATTTTTGAAATTTGCCACAAATACGGCAGGACAGAGGCAACAAATTGGGATTGACTTGTGCAAACACATGCTTTTGCATACATTTACAAGTCACGTTTTACAAATGATCATACCCTGCGGTGTGAACGTAGTGTGGTACTGAAAGATTTGCCACTAGAAATGTGTTTAGTGGGAAAATTGTCATCACACCTATGATTTCATAATTTGCAACTCATCATGGGAATGAATGCCATAGCAATTTCCATCCATCCCATCCATTTTCTATACTGTATACTGCTTGTCCTCATTAGGGTCACGGGTAAGATTAATTGCAGTGTCAAGGCAATTTCAGGGTGTGAATGATTTACTGGAAACGTTCTTTGTACGGGGTGGAATGATAATACTGCATAATGGTTTTTCATCAAGTATTCTGTGCACAAATTTGTTTTTGATTGATTTCTTTTTCTGATTTGCACAGGATTCAAATTATGCATACCGGTTTAAATATATACTGTATGTACACCCACCACTAATACTTTGTGTTAAATATCTCCTAGCAGCTCTCACCCTGTCCAGATGCTTTTTGTGGCCATCAGCGGGCTTCTGGCATCATTTTGGCTGGATTTTGACTACTCTTCTTGGCAAAATCGGTAGTTTAGTTTAATTGTTCGCTTTCCTGATACTCATTCGGCTTTTTATTAGTCAATTCACCATTTATTTATTTGTTCGGGGAGGGCCTGCAGAGAGCAAGCTAATACCCTAATTACAAACAAATCATTAAAAAATAATCGATGCAAAAGATAAAAACAAGTCAGAGCATTCAGATGAAGGTGATGACTGAATAACTTAAAACCAAGCAAATTTGAAAATAGGCAGGCAGCAGATGAAGAAAAGCCTCATAAATAGTCGACAGCGTTGCTGCACAGTATGTGGGTCTTAAGCCATCACCAGTAATGGATCTAATAGCAGCGTGACAAATTGTATCAAGTGGGTTTAATTACTGTTGAGAAGCGGGAAGCGTGCATATAAATGACATCTCAACCGTCAAAGTTGATAAACGTGTAGCTCGCCGTATCCTAACCCCGACAGTACTGAGGAACACAAGATTTATTTCTGTGGAAGACTGTGGGATGTACAATATTATCAGCTCGCTTGAGTGATGCTCCACAGAGCAGCATGCTTGCTAGATCAGTATGTCTGCAGCTGAGAATTTTGGGATTGTACATGCAGTATGCAGTTTGCAATGGCGGTAAAGTATTACGTTTTGCTTTTTGTGTGTAATAAAACAAACATTGGCATGCCAAAGAGTGGCAATGAAACAGCACTTTCCAGCGACCGCGAAGCAGCTGTACGTCATGCCAAAGAGGAAACAAATAACCAAAATAACAGCACCAAACAGGAAGCGACATGAAAACCAAAACTGAAGTCCGACCTGTCATGTGAAACATGACATAAATAGGAATTCCACGTTAATGGAATTGGCCGGGAAGACGGAATTGGTCAATAAAAACAGAATCTGCAGGGTGTCCAAAAAATGTATACACGTTTTAGCATCTGTCTGTCATGCCAAGCATTAGAGAAGACTTTGAAGACCAGGAGATTTATTTTCAATGGGTCACCCCCACACTACCATCCTGATGTTAGATCCTTCCTTGATGAGATCTTGCCAAACAGGTGGATTGGACTGGGCGGTTTTGTTGAATGCCCTCCACGTTCACCAGACCTTACACCACTAGACTTCTTTTTATGGGCATACCTACCTTCGCGTTGTCGGAAGTGTCTGGACCAGAACAGACATCAGTTTGAGAACCAGGGGAGACGAAACAATAGAATGATGTTTGTAAATTATTTGGTAAATTATGTAAATTATTTTCCATGTTGAAAATTAAACCATTTATGATTATTATTATGAATTATTATGAAGTGTCTATACATTTTTGGGGACACCCTGTACTATTAAACACCGAATCGTGCGGTAATTGACAATTTCATGGAAAAGGAATATTTGTGTGAGGAAGTACTTTTGTGTTTCTAATTATCAACCCCAATAGCCTTTTGATGGTCCAAATTACAGAAAGCATTGAACACCTCGGCTGTCGGAAAGGGCCTCAAAGAAAAATTATGCTGTTCCGTGTTTGTTGGCATTAATGTAAAACTGCTGCTGGTACATTCTGGACTAGGTTCTGGAAAATATGACTTGTATTTGTTTAGTGTTTATTAGAAATGGCGACAGAGTCTTGGGAGACCTGAGGATGAAGTCTTTGAGAGACTCTCCAGATCGTAGATGGATTACTGCAACTGTCTGATAAAGATGGTTTTGCTCGAGACACTTATTTCGGAGATGACGAAAATACTGACAATCACTACTCAGTGTTCTTCTAAGCATAGTCCACAAATGTTCTAAAGGGTCGGGACTGGGCATTTGGGAAGGCTATTCCAGAAGTTTAATGTTAGCCTGCTTTATCCATTCAAAAACCGGTTTTGATGTATGTTGTCATGTAGGAACACCCATTTGTGTCTGACTTTTAGCCAATTTGAGGTGAAATTGAAAAAAACTGAATGCAGTTCTTCTTCATGATTCTATCTAATTGACTTTTTCCGCCTTTAATCTTTCAAATTTACACTATTTTTTCTTAATATGATGATAATATTATTCTCCTAATATTATATATCCATCCATCCATTTTCAATGCCGCTTATCCTCATTAGAGTCGCTGGTATGTGGAGCCTATCCCAGCTGACTTTGGGTGGGAGGTGGTGTACACCCTGGACCGGTCGCCAGTCAGTCCCTGAATATTATGGATTTATATTTTAAATATTATATTTGTTCTTGTAAAATAAATGGTTTGTTTTAGTTTTCTTGATTAATTGCATTTTGAAAAAGTGATTGGCTGAAAAAAGCACTTGCCACACCCCAGGTTTAAAATAAACATGTCAGTCTTTCAGTACAATCCAGTTATTGCAGCGGCCACCCGCTAGAGGGCAGAATTCTTTATTTTATGTCATACTCACTGAAAGCAATTGTCCTTTTCTGATTGATCTGNTAAGAAGGTTAACTTTGACATTCTCTATATTGATTTATTAGCATTTTTGTTTTTGCGTATGATCTTACTGTGGTTTTTGATTGTACTGTTTTTTATCAGTGGGTATGTTGGTTGAGTAGTTTTGTGCTTTACTGGCTGTTGTGCAGCACTTTGGCCAGTTGTACTGTTGGAAATTCATTCATCCATTTTCTATACCGCTTATCCCCATTAGGGTCACGGGGATGCTGGAGCCTATCCCAGCAGACTTTGGGCGAGAGGCGGGGTACACATATAGGGCACATATAGACAAACAAACATTCACACTCACATTCATACCTATGGACAATTTAGAGTGGCCAATTAACCTAACATGCATGTTTTTGGAATGTGGGAGGAAACCGGAGTACCCGGAGAAAACCCACACACGCACGGGGAGAACATGCAAACTCCACACAGAGATGCCCAACGGAGAATAGAACCCTGAACCTCCTGACTGTGAGGCCAATGTGCTACCCACTCATCCACCTTGCGGCCTCAATTATATAAATATTTTTTTTTATTTGTTATTACTTTTTTCTGTTTCATACCAATATTTTCTTTTACCTTCATTCATAGCCTTCAACCTTCAACTTCATAGCTCTAATCTATTTTTAGTCCTATTTACTTATTTGAGCATTTGTTGTCATGTATCTTATTTCTATTTATTTACGAATATTCCTTTATTCTTATTTTATTTCCTCATTACTCACCCAGTTTAATGCAGCGTGTAAATGTGTTGTACTGCAAAAAAAATCTTTCATTTCTCTGAGTGTGTCTCCTTTTTTAACTTGCTGTATTTATTGAATGAATGTTTCTAGTCTCGACCTTTGCCCGTTCTGCTTTTCACCTCTGCAAATCCACTCCCCCAATTATATTTATACACATTATTGAAACAAATATATAAAAATTAAAATTATTTCTTAAACTTCAGTGTGTTTATTTATTCGTTTATTATTAATTTAATGAAAAATTGTGTGTGTTATTTTATACATTATATACAGTATACTGTGTGTGTGTTTTGTGTGTGTGTGTATGTATATATATTGTATACATATATATATATATGAACATATATATATATATATATATATACACACACAC
>QODF01000123.1:2779174-2794660 GCA_024372805.1 Oostethus manadensis | reverse complement strand
ATGAATTTCTCTTGGAGATTAATAAAGTATGTATCTAGCCATCTATCTAATAATATATATATATATATATATATATATATATATTGGCAACAAAGTAGCTAACTTCCACTGCAGCGCCGCTGATGTCTCGGCTGCGAGTAACCACCAGTTTCTTCAGACCCGCCGACAGTTCATTCATCCTTCTGTCTTCTCCGCTGTCCTTATAAGGCAGACGCAGTCAGAGTAGGTAATGAGGAACAAACTTACCTAACCCTAACCACTACTCATTAGTTCTTCATTAGTTCCTCAGTAGCTACTGTATTTTTGTGAGTCTTGTGTGTATAAAAACTGAGACCCTCCTCACCATCTTTCGTGAGACAGTGCAGCGGCTGCAACTCGCTCTGCCCCGGTATAAACAGTTTGCTTGCTTAACGCAATTTCTACCGTGCCATCCTTTGTGCCAATCCGTGGGCACAACCACAACAGCAGTTTATTTTATTTAAAAATTACTGCTTCAAAAATGGTATCTCCAAAAGTGGGGTGCGGCAAAAAAGGTTTGGGAACCACCGGCATAAAGAACACAGGACATCATCGTCATTTATTGATTTATTTTAAACAATGAAGTATATTGAGGTAGTGGAGTGATTTACAATATAGCCAAGCTAATATACACCACCAAAAAAAACCCCCCCACAAAGTACAAAATTAGGTATCTGAAGTATCAAAAGTATCACTATTTTGATTTGAAGAGCTGGTATCGGAGATATTGACCTTTCAGTATCGATCCCTCATATGAGCAAAGAAATCGGAATAGACCTGAGTGAGGTAGTGCAGTTTGTAAATGTATTTAGTGTATTACTTTGGGTAGTTCATATATTTACTTTGGCTGAGGTCGCTATTTTAGTTTGGTTGGAGTCTTAGTTATTTGGACTGCAGTGTTTTAGTCATTTTGAGTGAATTTGTGACTTTCGTTAAGTTTAATCAGTTTGGATCAATTAGTGTCTGTTGGTTTGGTGAGTGAGTTTGATAAGTTAGTTTTGGTAAGTTCCTTCAGTTCAGGGGTCTCAAATTTCAGCCCCTGAGATGATATTTTGTGGCCCCCGTCTTAATATGAAAGTCTAATGTTAGTGCGGCCCTCGAGTTTTATATGAATGGCACTTTTTACGGACCTACCAATCACGGTGGCGGTATATGGCTCCCAGGGGCGTGACATCGACCTGGCTTGATGCAAAACAGCCCAGAGTTTGAGACCCCTGCTTTAGTTGGTTAGTTTAGTTGCGTGGATTATTTGAGTTTGTTAATCGATTTAGTTTATTGCTTTAGTTAGTTCATTTATTCAGTTTGACTGCTAAGTTAGTATGACTGAGGGAGGTAGTTTACTCGGTTTGAGTTAGTCGAGTTAACTTGACTGAGGTGGTTTAGTTAGTTGGTGTGACTGAGCGAGTTACTTCGGTCAGTCCGCCCATCTGGTGCAGCAAATGGCCCAACTCACCAGGGAGGAAGAGGAGGAGGACGAGGAGGAGGAGGAGGAGGAGGAGGAAGAAGGAGGGAAGGGGGTCGGATTGAAAACAGATCAGCAGCCCTGATGATCGCAGCACGGCCGCATGTCTGCACAAGAAGCTCTTTTCAAGTCAACTCCAGCCTCCAAGCTTTGATCAAACTTGGAAAGACGCGCCGAGCGCGCCAAGAGCGAAGCGCGCAGCTTGGCGCCGGAGAAAGATGGACGATAAAAACGAGTCGGACGCCACTTTTCCCAGTCTGCTTTGAGGATAGCCGCAAACTCGTCGTCCGAACTTTCCCCCGACTTTGTACATGGAGGTCGGCGTCAAGCTGGGAGACGCGTGCTTGCTTGCTGTGGCGGTACCGACCCAATCCTGAGGAGTCCCGCAACAGCCGAAAGTTGACACAAAAAGGGGCGAGCGGGACGTGGAGGTGAAAAGAGGTAAGCAGAACTTTGCAGTGATGCTGTCAGAAGCACGTTGGACCGCAAAGGTTCTCTTTCCACCAATCGGTGCGTTTTCTTGACGCTCCGGCGTCTTTGCTCCTATCTTGTCCTGCTTTTTTTGCTTTGCTTTGCGTGTCAGCGGCAGACGAGCTTCACATCTCATTTGCACTTTCAACTTATCTGACATCGGAATCCAAAAAATGCCCCAACTTGCAACTTGATCCATATGGGAAGAGATGTGATCAGAAAGCTCCAGAACTTCCATGCCCACAGAAGTCGACACAAACACCGTGAAGTAGGATGCCCAAACTTTCCCCCCTGCCAGAAGCACCCTCTGTATTTTAATAATAAATTAAATAAAAAAATTATCCTATTTTTTTTTGGTTTTTTAATTAAATTTTATTAAAAAAGTACATCACAGCCTAGTGGTTTTGACTTTTGTGGTCTGGATAAGGACCTTATAATTCAGTTTTTTTTCATTCTCATTTCTCACTGTTTTTAATATTATGATATTTATGTAATTTTGAGACTTTTCAGTACTTTGCATGCATGCTTTTAATTGTATCCTTGTGTCAATCTGTGCTCTTTGTATTATTCCGATTGTTTTGGGAACCAGCCCTTCCTTCAGCATACTTATAAAATCTTGCAATATCCTGGCAAAAAAATGTAAGTATTTGAACCAAACCCCGCACAGTGTTTAGTTAGTGCATTTGATTTTGGAAATATATGTCGCGGGCCCATCAAAATGAATGGTGGGCAGCAAATGGCTCTTGGGCCGCAGTTTGGGCACCCCTGTGTTAGCTCATATTTAAATGCAGTATGTGCACTTTTGGGTGGGATGGAAAACTGTTTAACATGATGATCAAATCAGTCCCTAATCTCTTAATGCTTCAAAGCCAAGAAATAAACACGAGGCCTGAAGAGTGTGCAGCAGCAGCCCGAACACGTACTGCCTCACAGAGCCGTGTGTACGTATTGTTAACGGATTGAAAGTTTACTGTTTGCTCTCTGGGCTGAGTGGTCAACAAACACTTGACGCCTCTTTTAGTCGCTACATTTGCTGCCGTTGCTTTTAACCAATGCGGCTAATGAGCTTGAAACTCTTAAACCCTGGTTCATTTTGCAAGAACGAGACAAAATAAGATGTTTGTAGGCATGTGCACGGCCTACATGCAGTAGATGATGCTGGTCACGGTGGTGTTTTGTTTTATGGAATTATTCACGACATACGTTGGGGTTTGAGTTGTTCACTTGCTTTTGATATTTTTGCCATTTCAGTGCTTGTGGTTGGCATTGTCTTCTTTCTCTAAAAGTGGTTACGTTTAGCATCTAACAGACATGTTGTGTGTTGCATGTGCACATCGATCAAGCATTGTGCTGCAATTACTATAGCAACACAAGCACAACCCCAGTACAGGGGTTCTAAAGGGTTCAACTAATCCACGGGCTTCTGTATTTCCCTTTTTTTAATGTGGGTTCATTCCCCAGCAGGATTGACAATAAATATCCTCGCGTTCCTGAGGCTTTTCTCATCGAGTTTGGCGTTCCCACCAAAAAAGGTGTTTTGGTTGTGTACAGTTTTGTAGTCTGAGCAAGTCTTAAGTTAAAACACGTGTTACAAAAAACATAGCACATTTTAAAAAAAACAAAAAAAGAACCAAAAGCAAAAAAAAAAACCCAAACAAAAACCAACATGATTTGATGTGCACATTTTTGAGTGAAGACAATGTGTGTTTTCCACTTCACGTGATGACAAGCCCAGTCAGGGCCAAGGTGATTTGCATGAGTGAGAAAAGAAAGCGTTTTAGTGCATCGGCCCATTGTGAAGAATGAAGAGTTCCAACAGTTAAAGCCTACCGGGAGTGAAAGGGGGCAAAGAATGGATGAGCCTATTCAACTCATTCAGCCTCAATCGGGGGGCTCCGCTCTGCAGCGTTCAGAGACCTATAGTGGTCGTGTCACTTTCATCTCTGTGTGTGGATGTGATGAAACGTTTCTATTTTTTACTTTTATTTTCACGCCCTGATTTGGATCTTGAGCTGCTTTTTTTTTTTGGTTAAAATGAATTAAAGACAGGCAAATGAGTTAAAAGTGTGTGTGTGTGTGTGGGTTATAGCCCAAGAAAGGGTGAGGGGTGGGGGGGCAGCTTTTTTGAAAGCAAATACCGATGAAGTCTAGCGTACAGGGACAGAGAGGAGGGTTAGAGAAGCGGGTGAATACTATGTGACTCTAAAGTGGGGGGAGGAGCACCCTCTTCCACGACAACCACCCACTCCTGCTGAGTGACCTCAAAAGTAGAAGGGAAGGAGAAGGCGTTCAAACCCAACCCATGCGTCCCCAGTACTTATTTGACCGAGTTGAGGCGCTGCGCTGTCCCAAAGAAGCCATTCAGAGGCCTCATGGCTGCCGTAAGAAAATACAGCTTGCATGGGGGTTGTTGAGGCCTCTGTGGTTTTGTTGAAAATTATTTGCTGTGGCGTTTTAGTGCACAGAAATGAGGAGCGTCTTTTTCCCTCCCGCAACAGCCACCGAGCTAGAGTGAGAGTCAGCACAAAAGTAGGAAAAAGTTGGAGTTGTTGGGCGGACACCTTGGCCTACGAATGTTTATCTGGTTTTTGCCATTTATTTCAATTATGGAGCGTTAAACGTTGGCTGAGTGACATCATCTGTTCAAAGCAAAATGTTGATGAGGTCAATGCCTGGAAAGACATCCTTTCTTGGAAAATGTTTCTTTAGAATTAGAGTGCAGTAGTACCCCATAGTCTCAGTTTATTACCAGTTCATGTCTGTTTGAAGGTCATTTTGGGTACACTGAAATAACAAAATGAAAAACATAAACCTGCTTGCTTAGCTTTTGTGTAACCTGCTCAAACATAAAACTGCTAGTAGATAATCCTCCAATAAATCAAATGTCGAAATAATTTTTAAATATTATACAATAGTGTTTTGAGAGAATTAGAGTGAATGATTTTTCATTTGCGCTAAAGTAAAGTCCCCTATTAGCTGAAGTACAACCTTAATAGTTCCAGCTTGTGGCCAAGAACAACTGCTTGCCTGTCTCTGTTGTTTTGTTATTGTTGTTGCAGTTGTTATTACAATTCTCCCTCTCCTCTCTCTGCTCTCCCCCTCAGTCTTTTTATCTCTTCTTCTCTATCCCCTCCTGCTCCAGTCCGGCCGCCCCAAATTTGCATAAAAATAATCATGAAAATAAAAAAGTAGTAAAATCTGTGTGACAGGGGAGAGTACCTTATACTTTTCCCTGGTAGAGCATCTACTGCAGGGCGTCTACTGTAGATCATCAATACTATCTGCCCTAATGACTGGACAGGACACAAACAAACAAAAAAGAACAACAGCTTTCATTTTATCCACTTTTTTTTAAATCCATTTTCATATTTCACTAGCAAGGCCAAGGAGACTTTTAAGATGGAAGAGGGGTTTCAAGCTCTGGCTTCTCCTTGGCACTGTCACTAGCCATGGCTCCAACTATTTTTGTTTACGAAGTAGATGCGTCACACAAAACACTTCCTGTCCCTCACTTAAAATATGTACCGTGTGACAAATACATACATCTTGACATTTAGTACATTTATAATTGGAAAGATAACGCTAATGTTGTCACAGTATGGCGATCAAGGGTTCGACTCGCCGTTGGAATGGAATGGCATCACTATGTGCAGTTGGCATGTTCTCCTGGTTCTCAGGCTTCCTCCCACATCCCAGTAACGTTCATGTATGTGAATGCATGGTTACATACATGTGGCCTGTGATTGACTGGTGTCCAGTCCAGGGCGTACCCCAACTCTCACCCAAAGTTGGCCGGGACAGGATTCAGCTTACCGGTGACCCTAATGAGGACAGTTGGTTGGATGGTTGTTGTACTTGTGTGGTAAGTAGCTGAGGTAGTGGGTGCTGGTTTCTTGTTTACGTTCGTCTGTGGAGCACTTCACTGAATCCTGTCGCCTTTGCTTTTGGCATGCTGGCAGTCCAGTCCTTGCTTGTTTTACCGCTTGTTGTTTCACTCTCCTCAAGAAGTCCTGTTCATTCTGCTTCAAGGACGTGAAGTTAAGTAGACACCATCATATCCAGGATGGGGAGAATTAGGTGGAGGAAGGAGGCGTGAGTAACCCTCTCCTGCTTCCCCCTCTTTACACTAGAGCAGCAATGAGAGTGCACTCCAATCCCAGAAGAGAAAACTAAGGTCACCCAGCATTGTACCACTGCCGGCAAAAGAACAAAAAACAATACATGGTGTCTGAGTGACAGCTCGTGCACTTCATATACCATCTCAGTGTTTCCCTTACCATTCCCAAGAAGGTCAAGTTATTGTAATGTAATGTAAAAATGTAACAGACAGGGATGAGTATAGATATTTTCTATCGTGATGGCAACGGAAACAATCTGAAGGAAAAACAAAGTAGTTGAATGCATACTGCTCTACCTGCAGCAAGTACTTGAAGGTGATAATTGTGCAAGTAATGTCGTGCAAACGAATGTAGCATGTTGACAGACACATACAGTCAACACATTTGAAATACAGTGGTGCCTCGGTTAAGGTCTACCCCGGTTAGTACATTTTTTTGGTTTACATGCAAAAGTTTGCCTTGGTTTGCATTCGCCTGCTTGGTTAGCGTACAATATAGCAACAAATTGTTGTATTTGAGCTTGGTTTGTTTATGCAGCAATCCTGGATCACACGTCCGAGATGAAATCTTGCCTCAAAACTCTATTCCTCCTCTTTCTGGGTGTTGTTTGGCAAAGGTGTCCACTTCAGGTGAAATGATGTTAAATGTTCATCTATGGAATTATTTTTTGAATGTAAAACCGTGCATGTAAAAAGTCTTTAACAGACCTCTCTGCACAGATTTGTCACCATGAGTGCACTAAGGGTAAAAATATCCAAGCATAATCTCCTCTCCTCACCCTACCTAAAATTGTGTAAAAGTGATGTTAAATGTTCAGTTGTCCAATCATTTGTCATTTACAATTAATTATTATTTTCTGCATGTAAAACTATAATTACTGTCTTGAAAATGTATTATGTGTTCACATTTTTGGGTGTCTGAACCTGATGAATTGGATTTACATTATTTTCCATGGGAAAACCTTCCTTGGGGCTGCACGGTGGATGAGTGGGGAGCGCGTTGGCCTCACAGTCAGGTGGTTCAGGATTCGAATCTCCGTTGGGCATCTCTGTGGAGTTTGCATGTTCTCCCCTTGCGTGGGTGGGTTTTCCCTCCCACATTCCAAAAACATGCATGTTAGGTTAATTAGTGACTCTAAATTGTCCATCAGTATGAATGTGAGTGTGAATGTTTGTTTGCCTATATGTGCCCTGTGATGGGATAGGCTCCAGCATACCCGCAACCCTAATGAGGATAAACGGTATAGAAAAAAAATGAATAGATGAATGAAAACTTTCCTTGGTTTGAGTCGGACCTTCTGGAGCCGATTAATGACACTAACCAAGGCACAACCGTATATTGCCGGCCTTAAAACACCAACGGCAGTGCTCAGTCCCAACACCGCACACACGTTATGTCTTTATTACGCAACACGACTCAGGCGGTGTTTCAAAACTACCGATTTGGCACCGGGATATAACATGTAAACGACGAACATGTAAACAACCAACCCCAACTGTAGAGAAACGATTGCATTACAGATGACTAGTCCGCTTGCGTGCACGCGTGCGGTGAAGAGTCTGTCATTACTTGTAAACCTCGGGGGTCTGAACCTCACATCCTGGCCAAACCTTTCACATGCTCCATAACTTGCTTGTTGGATTACGAGAAAGCGTTTCATCAGCACCGTCGTTGTCTGTTGGCTTACAAAGGAAGCGCCAAGGTCTTTTGGGGAAACCCTGCCCAGGTCATGAGAGGTGAGGTAGTTTGTGAAAGGGGGATGGTGGGACACATTTCATTATCTCAACAGAAGATTAACTCACTCTCTGGACAATGGACAATGGAAAGTGTCAGATTCCTTTTTCCTTGGCCTCTTTTAAAATGTTAGCTGATTCTTAAGCGTTTCAGGATGTAAATAGTGAATGTGCGCCTTTTTATCACGGGTACAATTTTGCAGAGAAGGCGGTGGAATTGATGTTATTAAAAAAAAAAACCTTCTTTTAATCTGAGGTGTCAGACTAGTTCTGCATCACTAATGAAATAATGAGTTTATTGGTGAGACAGTCTCGTTATTCATTGTGGCTCCACTCGGCTAATGTTAGTCCTTCGGTAACAGCGTTGAAAGTATGTCATGTAATTTGGGGTCCCTAGACAACCACACAGAAGATGAATTACAGGATAACCCCGGTTTAGTGCTCTGGATACTTTCCAGGCAGTACTTTGGTCTCACAGTTCACAGTTAACTGCAGCATTTTTAAACATTCTGGGTTTAGTGTACACAATATGGAATGAAGCATTGGCCCTAATTCTGGCATTTTTCTTTGGCTGAAATGCCAAAAAAAGTATTCCAAAGGAAATGTAAAGCTGTCCTTGAACCACTTGGAATCAAGGCGTGGCTTCGCTTTTTAGGGTTTTTTGTTTCAGAAGCATGTGCCTTCAAAATAACAATCTTTGGAGGTATGGAACGGAAAACACAAAAGGGCCATAGCTTGATTGCCTAACTCATGCCGTTTTAAATCCGACAGTGGTACTACAATAATTAAGGCTCTTTTAGATGAATGAATAAAAGGCTTGGTAATTAAAAAACACAAAAATCCTGACATTTACTCATGCAATATATCAATGGACAATTTTACCCAATAATTGAAAAGGTGATGTAGCCTGGCTACTTTTCAAATCTGAATTCAGCCTCTGCACACATTGCTACAAAAAACTGCGATGCCCGTGCTTGTGATTAAGGACGATGTAGTCACCGATGCCATTCCAATTGCATATGCAAGATATTTTTATGACACATGTATTTTGTTTACACAGATAGACAACATTGGGCAAATGGCGCTTATTATTTTGAAGCGTGTTCTCTGTGTTGAGAAAGTCAATTGAAGAATGTTGGAAGTCAATGAAGACAAACTGGATGCAAGAAAAAACTTGCTTCTCGACTTTTTTTCACTGCATACTGTCATCGGGCATCGTAAATCAGGCTAATGCGCTGGCTACAAAAACAATGTCGATGTTCTAGTTAGTGATGCATATCAATGAAAAAAGACAAGAATCTATTGTCCTTGTACAGTGTAATTTTTTTTAGTACAGTGAAACATTGGTGTTCATCGTTAATCTGTTGTAAAAGGCCCGATGAAAACCGAAACTATAGGAAATGATATAAATCCAAAGGAACCTTTCCGGACATCCACATATATTAACAAAAATTACATTTCACAGGGCATAATTATAGCTTTACACGCAGAAAACCATGCCAAATATTCATAAATGAGGAATATCTGGAGTGTATTGTTCATGCAGACTTCCTGTACATCCTGGGAAGATCGAATGCGAGAGTGTTTCGCACCTTCTTTATCAAACTGTTGGCACTTGCTACTTTTTTGGCCCCATGGTGGGTTATTTAACAGTCACAGCACCGTGGTCAGCACCGTGGTGTGCATTCTTTGGGCTCTTGATTTTGCGGAACGATACAGTACGGGCAAACAGACTAGTTTTAGCGAACATTTTTGATCTTGTGAAAACAGGGATGTACAAAAATCGAGGTCTGGCTATATATGATATGCCAAAGACTCACAGATGGCTTTTGTTTTATCATCTTCATCACTTGTCAATCTGACTGTTCTCCCTTCAGATAGGCCGTAGCCAGGGTACCCCAAAATGGCAAATTTACACCAGCGTTTGGCGCAGGCCTTAATCTGATGCATCAGTAAGACCCACGGGGCCTTTACAGAGACTGTTGACAACAAAATGCAACCATACGGCTGAGAATTGATCAGATATGATTTAGACTGCAGCCTTTCATTGCGGCGGTGGAGATGAAGCCTTTAAGGCCGGGCAGATTTCCTCCCCCCAATGCCTCTACAGTATATGATGGGTTGGGCTATATTCTAAATTGCACTGATGAAGTGCCAGGCCACAAACGCCGCCCGGATAGAAGCTGGAGACATGAGTCAGACTTCAGCTTGGATGTGCCCGAGACACGTGGTTGTCTTTAGCCTCCTTAGCGCTCAAACTTTCTCTTTAACTCTAAAAATCTGTTGAATTGATCCCACCGGCTGCAATCCAAAATGAGATTTTATGTTTGCAGAGCAGCTCGTTTGAGAGCGTGGGATCG
Source organism: Oostethus manadensis (assembly GCA_024372805.1). Taxonomy (NCBI): domain Eukaryota; kingdom Metazoa; phylum Chordata; class Actinopteri; order Syngnathiformes; family Syngnathidae; genus Oostethus; species Oostethus manadensis. The sequence goes on along the minus strand of QODF01000123.1, from coordinate 2,784,498 downwards.
AAAACAGAACATGCAGGAATATCTCCGTTTTACATGTAAACACGAACAATACAAATTATTACACCAAACAAATATTTGTCCGTTGATCTGTAATGTAAATGTGTTTTTTTGCATGAGCCCAATCATTTTTAACATTCTCTTCAGTCAAAACTGCTGAATTTGCTCATTCCCCGATGCTGAGGCTGCCGTGAGCGTCGCACTGCACGCTGAGGTTTAGGTTTGTCAGCGCGAAGCTGAGGGACATCACAAGTGCCAACAGGTGGCCTTAGAGGACATTCCAGGACAAACGTTAATGAAGACGGCAGGAGACACGCATTCCGTGTCACTTTACCTTTTCAGCCATGCGGACACATGGCAACCGTTTTTTTGGATGGGTGAATTTGGCATTTTTGACAATGCCAAAGTCTGAGTAGATAAATTCCAAAATGTATTCAGTATTTTTTGTTTCTATATAGAAAGGGCCACTATGTTACCATGCACAAAATATTCATTTTTTAAGCCGACTATAGTAAATATTACACTTTTGGGACAAATGAACACCTTTCTTCACGTCAAAGTGATTTTGCATTTAGTTAAAAAACTGCTGGGATGCCCGGATCAAACCCAATGTAAGTTTAGACGCGTAAAACGCAGAATACTGAGTGCTTATTGCACAGGCTTTTGCTCAGATGGCAACGATGGTGGGATTTCATTGGGTCTGACATAGCGTGGAATGGAGGAGGTACAGGTTTATATTTGCAGAGTGAAAAGGAAGAAATTGTCTCAAAATTCACAAAGGTGTGTGTTTCATGAGTGGAGCAAAAAGTAGCATGAATTACCTTTGAAGAATGAATTAGGCCATTTTCTCCCCCCAAAAAACGCATCTAAATCAGCCAAAGTGGTGTAAAATGTATGTGTACGCAAATTTACGACATTCATTCATTCATTTTCTATACCGCGTATCCTCATTAGGGTCGCAGGGATGCTGGAGCCTATCCCAGCTGGCTTTGGGCGAGAGGCGGGGTACACCCTGGACTGGTCGCCAGTCCAATCGCAGGGCACATATAGACAAACAAACATTCACACTCACATTCATACCGATGGACAATTTAGAGTCGCCAATTAACCTAACATGCATGTTTTTGGAATGTGGGAGGAAACCGGAGTACCCGGAGAAAACCCACACACGCACGGGGAGAACATGCAAACTCCACACAGAGATGCCCAACAGAGATTCGAACCCTGAATCTCTTGACTGTGAGGCCAATGTGCTACCCACTCGGCCACCGTGCGGCACATTTACAACAGTTTTTTCAAAAATGATTACATTGGTGGGTGTTATTTACATTCTGTCAATTTACATTTGTTTGCTAAGTGTGTGAGGCATTATTCGGGCTTAAGTCCGGGTTGTGTTGCAAGTGAAGCGAGACGGGATTCGACGTTTTTATGCCGTCCCAGCAGCGCGTGGTGTTTTGCTGTAGGTCCTGCAAACAAACCCATGCAAAAAGCGGAGATCAAATCTATCCCTGACTTCTTGAGAGTAGTGTCGAAATCCTTAAATAGTTTAATATTATCGAGTGCCACCAGCAACGCAAATATTTTTACACCAATAAGTGAAAAACACCCCAAATATGCTTTTGTCTGTAATAATTGTTAACGTTTACGAACAATGCTTTTGATGTGACATGTCACATAAACCACCACGGCCACCAGGCAAGAATTTTGGTTTTGGGGTGGGAAAAATCATTGTGTTTTATGATGTTGGACAATATCGAGGGAAATATAAATGTTTCATTCAAGACTATTATTTATTTTGTCGTACAACAATGCAACGGCCTGCATTAGGGAAAGACAGACTTGGTGCACAAAAGTCTCCTCATTGTGAATTACAGTGTCACCTGGTGTCTTCACAGTTGCTACCGGTGTCACAGGTCGACATAAATACAGCTACGACTTGAAGGTGTCTCCCTCTTGTCAGCAAATGCTGAGCTGTGGCGTGGAAGTAGAAACAGCTGGGCCGCAACTCACACAAGCATTCCTAATAGAGTGCTCAACCCAGTGGAACAACAAGGCGGGGGATGCACTAACCCCAAACCTGCGGGAAACGTTTTGGTGTCCTGCAATTCTGAAACGTAACTTTCTGGCATCGGGAACACACATGCACACACATGCACACACATGCACACACACACACACACAAAGAGGGTTTTGCTGTTGTTTTTAACAGCTGAGTGGGTTTGTGGTAGGGTGTGAACAACACACTGAGGATGACCGACCCGGAGCAAATGTTTTAGCGAGCTTGACTCTGCAGTGACTTTTAACGCACGACCAAAGCGCTACTTCAGTGTGAATTCAGCTGTTACATTCCTTAACACAATACTAGTTTATATATTCTAATAGGGCTGCACGGTGGCTGAGTGGTTAGCACATTGGCCACACAGTCAGGAGATCTGGAAGACCTGGGTTCAAATCTCCGTTGGGCATCTCTGTGTGGAGTTTGCATGTTCTCTCCGTGCGTGTGTGGGTTTTCTCCGGGTACTCCGGTTTCCTCCCACATTCCAAAAACATGCATGTTAGGTTAATTGGTGACTCTAAATTGTCCATCGGTATGAATGTGAGTGTGAATGTTTGTTTGTCTATATGTGCCCTGCGATTGACTGGCGACCAGTCCAGGGTGTACCCCGCCTCTCGCCCAAAGTCTGCTGGGATAGGCTCCAGCATCCCCGCGATACAGAAAATGAATGAATGAATGATATTCTAATAGAGCTTGGTAATTGATTACCCAAAAGATTCATCCTCAGCCGGTCGAACAATCAATTAAATACGCTGACCACCGCAATGACCTATAAAAAGCCCCGGTGACATGTGGGAAACGTTTTACACGTGCTAAAGTGTGTCCTGAACTGTTTTGTGCTTGACTTGAATTAATGATGTCCTTAAGTGACATATAGGAAACATTTTCTAGTGGTTGTCATGTGACGATACCAAGATATGGCTTCCCCAACAAGGCCGTGGGTCAGGTAAGGTAGATCATTTACAAAACCTTTTTTTTTTTGCCGTTTTAAAGCCAATGGACAAATATGGTTATTATGGTCTTATATGTAATGTTTTAATAGGGTGGCCTTTTAGCCTTAAATTTGCTATGGTATGTTTAATGTAATGTGTAGCAGTAACATGCTGGGTTTTTCAATGGACATCCATCCATCCATTTTCTATGCCGGTTATCCTTATTAGGGTCACGGGTATGCTGGAGCCTATCCCAGCTGGCGAGAGGCGGGGTACACCCTGGACTGGTCGCCGGTCAATCGCAGGGCACGTATAGACCAACAAACATTCACACTCACATCTATGGACAATTTTTAGAGTCGCCAATTAACCTAACATGCATGTTTTTGGCATGTGGGAGGAAACCGGAGTACCCTAACCCGGACGAAACCCACACACACACACACAGGGAGAACATGCAAACTCTACCCAGAGATGCCCAACGGAGATTCGAACCCTGAACCTCCTGACTGTGAGGCCAATGTGCTACCCACTCATCCACCGTGCGGCCCCTGGATATACGTTCTGCTTTGTGGTACGAAGCACAAAACAGTGTCAAGTGACGTTACACACATGTACTGTATCTAACGTCACTTGTCTCTGACATGAGTTGGTAATATCCATCCATGGATGGTAGTATTTTAGAATAACCCTCCCAAATGTCTTCTACGTGTACGATCTAGCCCCCGTCGTTACTTTAAACGCCTCTGGCTTCTTATGGGTTAAATGCATTCTATTATCTATCCTTTGCATGCATGTCTGTAATACAAAAACTGAAAGCGTGTCTTTGTGGATTCCATCCTGTTTGTGAGTCAGTGCACGCCATAAGCTTCACATCTGTTTTGAGTTGATACATGGAGACAAAGAGATCAACTACAGGATATTGCGTCGCAAGAAAAAGTAGACTCGGGGGTGGGGTACGAACCCATCCAAGGACTTTTCTCTGCAGTTTTAGGGTGTGCTCACTCTAGGCCGTTGGTGCCGTGATGGACTGTGTTCGATTGCCCCTGCCTTTCCTGGACCCCACTGGACTGCACTCACACATTTGCTGGTCCTATCACTTCTCTTGGGCTATATTAGCGTCATTTCCACAGACTTAGTGAATTATTTCAAGTCTTTGTTGGAGTCTTACTGATCTTTGCCTCGTGGAAGGTGACGGCTCAGTCCAGGGTGTACCCCGCCTCCCGCCCGATGTCAGCTGGGATAGACTCCAGCATATTAGTGACCCTAATGAGGATAAGCGGTATAGAAAATGGATAGATGGAGGTTGGGTAATAGTTATTATGTAAGATAATAAAGTCAAAATATTATGATAATAAAGAGTGAAAATATTAAGAGACCAAATGCACAGAAGAAATATAATAAAAAGTAAAATTAAAAACAGCATTTTTTTTAACATCTGGCCCTTGGTGGAAAAAGTTTGGACACCCCTGCACTAAATGTACGCCACACGTTTTCAGTGATGCGAGCTTCAAATATACAACATTTTGCCAGCCTGTGAACACACTCGGACCCGCTAACATTGAATACCGCTGAGGTTGTTGAATTTGGCCAGAATCGGAATTTTTTCAGAAATACACGCACGCCTCTACCATACGGGTAGGCAGGATTTGCTAGTGTGAGTACCCTTTCAGATGCCTTTTACATGACATGACTTGTTATCTGCTCATTACTCTGAATTTTCTATGACCCGCTGTCATAACGGCTGACAGACAGACTGCCCGGAATGGCTTAATGTCAAATTCACATTCATGTGGGGAGTTGGTAGAAATGCTGTTTCAAATTTGCTCAACCAAAAAGAAAAGTTTTAGATTGAAAAATCAGTGGCCTGCTTTGCACTGCATCAACAAAGAGTCCAAATGAGCTGAAGAAGAAAGTATTTAATTGGTGAAAAGATCTCTCAATGAGGGAACAAATGGTACGGTAAATTAAAGGGCTTGAGTGAAATTCTATGGCAAGGGCATTCATGGTGGTCAAAGCCGGCCATTTCGGGCATAAACAGCCCAGTCTGAATTATACAAGGAACACGCTGCATTCAGATAAACACGAGCTACAGCTAAGCACAGTGTAAGATGGAGCCTGCATAGTCGCCCCTCACCACCGCCTCGTGGTAAAATCGTAGGTTTTCTATGCAGGGATTTTCTAAAAACATTTTTCACATTTTTGTGTAACTGGGAAATGGTTAAGAACTTCAGTCCATAGGCTGTCCAATTGGATGTCCCGCAACTGAAAGAACCATTTCAAAGCTGTCTGAAGCTGCTTGTCATTTTCCCATACCAACAGTTAACAGGGTTTATATA
>QODF01000123.1:2644202-2770504 GCA_024372805.1 Oostethus manadensis | reverse complement strand
ATATATATATATATATAAGCCAAGCATGTCCGCACCAACAAGGAGATGCATTAAAGCTGCAGAAGAGGAAATAAGTCAGTGTTTTGAAAGTACAGTAGTACTTCGCCACTTCACACTATCACGGTTTTTCGAAGATGTATTAATAAATTATGCTGTTTCACGGATAAATGCTGATTATTATTAGTGGAAAAAATAGGCATATTTTACTTTTATGATTTTTTTTGCCTAAATTAAGCATTTTCAAGCATAAAATAGCTTACTCAACTAAAAAAAAACAAATAGAAGGCATGCAGAACGCAGATGCATTAAAAAGGCAACGGCACGGAGGAGATGTGGAAAGCTATGTTATGGTTATCCGTTTTACCAGATGTCTTCTACCGGTAAAGGTATACCATTAGGAGGTAACGTTTTTTTCCTCACGCAGCTAAATCCGCTAGAATGACCACCATTTCCCCCTAGTGTTTAGGAAGCACATATGGTTTGTCCAAGGATGGAATTGGAGATGGTGCATGCAAACTGCACTTCACATACAATTTCACACAATATCTCAGGAATCCTACCACTTTAGTGTTTTTGGAAAAAGTGAGTTACTGTTTCGATAAATAACCAGCATGTATTTATATTTTAAACTGCTGGCGATAATGGGGAACTTTGTAATTTCATTGACAAGCTGCTTGAATACTTAATCAAGAGAATCTACTCACCCCAAAAGGCCAATAGCAATGGGATAACGTGAGAGTTCCTTGAGACAAGATGGCTCGATGGTAGGTTCCAAGATATTTTGGCAGCAGAAAAGAAAGAAACAGATGCAGCGTAAACCTGTTAGTCGCTCACCTCTAATCGGCTTACATTGGCTCCGTGACAGGCGACTGGCACCTCTGAAGGGTCACAGACATGATTGTTGGTGCACACACGGAACCACAACCATTCACACATTCTGCAGGTTGAGTGCATTTTCTTATACAGGCGTTTTATGCCTGTTTTGAATTGACCGTAGTCTGCAGTCTAAGTACTGGTGCTGTTCCTACGATGGCGATGAAAGTCAAGTTTTGGTGTAAATTGGAACACATACCTAAATTTACGCCTACAGTAATCAAAAAATCCAGGCTATGTATTTGCCACATCCCCAAAATTCCCGGTGTTCGAGGAATTCACATTTTTTGGAATAACGGTCACTCTTTGTGCATTGATTCCCCAAAGACAGCTTTTGGCTTTTGGCACATAAGAGGTGACTCTCAGTGTAGACCAGTATTTCCAGTCTGCCTGGCTTCGGGAGTTAACCAAACCTACACACTAATAAATGAAGAAAATGTCCCCGTCTCGTGTTTTGGCCGCTTCCACGGCAAGAAAAGCCAATCCGAGTGAGATGTCTTCTCTCTTTACAACACGGTGTCGACACGTGCAGGCGGTTTCTCGTATGTCTCGAAGCAGATTGGGGACTGGAGCCAACCATCTAGCGTGCTAGTGTGGATGGACGTTCCCTTCACACGACTGCTCCGATTCGTGTTTGTTCTCAGCAGCAGATGATCCTACCAAGTCAAACAAGTGGCACGTTGCCACGTCACCAGTCCATTCACACACACGAGGAGGTATTGACATAGTGTGTGTGGCTAAAACCTCAGCACTTAAAGCCACTCACATTTTCAATTGGAACAGAGGGGGGCATTGTGAACTCATTACATCAAAGTGAGAAACCTGCGTGTGCTCAGGGGTTGACCTGACATTACTTACACCGAGAGAATAAATATATCGGCAACCGCAATGAAACAAGCCGTGAAAACCTGAAATTGCATCGGCAATTCTGGCTCAGTTCTATGCCAGCAAGGGACTGATTGTTAAAGTAGAGGTGAAAATATGCATAGCTTTGTTCAGGGGTACGAGTAAATTCACGTCCATGACCTAACCGTGGATTTCTCCTCCTGTCCTAGTTGTGGAAGGTTCAATGAGCAGCATGGACACTTCAACTGCAACCGCCACTGACAAGAAGGAGTCCAAGGGTCCAGCCTTAGATGGAAGCAGCTTCTCCGAGCTCCCAAAGAAGCCTTCACCCACCTCCAGAGGTACAGTCGTTTTCCAAAGCTCCATTCTTATGAAGTCTTTTTGACTAAAAAAACTCTTTTGTTTAACAAGCAAATGTTCTATTATGTATCCAGAACGTCTGGAAAGGCCAAAAACAATGACAGAATATAAACTGTACATACTAAAAATGTTGTACTTCATATAAATTTGAGTTTTTCCCACTATTTTTTCATTTAAATGTCATTTTCCGTACAGCGCTATAGTGCTTAATTTAAACAAGTTGTATACAGCATACTGTATATACACACACACGTAGTAGATATATATATACACACCCACACGCACACAGTACTGTGTATATATAAATTATATATATATATACACTATGTATATATACAGTATATATATGCACATGCATATGTATGTATGTACGCATGCATATGCATATATTTTATTATGTAAATGTGTTGTGTTTGTTTGAGTATATATGTACAGTGTATATATGTATATGTATATGTGTGTACATACTGTATGTTAATCATATATACGCACACACATGCATATACACTGTATGTATGTATGTATTTTATGTGTCATTTAATTTTAATTTATTTCTAATAATTGCACACACTTTTTCAGTAATTAATAATTAAATTTAACTTTATTGTACAAGGTATGTTCTACGTGTATGTACTAATACATGCATATAGCGCATGTACATTAGATGACATGTCCGGTCTGTAAGGAAACTTTGTTCAGTTCTGTATTTATAAGTTGTAGGATCATGCTCCACTGTGCAGCCAACATAAATTCAAACACGATCGCTATTTGGTGACACATGAAACGAGATGCGGGCGGCATCTTTTGGAGATGTCAGACAGAGGATGATGAAAAAAACGCTATAATGAGGTTGAGAGACCTTGTTCTCACCTCCCAAGTGTACATTTCATGAATTACTAAAGCAGTCTGGCATAGCAGTGGACGCCATGATGTATCAGAGGCGTCTCGTAAAGCCCGCAAAAGAGGGAAGGGCCTTTGAAATGCAAACAAGAGCTCCTATGATATTGTGGTATTAGCAGTTTTTTTTTTCTTAATGATGAGCTTGGTGGCCTGCCACAAGATCAGCCATAAGCATTAATTGTTTAGGGATGCCGGGTTTAAACTAGGGCATTTCTGTGCACCCTCCTTGGCACCTCCACAAAGAGCGGACACGTATTTTCCAGCCAGCAAAGAAAATGTTGAAATAGCACAGGGATGAATTATTCACTATTATGACCATTGTGATGCATGGGGATTGACGTGTCATTACCATTACCTACCACTGACAGAAAAGTCATCCTCACATTTGCACGGCAGTTTGGGGATGTGAGGCAACAAGAGCGTGGATGCTGGCCGAATGTTACTAAATAAGAGGCTCGTATTAACAAGATGAGAGCTCTTGTTTTCATTAGCCAAAGCATGACGAAAAGTAGGATTAACGAGGCTGTGGGACCTTCTTCGTGCCTCTGAGGTACTTGTGTCATGAATTACTAAATGCTGTTGGTGGACCAAGCGAGTAGACTTTGAAACCCATCATCTGAGAGGAACATATCATTCATTTTGTATTACTCTTTCATGAAGGGCCTGGTGGCCTGCCACCACCAAGCTTATACTTATACACCACAAGAAAAAAAGTAGAACGATTGTCCGTACATACTTTAGATGTGCTGGTTTGTGTTTTCCCGTTTGTTTTTCCTCTGCTCTAGTCAGTTTTTAAATGAGCATACATGCACAAAGGAAAACATGGCACTAATTTAAATAAATCAAGAGTGCTTTCTAAGATGACACAAACTTCTTCCTAAAGGGGTACTATTTATTTTGCTTAGTCGGTACTACTACTTGCACGTTAACCCCTTGCCGTTCTGTTTTCACAACTTTTCTGCATGTCATTGGAAAGGTTAATCTGTTGAAATTGGACTGATGAACACCACTCCAGGATATTACTACCATTACTACGGTGATGGTAGACCAGTGGCAAACATAAATATGTAGGAATCCTCCCAGTATTCCCACAGCGGATCAAAATCAGACAAAATGACCCTGTTACCCTGTTGGCAATGGTCCAGTCAGTTTTCCACATATTATAGCTTGGAACTTCAGTCCGCCAAGATGCAGTATCCACACGGCGCTACCAAAACCCTCGACCGACGCCGCACTCAACCCAAATGCTTAGCCTGTCTAGACAAATCAACTTCTGTACATAAAAAAGTACCGGCCCCGGTTCTAGCCTAAGTAGCTCAGACCACTCTTAAATTGGGAAAACATCGATTTACTGATCGATGAGTTGAGCTTTTGTCATAGAAGGAACTCCTGCGTAACGGAGTCACGTGAAACTTTTTTCTGTATTTAAGGCAAGCCAGTGTCGGGAAGCCGTGGAGCTTTGTTTGCATGGAGTTAGTGAAGACTCTGCCCTTGTGTGACCAAGGGTCTCCAAATGGAACATCTTTGCAATGACTGACAGTACTGTAAACTTTTAAAAACCTGCGTAAAATACTCACTTTTTGTCACATTTGAAAAGGGATTAGTTAAAGGACTATTTTACCCCCATTGTGTTTTCCACACCATACCTCCGAAATAGTTTTAAGGCATGTTTTTTGGGAAAAAAAATCATTTTTTGGTCTATATAAAATTTCTCTTTAAAAATGACCACGTTAGCTTCCAAAAAAACCAAAGCCATGATTTTACTCCAAATGCTTCAAGAACGGGTTTACATTTACCTTGGGTACTCCTTTTTTAGAGAATTTTAGCCCAAAACCCCCAGAATTTGAAGGGGTTACAGTATACTACCTTACAAATGAAAGAAAAGGAAAGCATCTATGTATTTTGTCTTGTTTTATGAATACGCACAATGGTTTTGTCTTAAGAAGACCTGCTTTGTTTCCTTTGAACTGTGTTAAGACATGAATAACAATGTGTGTCAGGATCCGCGTGTTTTTTCTGAGGACGGAGATAGCTTGGAGCTGTGAGTATAAAAGTGCAGGTTGGCTTCAATCATAAGATAAGAATCGGGCTGCTTTCTCAAAGCCTTGTTAATGGTTCTAAATGGGCACCCGCATTTAGTGTGACAGACTACAGCTTTCCCACAGCTTTACAGGGCTTGCTTCCACAGGCTTGTCACTTGCAACCTGACTCCAAGGCCCAAGGATTTACAGGTCTGCATTGACCTGAGCTTCAACTATGTCAGTGTAACATGCGTTCAGATAAGGTGCTTGCATCTGGGACCGTACAATGTCTCACCATTTCAAAAGGGGAATACTGGTGAAAGCGTGCACCTCTCCTCCATACTCGATAACTATACTGGAATATTAAGTCTAGTGTGTTTGCCACCTCCCTACATCTGTTTCCATCACAGACCAGTATGTTGAGTTTGAAAGACACATTGGGCCATCAAAATCAGGATTCCAACATTTATAAGGTTTTGGCCAGTTGAAGTCAAGGTGTACATGTGGTCAGGTACTGGCTGCAGATCCAGAAGAGACATGAATGTCTGTGGCACGTTTATGGGTGGCTGAACTTTGGCCGCCATGACCTACCCATCACATGCAATGCCTCAACCTAAACTCGTCACTCTAACATATGCGGCCTAAATGTCAAGTCTACCTGCAAAAGCCCCAAGGAAGAGTTGGTTAATGAACAACCAAAACATTCCGTGTCATTTCCTGTTGATACTGGGTGACTCTGGGACTAATTTTTGAACCAATCAGGTGATCGCTTCTTCTTCGTACGCCCCGTTTGCGATAAAGATCTGACCTTGTCGACCGATTTATTAGTTTCCGTTTTAGTGGCAAATTGTCAAACCGGCCGTCAAAGTTGGTCATCGTTTTTTGGCGCAGGTTTAAATCCTTCTGAACTTGTCATCAGCCATCTGTCTACTACCCCTTGCCGACTTTTGTGACTTTTTGTGCATGTTAAGTCCTCCACAAGGAAAGAAAAGCAACAATGATGATAATAATGACAAACAATGATCCTCGGCACGCCTGTCCTCACAGCGTATCGTGCGCTGGGTACCAAAGATCGGTGCCACAAAACCGCAGATACCTCAGGACTCCATCTTGCTGTAATGCCCGCAACATGAGCATTGATCGGATACGTTGCTCAATCCTCTAATTGAAGGTTAAGTACAGCACAGATGGATGGAGACGAGAACTCTTTTATAATTACTTCTGCACGGAGGCGACTGTGGCTTTGAGATAAAGAGCATCGTGTTAATCATTGGCTACCGTGGCTGCATTTCAGATGCAGTTCAAGTCTTAGGGGTGTTTCTCTGAGGAGGGCGCTCTGGAGCAGGTCACGGCCCCGTTGGCAGAGAAAAATGGCCTAGAAAAAAAAGGCCCTCCTCCCTTCTCCTTGCTCTAACCAAAGGCCTACTCCAAAGGGACAGCCACTAATCTTCCTGAGAAAGAGATTTCTGCCTTTCTTTCTATGCTCTAAATGAGGCTCTTATACGACTCTGGTTTTCACAGACTGTGTAAGAGGTAAAGGAATGGGTCGGGGCTCGGAGGTCAGGGTTATGCAGAGATGACCGCATGCATGCCAGATGCTTTTGCCCTCTTTGGGTTTAACTTCTTGGCCCTCCGACTTAGTTGAAAGAAGCATCAAATTCCTGTCCTGGAGAACTCACTGAAAAACGACAAATGCTTAAGCCATTCTGCAAATTCCATTTGAGGGATTAATTTGCTCGGTTATTTTATAGAAACCTTTTAGTTTTTGAAGAGGACAAACCTGCTGTACGGGTACTACACAGTGTTTCCCGTCTTCGGTTTGCTGCTGTGAGGAAACCGAGGGGCACAAGTACCAACTATATTGTTGTCATCTTTATTCTACCTGAAATTGGGGAAGGGTGTGTGCGCGCGCAAATGTGGCCTTGGAGGAAAAAATGGGAATGCACCAACATACCAGACAGCGACTGTATCGCAATTGTTCCTCCACAATTGTACGCATCTCACAAACTGTCATAATCAAAAGCAATAGAAATTCTCCAGTTTGCACTTTAAACGAGTCCAGATTAGAGAGAAAATTGGTGTGCGAGTCATGAACGAGTCGGTCATTATTTGCAAATTATCTATTGGATCGGGATTCTCATATCAGTTTGTTTGTATTGTTATTTTGCGCATCCCTGCTACAACTGTTAATCTTTAATGTTGCAGCAGTTTTGGCTATTTTTGTTTTGTTTTTATTTGTGAAGAGGCGTCATTTGGAAGTATGGAATTAGAGAGAAATTTTTTTTTTTTTTTTTGCTATTTTTGTACATGTGCGAGTGTTGCTTTGTGACCAGTCACCCGAGCGACTCGAGCACCCGATTCGCTTCTGTAAGTGGCTCAAAAGAACTCGACTCCGTGAAAAGAATGGCAGTTTCCCATCACTAGTCCACAAAGCCAAAATAAAACCATATCGTGTTGCCCCCAGTGGAAAAGCTTTGGACATCCCCGATGGAAATCCTTAAAAATAAACCTAAAAGAATTATTAAATTTGCTCGTTGCCCTTGCTGGGACAATTGTTCATATCACCACTGTTTCATGACAGAACCTTGGGCAATGTTTGTACAATACTGCTCATAAATCTGCGTACCAGATGTGTGTCCCACTGACAACATGTTCTAAGCAAGGGGAGAGAAGGTGGAAGCAATATATGGATGCTTGAGGGGATTAGCCAGCACCCAATCAACCAGCGTTCTTTCCCCATTCCTGGGGTCTCACAATTCCCTTTGGTGTGCACTTCCCTTTTTTCATGTTATTTCAGGGTTTGTAGTGGATAATCTATCTCTCTGCTTTTAAGACGCTTCCTGCCTGCTTTGTTTGTAGAACTGATGCACAATACGTTGCAGTTCCCCCCCCCCCCCCCTACTCTTAGGGTCCCCTACGGCCAACAGTTTATCTGATAGGAAGACTTTACATGTTATGGAAGTGTTCCCCCTACAATTATATTAGGGGGACCCCCCCTTAGTGGCATTCCACACCCCAAGAAGTTGGTTATTTTTATTTTCTATACAGCGCCAGATCACAGCAAAAGTCATTTAACGATACCTTTCATACACAGCAGGTCAATATATTGTTCTTTTATTAAACAACCTAATAATCGGGATATCCGATAATATCCGTATCTTTTTTTTTTATGGCAATAATGGTAGTGGCATGCGAGTGACGATACGCTGCACAAAGCAACAAGCTCAGTGTTGCTGAAGACTAAGACAAAACAAATGTAAAGTCCAACCGGTCACGGGGAACATGATATAATGTGCTCGTTATGCTCGTTATAGGGGGGAGTAAGGCGTCATCCTTCAATACCCAAATACTACCAGTGACGTGCACACAGTGGAGCCGGGCGAGCCAGTCAAAATTTTCTGTATGATTCCAGTCATGTCAGTGGAGTCTGACAGTTTCTGCTTGTCAGCATGTCGCCCATAATATAGTGTTACAGAAACGTTATTACACACTATGACTTTCCACAGCTCGTGTAATGTCTTTAATCATTATTCTTGCTCGGACAATCAAACACAGAAATGTCACGGCTGGCACTTGCAGTGCTGCTTCATCCTGCAGGGCGGGGGCATTCTGGATTGTTTTATGTTGTGATTAAGTGTTTAAGTTTATTATGGCATTTTCGCAAAGCTGTTGGAAACATGAATTTCTCTTGGAGGAAAACAAAGTATCTCTCTATCTTCTTGCTCGTTCTTCCACAGAGATGAGAAGCCAGTGTTTGACAGCTGGAGAGCAACAAGTCTAATTCAAGATATGTTTATGTTCTGCTGAACAAATGAATTCTATATCCAAGCTCATCAGGCGGTGATCAGACTTTTGCAACCAAGCGTCGGATAGGATGCATGTACTTTATATACAGATAAAAGATAACACAAATGTTTTTCATCCAATACAAAAATACATAAATGGCACAAGAAGTCATTGAGAGCAATTCTAAGACTTTTTTTCTTAACCAAAATGATTGCGTTCCTGTTCTTGTTATCATTTTAATATAGGACTTGTATTAACATAAAAGTCAGTGCCTCACCAGCCATGAGCCTCACTTCACATCGCTGCCAATCTCACACCCCAGGAATCACTCTTATTCACTTTATCTGTACCTGGTATTGCACATTGCCGTACGAGGATAACCGGCAGAGAAAATGGATGGATGGATGTTAATTAAAAAAAAATAGTGCATGTGTTTGTGTCACTGTCCATCCAGACCAGCCCCAGCCTCCAACTCACACACACACACGCACACACACACGCACACGCACAGTATGCAAACAGTGGTTGTCACATGCACGCCAAAGATGTAACTGTCCAATAGAGGAACGATCTCGCTACAGTCGGCCACGCTGAGCGTGTGAGCGCATGCTTGCCAGTCCCCGAGTAAACCGGGGGGGACCGTGAAAGTTATTGCACGTGAATTTTTATGTCATGAGCTCGAATCTGACCCGGCATAACCTTCGGTCCGGGATAACCTAATTTACTTAGACAGCCGTGAACCTCACAGTACCAGAAAGACCAAATAAACGTCTGAAGAGTTCAGACATGGTAAAACAAAAATCTGCACTAACTGTAAACACAAGCAGGAGGTGCTTGTGTAAACTGACCCTATTCCGCGGCGCTGAGCTGGTCGAGAGACGGACGGCCTGTGGTCAGCCTCTTCACCCCTGCCGCCCACACCCCACCGCCCCCGCCTGAAGACACAGCTGTGGTCCGCCATTGCATAAACATCGCTGGGGGAAAGAAATAACCACAACACTGCGCTGAGCACGGGAGCCCACTTACATGAGAATTGCATGTCTGCATCATTTAGGGGTAAACAAGACAACATACACCCTGAAGAAGAAAGTCATTCAGTGGGAAAATAGTCAAATGTATGAGTAATATTCAACCCCCCGCTGATTTTGTCAACTAACCCCTGACAAAAATATGAACAGTACATCCGTTTTATGGAAGTGTGATGAACATTGACTACTACTTTTGCACAGTGTTACGTTACCTCATCATTTTCCTACGTATTAAACCTGCAAAGATGACATTTGGAGTACAGCAAGTGAACAAATGTATTGAAATGCATGTGAAACAGATGAGGGGGGTGAAGTAAGATTTGCTTCTTCCTACTCTTTTTGGACACGTGGAACTGTCAGTTGCATTCCGCGACGTAATCCGGTGTAACTTGGATGCACGTTCAGATGGAATTACACTCGCACATGCAGCGGGCACAGTAAACAACGTAGTGTGTCTTTGGGCTGCAAAGCAGAATATAAAAAAATTTGGCCTTGGTGCAGAACCTTTTTAAATACGACAGCACCAGCTTTACATTCGGGCCAAAGTGTTCCGGTTTTAACATGCCCTGAATTTCTCATGAAACAAAAAGGGGAGGGCTGACTTTACACAAAAGTGGGATATTGTTTTCACATCAGTAGTTTAAAAAAAAAAAAAACAATTTCCCAGCCGAAGCAGACATTTGCATTGCAAAGTTACAAATTTAATTAGTCTATTGTGCACGGGATAACCCCTAATTGCAGACGAGGAAGTTGCCCCTAAACAGAGGACAAGCACTCACAGACACTCATTAAGACTCCAGACCTTCTCTTTTTTCCACTCCACTTGCTCTAAATTGCTCCTTCATTGTTTAACGTAGACATTTGGCCGGCTCATTACCATGGTAGGAAGAATCGTCATAAACATTCATTCATTCATTCATTTTCTGTACCGCTTATCCTCATTAGGGTCACGGGGATGCTGGAGCCTATCCCAGCTGGCTTTGGGCGAGAGGCGGGGTACACCCTGGACTGGTCGCCAGTCAATCGCAGGGCACATATAGACAAACATTCACACTCACATTCATACCTTTGGACAATTTTAGTCGCCAATGAAGCTAACATGCATGTTTTTGAATGTGGGAGGAAACCGGAGTACCCGGAGAAAACCCACACACGCACGGGGAGAACATGCAAACTCCACACGGAGATGCCCAACGGAGATTTGAACCCAGGTTTTCCAAGATCTCCTGACTGTGTGGCCAATGTGCTAACCACTCAGCCACCGTGCGGCCCGTCATAAACATAGTTTAGTTAATTTTCAACATGCTTGACAAAGTAACAAGAAACAAAATGTGATCACACGTATTCATCTTCACAGCAACGCTGGCTGTAATGTGACCATTCCTAAAAAGCGTTACATTTGGGGAATGAGTAAGTTGGCGATGGGTTGACAAATGTTCTTGTAGGTGGACAGCGATAAACATGGTCCACGTCCAATGAGCCATCATACAAACCGTGGTGAAGAACTACAGTGACGGCGGCGAAGAGACAAACAAAAGTGGCACAGTCACTGTGTTTTTTTTTGGGTTATACAGTGCAACCCGCGGCTCTCTTATGCGTCTGCTGGGGCTCCAGCTGATTTATGTTTCCGTGCCGTGCATTTTAAAGTTCCGCTTTGGAGCTGTGCAATTCTCCACCAAAGTGCTATGGGAAGTGTTTTCTGGTTTGTCAACTCGGTTAGAAACCATGACGCATTTGGTTACTTTGTCGCTACAGAGAGGGGTATATGTACTTATAATAGTTTTGTCCATGAAAAACCATGATTATAAAACTATAATTAACTATAAAGTATAGATAACTGTTTTTGTTAACATTTTTGAGCGTCAGTCTCACATTATGGATGGGCAACGACTTCTACTACATTTTAGGATGCTAACAAAGAAGGACGTTTCTGATTGAAAAAGCATATATATTAAGAACACGAATGGAATGCATGGAAACTGAGGCAAAATTGTGGCGTGAATTATTGACACTAACCAAATAAAGACACGCTAACTGGGACGGACTCTAACCGAGTTTCACTGTGTATCAATATTTTGATCTGCCGCAGTAATGGAATGAATTGAAATGAAAATACCTCGAGGTGAGGGCTTTCCTTTGCAATTTTTAGGTGATATTACAAAATGCTTAATTCGATTAATTAACTGCAGATCATAATTAATTCATATCTCCAATGTTACAACAATTTAATAACACCGTATTATTCATTCATTCATTTTCTATACCGCTTATCCTCATTAGGGTCTCGGGTATGCTGGAGCCTATCCCAGCTGACTTTGGGCAAGAGGTGGGGTACACCCTGGACTGGTCGCCAGTCAATCGCAGGGCACATATAGACAAACAAACATTCATACCTATGGAGAATTTAGAGTCGCCAATTAACCTAACATGCATGTTTTCGGAATGTGGGAGGAAACCGGAGCACCCGGAGAAAACCCACGCACGCACGGGGAGATCACGCAAACTCCACACAGAGATGCCCAACGGAGGTTCGAACCCTGAACCTCCTGACTGTGAGGCCAATGTGCTACCCACTCGACCACCGTGCGGCCCCAACACCGCATTCTGTTATTTGAAATGTGACATGCATTCTGTTATTCACTTCGTACTCACACGAGGCCAAAAGTGCTGTGCTTGCGCCCACGTAACACGTGACATGTTTCACACATGAATTTCTCTTGGAGAAGTGTCTATCGATCGGTCTAACCTGGCATGTGAGCACACTGAACACATTTCAACAGAATTGGCAAAAGGTCGTTTACAGCATGGCACGATTTTCTGCACACGCACATTGAGTTAGATAACGACCGTAATGCAGTCGCTCCTTGGCAGGCTCTTTAAAAGGCACAAGTCATAATATAAACGAAATACAAAGACTCAAAATAATCCAAAAGTCAAACCCAGAGCACTCTCGCACCCGCCACTTTTGAGGGCGAAACAAAGATGTGTCATTTATATCAATGATATATATTGCACCTTATATTCAAATTAATGCCAATGTTTTACATATTTGACTTTTTGGAAAGATCCTTAAAAAAGACCATCTAAATCAGGGGTGCCCACACGTTTTCAACCTGCGAGCTACTTACAAAATGATCAACTCCAAAAGATCTACCACGTCTACAATCACACAACGCGTATATTTCATTATAAAGACATTGCAATATATTCATATGTACAATCGAAGTTTTTGTAGTATACATAATCGCGTGAGACCATGTTTCAAAACACAACACAGCTATGTTCATTTTCAGAGGTGGGGATGGGGCGTGCGGCCGTGTTTGGGTCACGCCATCTACCCACAACGTCTTTGCGATCGACTGGTGGATCGCGCTCGGCGTATTGAGCACCCCTGATCTAAATAATACCACTTTACCCTCAAACCTAAACGTTATTTATTAATATATTAGTCCATCCCAGCCCACTTGAGCAACAGAAGTCAGATCACTGCGTGATGTTCTCCACTGGGTTAAACATTGACCTTTCCAGAAACCTGGCATGTTATTTAAAAGAGTGAGGAAAGCCCTTTACATGAACGCTGCGTTTATCGTTGACTGTAGTATCTCGTGGGATTCTTTCAATTGAGAAAACTCAAGGGAACCTCAAACAAGCGGTTTTAGGTTTTTGCAGGTGTGCAGTTGACCGCGTACCAGCCTTTTTATCACGGTGAGTGCCTTTCTTTGTTTTGTGTCCAACAGCGGCGTAAACGGTGCATTTATTTGTCATTGTATTTTTCAGTACAGAAAATCTGGTTAAACACGTCATACGTCTACTCTGTAAACAAAAACAGTGCAGTCCGGTCTTTGGCCAGCAGTAGTGCCAAGGAGACGCCAGAGCTTGAAACCCTCTTCCATTGTTGAAGTCAACTGTTTGGCTACACTTGGTCTTTCCAGTGAAATACCTAAATGGAGAAAAACAAGTGGATCAGTAAGATTTTTTTTTTCCATTTTAGAATCTGTTTGCAGATCGCAATGTTGTTTCATTTTTGAAAATCCTCAAATGTGTTCACTCGAAAGTGAAGCAGTTTCCTGCTTCGTATTTTGTGCCTTCACTGTACCGAAAATGAGCCAAACCGTGACCTTAAGACCAGCGGATGTAAATATAACCGACTATGGCGTACCACCACATCCATAGTGTCTCCATGAGGAATGTGTACTTCTATGGAGAACCAAATATGTTTATACAGTCATGTTTTCCTCTTATTGCTGCAAAGATGCCGTATTAACCTGGTTGTTTAGTTCCGGGCATATGAAGGAAATGTATGCCTGCACGCATGACAGTTTTGTATTATAATTATTAATAGAGATTCAGGAATCGGGTTTGGGTAATTTTTAGCTTTTTTTATTGATTGAAGATCAGAAGATGAGCCCAGCTGGTCTTTATGGCAGATGCACTAAAGTCCTGCTTTTCTGCATCGCGCCGGACAGCAAACAAAGCCATGTCAGCCGTGTGGAAGTACTTCTGTATTATAAATCACAATAGTGCTGCAGCCAATGGCAACAGGGTGGTGCAAGTAGAACGTCATTCAATACCACAATGTTAATACTTCATCTGAGGAGGAAAAATACTGTAAACATCCAAAAGAGACTGAAAAGGCAAAGCAAATCACTGAAAAAGGTAGTCAAATGTATTGCTTTAGACAACCAGCTCAATTCCGTTGTGGATTTTGGGGTTTTACTGGCTTTTAGAATGAAAATCCACACCATGTTCTGCCATCAGGATTCTGCATTGCTGACACTGCTTTCCGGCAGCACGGAAATGTACAGGAAAACATTCGACGTGATTCAAAACAAAACTTGACAGCTTTAGGTTTCACCAGGGGATATATGGACAGTCAGGTACAAAAAAATATTGTGGATTATACTGCGATTGGCTGACAACCAGTCTGGGGTGTACCCCGCCTCACGCCCAAGGACCGCTGGAATAATCTCTTCCATACCTGCAACCTGCAAGAGAGGAGTGGTAAACTTGTGTTTGTCATCTTCCCCGTCCTTGCGTAGTGTTGCACTATGGAAACATGACTTTTCTAACCCTTCCCGCAATTTGGTGCCACATAGTAACACCATTAGGCTGTCATTACCCAACACATGTAAGATGACATAATCCCAGGGGTGAGTGAGCCAAATGTCCCTGCAGGCAAGAGTCTGTTGCAGCCAAACAGGACCGCTACCTTGTGGTCTGGTTTGATGGGTACCACGTGCAAGTAGAGGCACTCACTTGCACTAATAGTAGAAACTGACAAGTAGTGGTTTGACAGGAGAGAATCAAATAGCCCCAGCTAGTTATCCTTACAGAATCTGAGCCCAGTTGTAAAAGCGCTGTGCACTTTAAATTGTCCTGACTTTGGAAGTCACAGAGATCTTATCCTCTTTTATTTTGATCCTAAAATACAATCAACTGTGCGTGGTTTAGTACGGGTACTCAAATGGAGGATTTTGTATTGGTGGTAGCCTGGATGCACTGTCAAGAACAACACTTTTTTTTGTTCAATTTGAATTAAATTTAAATTAAAATTTGTTAAATGAATTTGTTAAAGTGCGCTCGTGGAGGAGGCTTCGGAACAAAACATGCAAAGCAAAAACAACATAGTGAAGTCTATAACGCCAACAAAGGGTAACGGGTAACACAAAGCAACTGTGTGGTCGAAGATAGAATTATCAGAAACATGCTAATCGCAAAATAAGCACGAGGCACAGAAGCATGCATATGTAAATGAGAAAAGATACTGGAGGTGGACAATGAAGGGGGGACCAGCTCGCAGTTCTTGTAAGTCCGCAAAGTCCAGTCGTGCGTCTTTTTGGTGCAGCCGCTGTGCTGAAATGCACTGCTCATTGCAGAGCAGCTGCGTGTGTGACTCGTTGTTCCACCCCACACTGGAAAAAACACTCAGGGTGTCTGGACAGGAAAAACCAAGCACGGCGAGTAACAAGGGGCACAAAAACAGGAACAGAACAGCACAGATCGTTACATTCTGGTGAGATTTCTTTGATATGCAGGTCATTTCATCGAGCCTGATTGCCATCAGTTGAACCCCCCCAGCAAAAAGCATATGGTAATCAGTGCTTCCCCTACCAGTATATTAGGGTCGCCACAAGAAAGTCAATTAAAGCCAAGGTCACAGCCATAAGTACAATATTTTTTTTAGCTGTATGATTTGTGGCATTCCCTAAATTGGTGCGTTTTGTTTTTGCCTGTAGAGAGCATAGTTGTGGTGACCATGAAGGAGTAAGATCACCATGCACTCACCGTACTTTTGAGGTTGCTGGGACGTACGTCTAGCGCTTCATTCCCATAAACAACGCACGTTGTAAGACCAACACCTGTCCAACTTGCAATAAAAGTACTGACCTTGCCTTCCATGCGGCCTTCGTATGAACGTCGTGAGAACTACGTGCAAACTGTGCCCACCGAAGACCCCGTACCGGAAACGGGATTCCGCACATGCGCAAGACCTTCATCACGTTCTCCACTCGCAATTTTTTCACAGTGCATTCTTTGACGCCACGTGCCTTGATACATATGTATGTATTTTTTTTAATCTATATGAAGATAAAAGGCACATAACAATAAGTAATATGTGTCATTTATTGGGAGTTGTTTTCCTTAATGACGCTTACAAAAGACTTTGCCAGCATGTAGATCATTTTTATTCACCAAACGTGACCTCGTGCAGGGCATGCGCTACAGCCGTATTCGTCATATCCGGTCACGTAAACAACAATATGCATTGCAACAGGAATCGAATATAATTACATGTTTACATATATATTATAATGGAGGCCGCACGGTGGCTGAGTGGTTAGCACCGTGCTCTAAACTGTCCATCGGTATGAATGTGAGTGTGAATGGTTGTTTGTCTATATGTGCCCTGCGATTGACTGGCGACCAGTCCAGGGTGTACCCCGCCTCTCGCCCAAAGCCAGCTGGGATAGGCTCCAGCATCCCCGTGAGCCTAATGAGGATAAGCGGTATAGAAAATGAATAATTATAATGGAGACATAGCAAACAGAGGGAAAAAAACACGTCCTGTCATGCTGTCATCAAAATAAACCAAACAAGGAGATTTAGTTTTTCTTTATCAAAAAACTAACGTATAGACCTTTTTATATATTAAAAGTATCCTTAAGTGATTTCTGTTGCGATCTGGTGCAATATAGACAGAGAGAGCCCCCAAACCTCACTGTATGGCGCGACTCAGCATGGTGTTGCTGGAGAGCTCCTTATGTGGTACACTTAAGGAGCACACGAGGAATAATTCAGTGGCAGCATGTGGCACCCTGTCCCCACAGAGCCGACAAGAGTTAGTAGATGAAGATAACTGGAACACATGTGGATCATTATCAAAAGCCAGGCAGGAATTCCTAAAACTTCAATGAGCTCTTAGATTAGAGCTTTGAAAGGGGGCAAATGGAAAACGCTTTCTAATCAAGGCCCTGCAATAACATAAGCCACAACGCCTAAACTCTTTAGAATCTTCTCCAACTGGAGCCAGATGGATTTTGTTGGTTTGTCTCTGTTGAAGTGGAAAGAAACCCACGGGTGAAGAAGCGTATGGTCATTGTGTTTTTGTCGCATGCATACAAATATAAATCGATCGTGCTACTACCTCAAGAAATGTAAATCAGGTCTGAAGATATTCTAGTGCAAGATTTTGTTCTTATCAAGTCATGATGAACATTTTAATCAAAAATGTAATTGCTCCACAATGTCATTGTTCTTTTTTTGGAATAATGGTTACTACTACTTTTCATTCATTATGAAGTGTTTCTCCTGAGGTTTACAGCTTTGGGGTGGGGGTTAGCGGACTGTGTTGCAATTGCTCCTCCACAATTACAATTACGCTTCTGAAAGACTCCAAAATAATTCCCCAAATCACAATACAGAAGCATCACGGATACCGGTGCACCTCTAACTTGAAAGTCCCCCAGTTTGCAACATCTTCTAAGATGGGTCAGCCCAGAGTTGGAGTCTGAAGCTTAGCGGCCCACAGGCAGGTGGATCATGTTGCTGAGATGAACCCTTCTGGAGACCCGGCAACGACACGCAAAGCACTAGAAAGACAAAGTCAAAGTCAAGACGTGCAGTGACACTTGCCGTTACTTATACGACCACCAAAGTACTTTACAACTGCAAGTTTCAGATTTCCCCTGTAGTGGACATCTCTCCTAACTTCATAGGAGAGAAGATGTTTGTCTGTGCACCCTTTGTTGCAATAATAACAATTCTTAGTCTTGAGAGCTGATGTTGATTCTGGATAATGTCCTGGATGTATCATTCTTGCATTTCATCTTCTCTACAAGAAAATGAAATTACAACCAGATGTATTTCTTTTATTTGCACCGTCGTTTTAACACTGGTGTATATAATATTTAGTGCAGGATTGGACCCCGGGATGCAGAACTGGAAAAAATAGCGATATTTAATGTACAACTCACTTAAAGGGCCGCACGGTGGCTGAGTGGTTAGCACACTGGCCACACAGTCAGTAGATCTGGAAGACCTGGGTTCAAATCTCCGTTGGGCATCTCTGTGTGGAGTTTGCATGTTCTCCCCGTGCGTGTGTGGGTTTTCTCCGGGTACTCCGCTTTCCTCCCACATTCCAAAAACATGCATGTTAGCTTCATTGGCGACCCTAAATTGTCCATCGGTATGAATGTGAGTGTGAATGTTTGTTTGTCTATATGTGCCCTGCGATTGGCTGGCGACCAGTCCAGGGTGTACCCCGCCTTTCGCCCAAAGTCTGCTGGGATAGGCTCCAGCATCCCCGTGACCCTAATGAGGATAAGCGGTATAGAAAATGAATGAATGAATGAACTCACGTAAAGCGCAGGCAAAAATCAATCATACAAAAATCGGGTACTTTCAGTAGACAGAAAAAACGGCCGTGCTAGGAAATCACCACAAACGAGGCACCTCGAAAGGACTAACCAAAAGCTACATTTCAAGAAACGCTCGACAAAATGTTGCAACAGGAGCATGGAGACCGTATTAGAAGAAATAGGAGGAAGACCAGAATGAGAACTGCATCGCGGCTGCTGTTGGGGAAGCTGCTGCAGGTGTGTCTTGTTGCAAAGGTACCTGCAGATGGAACACAGTAAAGGAACCAGTAGACGTAAACAATACAAAACAAAAAGCGGAACGTGACTGTGTTATTAACTTTCACTGCTTGGATTAAAAGCCACTTCACTGGCTTGCATAAGCTATGGAAGGGTAACAAACCCAGACATGTAAACTAACACTTTCACTGTCATTGTCACAAATACTCAACTTGAATAAACAGCTCAACCCCCAGTGAGAAGGACGGGCTGTTGAAGGCAACATGTGTTGCTCATAAGGCCTTTGTTTATTTGAGTTCTGTCCTTGCATTAAGACCAAGTAAACCTTGGGGTTCCTCGGCGTCGGTGCTGTAAGCTTGTAAAATCACAGCACCACCCTAATTCCAAATCACTGCAGGGATGCGGGAGAGTTTCAGCTCCAACGACGAGCACTCGTTTGCACGGATGTGGTGGCACATTCTGGTCCAACCCTGGGATGGAGAGGCTTCCCGGAACAAAACAAATGCAAAATTAATAACATTTTTATCTGCATCTACAAGGTCTACATGGATGATGTTGATGGTTACTGAATAAGACAAATGAAACTGCTTTTTCAGTGAGTTTTAGCCGTAGAAGAATGATACTTGCACCATTGGAAGGGATAAGAATTAGTTTTCTAACACTGCTAAGTTTATTTGTATATATACTGCACATATATATACACATATATATCTTCATACATCCATCCATTTTCTTGTGCGCTTGATGCCATTCAGGTCACAGACGGGCTGAAGCATATCCCAGCTGACTTCGGCCGAGAGGTGAGGTAGACCCTTGAATGGTTGCCAGCCACTCGTAGGGCACATTCACACACTTCAAATGCACATGGACAATAAATTTAGAGAATTTGGATTCTTCAATTAACCTCACATGCATATTTTTGGAGAAACCAAAGTACCCAGGAGAAAAACACTAGGCCACCATGCAGGCCCATATTTATTTATATTCTATCTCTATTATTTCTGTGTGTATATACAGTATCTGCATTTCTAGATTTTGTCCAAATTTTAGGACTCTCTGAAGGTGTTCTGAGGTCCTCATTCCTGTTTGGCAGCTGTTTCTTGTCAGCACCTGAAAGCAAATTCCCAGAGTGAGCGGGTTGCTACAGTTAAGTCTGCCCCAAAGAAAGAGGCCAGACAGGAAGGGAGTTTGTAGGACCCCGATGTTCTGTGTGTCTGTCTTTGTGTGCTCGTATATAAACAACGCGGGCTTAACATTTTATCTTATTAGGATAGATGAGCTCAAAGGGCAGGTCTATGCACTTAAGATGTCCTGCCATGCGTTACGCCCGCCACTAGAAATCAGATGTTAATGCAATTTCCTGTGCTGTGTTTCCTTTAGGTTTTGGGATGTTCACCAGCATAGTCAATTCTAACGTGACCGCTTTCCTACGGTAACATTCGAACCACAGTGTCAAACCAGTGGATGCCAGGGGTGCCTCTTGGGCATCCTGGCGGGGGTCAAAATCCAGGATGGCACAAGTTGGATAGTCTGGGGTTAAGTGGGAGAAATGGCCGAACCACCGCACTCTTCACATTCGCAAATCGAGATGCAGGGAGTTGTGGTGTCCACTCTTGAATCTCTGTGTTGGTGACATTGTGCAATCATTTCAACTCCAAATTCGTATGCAAATTCGTAACAGCGACTTATTCTGATGTTGTGAATGATGACAATCCTTGCATGCTGTGTGGACACATTGTGACGACACGGGAGCATCTCTTGCTTTGTAGGCAGTTGCTAAAGTGCTAAATCTCAATGTGATGCATCTGCGTACTTAAGTCAACATGGATCAACTCTGGTAGTTCCAGGCCACCATAACACAGTTGTCATCCAAATGAACGGCCCCACGGTTGTTGAAACCGTTGCCGTCTAACAGACGCTTGATGAAGACCAGGACAGGTTTGGCCAGGAGATGTTTCCCAGCCTCCCATTCAAGCTTGGAGAACAGTTTTCCCCGGAGGCACCTCACCCCGGGGTGACCCCCAGTTGAGACGCTCTAGATTGATGTGCACTGCCTCCTTTTCACACACACATTGTATTCCGTTTTGGGGTGTCTCCTCTGCTTTCTCCCATCTTTCCTTAAAAAATGGCCCACTTTACGAGGGGGGTGTGCCAAGCTTGTGCTAAGAATGCTGTCATAAGGCAATGAGAACATTGTTTGTGTGAACTGGCAGCTTTGCAGTCAGCTGGGGTCACTGCTAGATGGAGATTAAGTAAGTTGGCTTGACGGGAGTATTTCACTGAAACTGGCAGTTGACTTGAATGATGACTAGATTGTTCAGGTTTTTATGGTATGTGATGAAAATAATCATTAGATAATCATAGCAGTCAACTGGTCACATATGATGGTACTCATTGTGCACATTACATTCTGTCCCCGTACTGTACCTGAAATCCACCGAACCGTGACCTTAAAAACAAGGCATGTTGAGAATCAGGATTCAGCCCTGGTACCCATGTGATACCTTTGTTACACTGACACCTCATCCTTCTCCATAGCAAGGCCCAATTCCCATCACAATTAGTGTTGCTCACTCAAACTTCCAGGAGGCCACTCTTTAATTCACCTGGAGACATCTAAGTTGCTCCACAAGTCTCCGGTGATATCACTGGCAATCATTAGGAAATAAACCTCAGCCACGAATGCTTGGCCGCAAAGAGGAAGGTTACAAAATGGTTCCATGGTTTCATTTGTTTCGAACATGCATATATTGTACAATGAATCCCAAATCATTACATTGGGATTTTAGTTATTGATCAGGCAAAATGGGCTCCTTCTGGATGGCTGAGCTCCTCATCCGATCTGTTAGGGTGAGTCCAGACACCCTACGGAGGAAACTCCGCCGCTTATACATGCAATCTTCATCATCTTCATCACGGCGGTCTGGTACGGCGGACGCATCACTGCAGATGTTGCAACGGTTCGTCTGTCGACCTCACTCGTGAAGAAGACACCGAGGTACTTGAACTCCTCCACCTTGGCCAAGTTCCTGTTTTAACAAATGTAAAGTTGAGGTGGGGGATGTTAAAACTTGACAAAATCATGGTTTACCAAAATTAATGGTAACCCAGGTGAGATGAGGTCTTAGTAGGACAATTGAGGGGTGACCTAGCACCTTGAAGTCCAGTTGATGGATTGCAGAGCTGATGTGGACACTTGGATCATAGTCTTGGGCAAACGTGTAGATTGGACAGAGACTGATCACAGAAGATAGAGACCAGCTGGGCTGGATTTGTAAACATTTATCGGCAGAGGTGGGGGCACAGACTCTGAAGTGAATACGCCACAGCCCTACGAAAGTACAGAACTCAGAACACACCTGGAATCAAAGATAAGGACTCCATAACAATAAACTGTAAACAGACATGGGGAGACTATGGCCCATGGGCCATGTACAACACATTAAACCTGCCCAACTTTTCCAAATAAATGTAGCAAAACCCTTGAATTGCCAGTCGCAATTATAATAATTCAATTTCTGAAACTAGAAGTTCCGTGCGTTCTCATGATATAATTACGGTAATGCCAGGGATTGTATCACAGGAAGAAAACGAGGCTTTGGTACAAAGCAGAGTAGGGATTTGTTTGCAAAGAAGCTTTTTTGAATTATATGAAGTTCTGCAGAAAAGGCATCCTTTTCAATTAATAACAATAACTATTTAAGAAGTTTTATGACAGGCGGTGTAATAGATTTGTTAGGCACAATACATTGGGTTGGTCTAAGGTTGTTCAATAAACAAAACGCTAAGAATATGAAAGTTCCTAATATTGCATGGATAAAGTTTGGACATCTACGTCTGTAGTGATGCAGACTCTCCATCAGTCTGCCAGTGGGGATGAAGAGAAAGCTGATCCGAAAGCTTCAGCTCTCATTTTAATGGTCCATCTATCTACCTATCCTACTTACCTGTCCTATCATCAGCTATGGTCAAGAGCTGTGGGTAGTGACTGAAAGAACAAGATTGTGGGTACTAGCGGCCGGAAATGGGTTTGAGTCTATAGATTTGTCTAAGCTCTTTCTCAGAGAAAAGGAGAGATTCACGGTCATCCAGGAGAAACTCAAGGTAGAGAGCAGCCAGTTGACGTGGCTAAGGTATATGTGCCTCCCAGTCGCCTCGACGCCCGACCAGTAAGAAACCTCAAGGAAGACTCAGGGCACGTTGGAGAGACTATGTCTCTCCTCCAGTCTGGGGACTCTTCCGGATCCGTTAGGATTTCAATTATTATCATTATTTATATGATATCTTTTAAATAGAAATGGTGAAATATATACATATTGTAATTGTATACATATGACAAGTGGTATGGAAGATGGGTGGATGGATAATTGTGTACAGTGTGTATGTATGGTGTATGAAGGACTTCCATGGTGTGGAGTGAGTACACTCTCAATTTACTTTTTTTTATTGTTTTTTTGTGGGGGCTTTCAAAATGCATTGTATTCGATCTTAAAGTTGCACAATGTTCTGGTCCCTTCGTAACTTAACTTACTAAGACAACTGCAGAACAAAATGTATCTTTGTAATTATTAGTGTGTGCACGCGTGTGTGTATGTGTGTGTGTGTGTGTGTGTGTGATTGTACATGCATGCACATGAGGATTTGTGTGTAGCCGTTGGTACTGTGCTGTGTAGTTAGGAAACCTGCCAACTTTTTCTGCTGGAATTTCCTGTCTGAATTGAGCACCCCCACCTCTAGTACTGCTCTTCATGTCTCCTTTTCACTGGGGAAGTTGGACACTCTTGTTTTCTCTCACTGCAACTTCCACTCAAAGCACAACAAAGGCTTTTTTCACAGTGATGGCTGCCCCGACCTCTGAGGGCATTATTATTATTCTTGTTGTTGTTGTTGAGTACTTCCTCAAAGACATGAGCCCACTCCAAACACCACTTCAGCGTGGTCCTGTTCTGCAGCTGCACTTGGACGTGAAGAGAGACATGTCGGTTCCACGGAGTCACGGGACTCCAATGGGCCGATGTTAACGCAGAACACCTGGCGTTGTCTTCAGTGGGAGATGGAATCCATGTCCACCCAAACGGATATTTTCATGAGGAACAATGTGGACATTTGATGTAGTTCTTTGCAAAAAAAATATTTTTAATGAATGCTTCTGAAAGTTTTCCATGGCCTGGTTCAGCCCTCCCCATGGACCAGTACCGGGTTTAGGACCTTTGTCATACATACAATACATACAATTTACTGTTAAACGTGGAATCATGCAGAAATAGACATATTGTAATGGGAATGAAATGCTGTCATCTTCAGAAGGAACATTTGTGTCCTTAGGGATGGCTCAATCTTGGTGGAATCTCGTTACGGAAAGTTATCCAGGATTCATCCATTTCTTAATTACGGGGCAAACTTGTCAATTGATGTATTGTATCAATAAATGTAATGATTTTTGTGTGTAATTAACAGATTTTCCTATTCACTAACCCAAAGTCCAGTAAAAAATAAAAAACGAATGTGGGAAAAAATAAAATGGATTTCATGGGCCCATCTTACAGTATATCACGAAGCCCTTGAATTTGCTTACGTGTCTGCTTGATGCACGTGGGACATGTGGGTCATAGGAGTTGCAATCACTCCTCCATAGTTACAAGATAATACGTGTATAAAACAAAATATTAATAAATACAAGAATTAATTACAGTAAGATAAATTGATGAGTACATCAATAAATAAATGGTACAGGAGTAAGAAACTGATCGAAACATTATTTAATGTAAATTACATTGTATGGTTCTTCATCTTCTTCATTCACACACCTTGTCAAAAATAAATGAAATATGAAACATTAAGAAGGAGGGAAATATTGAATGTATGACAAGACGTCACACTTATAATAATAATTATTAACAGTTTAGCATGTCTTCGCCTACACTGGAAAAATGAATCATATCAAAGTGGCCGGGCCGCACGGTGGCTGAGTGGTTAGCACTTTGGCCACACAGTCAGGAGATCTGGAAGACCTGGGTTCAAATCTCCGTTGGGCATCTCTGTGTGGAGTTTGCATGTTCTCCCCGTGCGTGTGTGGGTTTTCTCCGGGTACTCCGGTTTCCTCCCACATTCCAAAAACATGCATGTTAGGTTAATTGGCAACTCTAAATTGTCCATCGGTATGAATGTGAGTGTGAATGTTTGTTTGTCTATATGTGCCCTTCGATTGACTGGCGACCAGTCCAGGGTGTACCCCGCCTCTCGCCCAAAGTCTGCTGGGATAGGCTCCAGCATCCCCGTGACCCTAATGAGGATAAGCGGCATAGAAAATGGATGGATGGATCAAAGTGGCCACCAAATCCTTCAATTTTTCTTTGTGTCCCTCAAGGGAAAAGTTTTGGCCACTCCTGTCTTAAGGTAAAGCCTCCTTTCGCCCCCGTCCCACGAAATCCCACCAGGATTAAATGCACAAAGCAAGATGGTGCAGAGTCGTCATAATGGCTCCAGTCACAACAACAAAGGCCTCGATCTGTGTTAAGTATCCGTAATGTCTGTCTTTCTAACAGGCAGCAACTAAAACAACATCCACAATGATGTCCTCGCCTTCAGGCACAGGGGTCCTGTTACACTTTGTTTTCACAGTGCTGACTCAAGCGTGTCAGTACTCCTGACTCACGGTCAAATAGGAGGGTGTAAAAAAAATGTTCAATTGAAAACATTGATATTGTCTGCTAACCAGCACATTCCCACTTATTGTTGATAACAATATAATGACGTCACAACAAAACAAAACTCATTGGGGCTTCTTGGCAAAAAACGAAATGCTTGCCTTTTTGTTACATTTTGTTACTTTGGCAGTTTTGCATCGGAGCATTACTCGTATACATATTATCAATAACTGCACGGACAAAAGCTCTTTGAGGTTTTACTTTAATTTTGAATTATCTCCATTTTATTGACATTTTTAATTATTTTTAATACTACATCTGCTTCACTCTCACTCCACAAATGTAAGTAATGTACATTAGAAGTCAAAAATCCTCCCTTTTGACCACTGAGCATGTGCAATAACCACTTCATAGTCTGCCATTTAGGTGTATGTATGTGCGTATGTATGTATGCATTTAGACTTTCCAAGACTTCTCCTCCAACTGGGCTGTAAAGAATAGCATCACTTTCTTCACAAACATGCATTAAAACAAGAAAGCAGGATGGTGGCAAACACCGTTATGCATCTCTGTGTGGAGTTTGCATGTTCTCCACGCGGGTTTTTTTCATGTAGTCCGGTTTGCTCCTACATTCCAAAAACATTAGGTTCATTGATGACCCAAAATCTATGTATGAATGTGCGTGTGAATGGTGTGAGTGTGTCTGTCTGCCCTGTCTCTCGCCCAGCCCGGATAGGCTCCAGCAACCCCCGCAACCCTACTGCCACAGTACTTAAAGGCAACTCCAGACTGTCTTTGATTATCCTGGAGCTGATCTTTGACTGAACCTTTGGCATTTTGGTTATTTTCGATCCATTTTGATAGTCTTCTTTCTGCTTTTGCTCTCCATTTTAAGGGATTTGAGATCATTCTAGCTAAACAGCCAAAAATGTTTTACACCTCTTCATACATTTTCCCCTCTCCAATTAGCTTTTTAACCAATGTCTGCTGCTCTTGTGATCAATGTCTTGAACTACCCATTTTCCTCAGGCTTTCCAAGAGAAATTCATGTGCTGGTTGCATCCTTAAATAGGGGCCACCTGAGTCACACCTGTTTTTTCACTAAATTGATCACTGTATACTGTATATATGTGTGTGTGTGCGTGTGTGTGTGTGTTTGTGTACACAATATACGTATGTATGCGGATTCCTCTCCAACAGGACTGTAAACAAGAGCATCTCCTTCTCCCCAGCTGTGAAGACAACAAATGATGATCAGCTGTGTGTTGTTCTAATAAGGCTTCCCATAAACCTGCAGACTGTTTTATGGCAGGAAGCAGTGTCTGTGCAGTCTTTGTCTCACACATAAAACCACATTCATTGTTGTGTAAAATGTGTGTCGGTATTATTGGATAGAAAGAGCCATTAATTAAGTGCAGCTATTCAGGAAAAAGCCACAGACAGTCTAGAAGGTATCAATTACTGATTGGTTGCAGGAGCTATAAATTGCACTTTATACAAATACATCTCATTCTGTGGTGGAGTCTCAAGCCTGGAACTGAATCTGAGGCCCTGTCCACACGGGAATGCACCGGGGATTTTTTTCTTTGGGACGGTTGAAAAAAAGGAGTCTCCACACGGTGTCAGGTTATAGTTGCATCCATAAGGTAATGCATCACTGGGTGAAAATGATGTAATACATAAGGCACACTTTGTTGTGGTGCTGTAAACAGACACGCCAACAGCAGCGGTTTTCAGAAATTAGTGGTTTGCTTGTCTAAACGGAAACAACACGGTAACGTTGCCAGGTTTTTTTTACTCTGGAAATTATTATTATTATTTTAATACAGTTTCAGGGCAACCAGAATGCCATTTCCGTGTGAATGAAAGGCTGAAACGATATTAAAAAAAAAACGCGGTGCCGTTTCAACCTGAAAATGTTCCTGTGTGGACAGCGCCTCGGTATATGCATTTGCCTCGGTTACCTTGTTTTCCTTGTTCATTTGGTGTTGTTTCAGCGTCTCAACCTTTTTGGTTGTGTTCCTTTACAGGTGTCCATCATATCTTCCCTACATTTCACACGCCTATCCCAATCGACATGAGACACCACGAAGGGCGGTACCATTACGATCCCCACCCACTCCACGCCATACATGGGTAAGTGTTCTTAGACTTAGTCAGACTGAATAACACACACACAGCGCTGGCGTAATGTGAGGCCGAATCCAGCGTTTTTGCAAAACGTCTCCAGGGTGGATAAATCCCGATTTCAGTTCGTCTCCACGTGGACAGCAAATACGCTACTTTGTCATAATCCCCCTCCTACACTCTTGTCAGGCTTGTGTTTATGCTACCTAAAATGGAATTGTCACTTTGACAGCAAAATTTACATTACATTACTTTTGGATTTACTGCACAGCACTCCCTCGTTCATCCCAGTTAATTTGTTCCAGACCGTGATAAGTGAATTTCTACAAGGTAGACTTTGTAAATGGAATATTTTCGTAATTAGAGGATAGAAAACCTCTGAATACGGTTTTAACATTCAATATCGTACCCCTATAGGTACCTTTACACTTGTCTTACCCAGTAAAGAGAGGTGGACAGGAAGTGACGTCAGGGGTTCAGAGTTGAGTTTTAGCTCGCATGAGTAAAAGTAGCCCGTGTTTTTGTTAGGGATAATTGTGCCGGAGATCATTTGAACCTGCTATAAAAGTTCTTTAGCAATGAAGTCTGATTCTTGTATGTCTCAAACTTTACAGACCCCTAGTGACCAGTGTGGAATACTACATTTCATCAACATTTTTTAA
The DNA here is from genome assembly GCA_024372805.1 of Oostethus manadensis. Classification (NCBI taxonomy): domain Eukaryota; kingdom Metazoa; phylum Chordata; class Actinopteri; order Syngnathiformes; family Syngnathidae; genus Oostethus; species Oostethus manadensis. The sequence continues at coordinate 2,742,159 of QODF01000123.1, read as the reverse complement.
TGTCATATATTTGTTAATTTATGTCATTATTTTTATGCTTGAAAGTGCTAAATTAGGGCTATTAATTTGCATATTTTGAAAGACCGTGATAGAGTGAAGCGGTGAAATTCAAGGCAGATATGATAGGGGGCAAATGGTCTGTTTTGGTGTACATGTAAATTTACGATGTTTAAAAAAAAACGGTGTAAGTGCGACAGGGTTGGGTTAGGTCTGACTTTTTATCCAAATATTTGCTGATGGGCGGTGTAAAATAAGAAACCCATCACCTGTAAAACGTTTTGCTAAACATGACGCTTTGATAAGAGTATGCCCAATTATTCCTCGCATTTTTGTCCAGCCGGTCTTAAAATGAGACACGCATGCCGTGTCATCCAGGAAGCAGCTGCTGGCTCTTTTGAATGTTAACGGGTTTTACTTGCTATTTGACATCAAACGGTTTGTTTGCATGTGACGCGATGAAGACTCCAGGCCATGGTTTTTGTCATCAAGCAGATACCTGCTGTTTTGTTACCCCGCTTGCAGCTCGGCTAACAATGTAGACTGTCAACATCATGCAGGGGTAAACCGTTGCCACATGTCCGCTGATGCTACCTCAATTCACTGTATTCAGGAAAATATCCATTTAGGGTTTAGGTATAAACCTTTGGCATCCATTTTTGACTGTTGCAAATGATGTTGTTTTTTTTTACTGTGTTATTATTACAATTTTTACCAGTCTTTACTGCATCACTGCATAAGCTGCAGTATATACTGGAGCCACACTACACATTCTCGATTCTTTTTCCTTTCGTTAGTTTAAAATAGTGTCACACAGGAAGTGAACACACTTTAAATGACAAATGCGTTCGCGTGTCTTTCCAGCACTCGCTGCTCTTTGAGAAGAGTCATACGTGCTCTCGTGTCAGCCTCCAAAGGTCTCCAGTAACACAAGAAACAGTCTTCTTTTTCGTCACTCGCTAAAATAGCAACGCTGATCCCTCCTGTCGTGTCTTCTTATTCTGGGAGACCAGTAAGATAAGCGTGTGTGATAAGAATTGCGACATTAAGATGCTTACGGAGTCCACCTACTGCCACATTCACAAAGTTGCATTATAATGTATTTTTGAGCAAAGACAAATCTATTTCTGATGGTTCAAATTTTGTATTATGGGCGAAAAAGCGGAAGTTAATGGATAGATGGATGGAGGTGAAAAATAACATTATTGTTGTTATTGTATAAATATGGCCATATAATATAATATTTATAATAAGCCAAAAATGGCACTTTGGACACCACTGGTTTACAGCTTTTTTTTTTAGGAAAGTGCAAGTGCAACTGTAAGTATGAACAGTGTAAATGATTGAAGGTCCTTTGATGACCATGTATGGCTCTCAGAAGTTTCTAAACACCATAAAAACTATTTGTTTTCATTTAGTTTTTCCTTTAAATTTATATAACATATTCAAGTGCAGTCTGAGGAATTTATTGGCCTGCGGCACAATCTAAAAATACAATTTAACAAAAAAACTTGACGGAAACAGCAAAAATTAAAAAATGAGCAGTAATTTTATTTTAAAAAGTCAAAATATTAGGAGAAAAAACAAAAAAAAGTAATTTTTTGAAAATTAGGTTGTGTAAAAGGTTGTAATATTAGGAGGATAAAGTCATATTTATGAGAAACATTGAAAGAATTGGAGGGAAAAAACTGCAGAAATTGAAAAAATTGCTGTAATTTTACAAGTATAAAGTCAGAATATTAAGAGAAAAAAGTCACAATGTTATGAGAATAAACTTGCAATATTATGAGTAAAACAACCATATTAGTAACAGAGTTCATTTTTATTTTTTAAATGTCGCAATATTAAGAAACAAACAAAACAATACAAAGTGTGGTTTTATTTTTTTTTAATATTACCTTGGGGAAAATACTGTGGGAATAACGTTAAAATATTGTGGGAACAAAGTCATAATATTACAATTACAAATATATTTTTTGTTTGATAATGTGTACTGTTTTGTGTAATGATTTGTTTTACATTTGAAAGGAATCCCAGTGTTAAAAAATAACATTCCAAATATAAAACCCTCTCAGCACTTTCATCAATCCAATTCACCGGCTTATCATCTTCTAAAATTGCCGGCACACTTTTAGTTGTATTTATGTTTTAAAATATATCATTTGGCTCTCACGAAAATATGTGTCGTTTATGGCCCTCTTAGCCCAAAAGGCTCCCGGGGAGGTGCATTACAACGCCAAATGTACACTTCTTGTCCCTCACTTGAAATGCAGGGAATCGGTACAGAACTGCCCCGAACCGAAGGCCCCGAACTGAAAAACAGAATAGAAAAATGTGCACCATAACTGCATACCGCTCCATACCGATTTCAGTTACATCTGTAAATTAAAAATAGACTTTTTTCCCATTGCAATATTTCTTAGGCAGTGGGTACTAACCAGGAGTAAAACTGAAAAAGGTACATTTTATGTACTGTAATAATTTTATTTCATTTAACAGTGTAACTCGCAGTTGAGTCTGCTTTTAGACTACATCAGCGAGTTCTTCTGTAAAGACGCTACAGCCAAGACGAAGAGACGGTATTCTCATGCCATTTGCCCCCCTGGCATTTGTCTGGCATCTTTAGTTTAAACCCGCAAGCCAGCAAAGCTTGCCGCCCCGCCGCCATGTTTGACTGGCAAGATACCATCCAAACTCCAGCCTTGCCTTCCCAGAACCTCAACAGTGTTGGAGTAGATGAGAAAAACAGACGCCCCGTTCATTCCACAGTCAACATTTATACTTTTTGGGAAGCACTCGAGGGGCAAATGACAGCACTGAGCAACTTAAATATGTCCAAAGTTTATGTGTGGCAAGGCTGTGGCCTACACCGCCCCAGTAAGCAAACACATGTGGTCCTTTTCGCCAGGCAGTCAGTTTGCCCATGGCCAGCCGCCCCACAACATGGAATTAAATACAGTGTACAGATGAGCGGTTGGGTGGTGTGTTTTCCTGCCTCGTTGTTTTGGGTCGGTGAACATGTAACGCAGACAGGATATGTTGTGTTGCACGCTGGTTTATGTCTGAATTGGGTCGCCTGGAATGCGCTTAAACGGGTCCCAACCGTGCGTTCGTTGTCGCCTGATATATTCCCGTTCATAATGTTGAAATAATTCCGAGATAGAAGGGAGCTACTGTTTTTCGGGTTTTTTCCCCCCTCATGGACGCAAACGGGAATACCGAAGAATACCGGGCTCGCTTTGACATGCTGGGCCTTTTATTGTACAGAGTGATTGACAAGCAACTCCCTGTTTTAAAATGCTTGTCATTCGGGGTGTAGTGATTTAATCGATGTATGGATTTATATTCCTATGATCCAACTACATCAATCTGTGTTCGCCAACTTCTAGAAAACATAAATCAATCTAACATTATTTGAAAGGTAATCAATCGATTGAATCGATACTAGAACATAGTTTTTATGGATTTATATGGTTATGGATTTATATAGCTATATTCATGTTTTTTATATGGATGTGTGTTTTTTAGCTATTTTAATGATAAAGACGTTACCCTTGTAACAGTTTGATTTGTCGTTAGTCGGTTAGTCATGCCTGTTGACTTGGGTGCACGGATGACGTCATGTGACACCGAGCATGCGCGCTCTTGTCGAAGGAGTCCGTGTGGACGTCCTAAAATATGCAAATTTTTATACGGTATGGGGTGTAATTTCATGCTTGTTAGCCAGATTACTTTTTATTCTTCGGGTGTTGGACCACATCGGAAGTTAGGTCCAACTTGAAGCCTATCAAACTTATGGATGGGAGCGTCAGGACAAGGTAAAAGGTACGTAGCGGGAATAAAGTTATGCTGATGTGCACCTTAAGCATTCCAGGAAAGGGGGGCTTGTTGATTAGGAGTCAGTTTTGGGAACCACTGTTGTTCTGACACGTGGGCCATTTTTTCTTGCAATGGTAAGCATGTCAATCAAACATCTCCTCGTAGCTTTAATAGCGTCTGTGCAAACGTTACACTCCTGTATGTGGGGTATTCATTCAAATCTGGTGGTGCAAAGGAACTTCTTTAATATTTTGCTCAGAGAAGTGATTGCGGCGTCGAATTAAAGTTAGTCGTGTTTTATCAGATAGAATGAATCACTCAACCTGTTCATTCAACTTGAAGTGTCGGTTGGACTTTAATTCAAATAAAAAATGAATGCATTTGCCATGAAACTGTTGTTTACTGGTTTATATCCATAATTAATGTACACCATATTTGCCATGCAAAAAGCAAAGGAAACTTCACCTGCACTGTCCAGTATCCGGGTATTTATTTCACAGTCCGACTGCTTGAATGTTGGGCTAAAAAGTTACTAAATACATTTCGGATCGTATCGTTCTAAATGGACCACTATTGTCCTTGAATCGAATCGGCAACCACAAATTGTCATACGAATGAAATTGTTACACCCGCGTTTATAATTTATTCATATGCCGTAATAGTTTTTTCAATCTTTTGTGTATGTTCCGTGACGTATGGGCACGTTTATTCTAGCAAACCAACCTTCCACCCCACAAGAACTCCTCGTGAAATCAGTTAATGTGGTTCCCAGTCGGCTTGAGAAACTGGTGGCAGATGCTTGCGCCGAATTTTCAATAAAACTCCATGCAATACACTTTCTTCTCATGTTCATTTCTTGCAAGGATATAATTAGTATAGAAATAAATTGCAAGTACTTAACAATAGGGGGCTACTTTTCAATCACCCGGTAAATCTAATACAGAACTGGATGCTTAGTCAAGAAGGTCAGGTAAATAGAACATTATCATGTTTACAATTTATTATTCACTTGAATTTGTCATTCATGACGGAGCCGTCCAGAGTGTAAAAATGTCATAATGACATATGGACACGCAAACCGAGACATTCCGAAAACGATAACGTCACGGTTTGTATTATTTCACTGGTAGGATTGCAACATTGAAGTTTTACTGTCAGGTTAAAAAAAACAACAATAAAATCAGCATCAGCCAAAATCGTACAAAGATTTGTCATTTATTAGTACAATTATCGATTGTAATCTGTGCACCCCCCCGTATGTACACTATGTCTGCATGTACCATGCGTTGTTGTGGTATTTTAGATGAAGTAGTTTGCATAACCTTTTAAACCTTGGCCTTTAGTGGCTTGCTAGAAAAATACAAAGTAATACTTAAGTGTGCACGAAGAAGGTCTGCACGGATGATGTTTGCATGATTGTAGCAACCTGAAACGGGGAAATGTCTTTGCTACTGGATACAGTTTGAAAAAGCTGCTGGTTTAGTGACTTTTAGCGGTAAGGGATGATGTATGTACCGCCGGAACGTGCTTACTTACTTTTCACGTTTGCCCATACATGTGCCTGTGGTTTGAACCGTCTTCTGTTTTTCTGAAAGTGGGTTGGTTGAGCTTTTATCTGGCGTCCAATTATGTGGAGCATTGACACGAGTGTTGTGTAGGCTGCAACCAGAGCAACGCAAATGCAACCACGCGGCCCTTTCTGCCGGGGTCCGGCGCTTCTAAAAGCTTACATATAAAAAATGTGACATTTCAAAAAGACAGTATCACTTATCCGAATTTCCCCAATTGCGCCAAGTGACGCAATTATGCAATCTTTCCCCGCCAACATTGTCATGCACGCGCACGCTGGTATGCCTTTACTCATAGCTTACATATAAGCTCCACATGCTGCACCATGTCCAAATAACTTCTTGCTTACGGGAGAGTTTTAACAATGAAACAAGTGAGCATGTAATCATAGTGAGACAAATAGCAATCACTAGGTTGGGACTGCACGCAGCTTCCTCTCTGCCTTTTTAATTTTTTCGCTGGGCAAACACATGCGGGCGGTGAGTGTAATGTGTAGTCCCGTTCAACCTATGGGACTGAAGTCTCTGGAATTCACATAGACCTCAAGTAGCATCTTGTCAGAGAAAGGGTGGATCAAGAAGGCTTCAATAATGGTTCCTGCCAGGCAGGGCTATTATTTGCAGCCTTCTGACAGGCAACACTTGTAAAGCTCCCCTTAATATGAAGACCTCAGGAACACTTGTTGTCGTACGTGTGGCGCACTCCGGTTCGAGTGCGCACAGGCTGATAGTCTGCTTGCTATCAGCCAAGAAGCAAACAATGCATGTTGGTAGATACACATGAAAAAATAAAAACAGCGTTCCTATATCATGCAGCTGTTATGTTTACCCATCTGTGTGTGTGTGTGTGTGTGTGTGAGGGAGAGACAGAGAATGAATACAAATAATAATAATAATAATAAGTTAATAATTTACACTGTAGAAAGCATCATATACACCGCTCGAAAAAAGTTTGGGATGTTTGGCTTTTGGGTGAAATTTGAAATCTACGACTGTTTAAATACCAAATCTAGTTGAACCAGGAGAGTTATTGGTCCATTCACGGATTATAAGCGAAGATTTCAACATTTGGAGGTCAAAATAAGTTCTCCGTAAAGTTTGTAGTGCTTTTTAGCTTCCTCCCGAAATTCCACCGGAAAGCCAAAGCTTTTTACGAGTATTTATTTATTTTTGAATATTTTATTTTTTATTTCCGAATTTTGTTTATTGGAGCGAGCAGTTTGCAGTTTTCACATTTCATTCATATCCGAGCTCGGGTCGCGGGGACGGCAGCCGAAGCAGGGAAGCCTAGACTTCCCTCTCCCCAGCCCCTTCGTCCAGCTCCTCCCGGCGGTCCGTGAGGCGTTCCCAGACCAGTTGAGAGACATGGTCTCTCCAACATGTGCTGGGTCTTTCCCGAGGCCTTCTACCGGTTGGATGTGCCCTGAACACCTCCTAACCAGATGCCCGAGACATCTGGCTCCTCTCATTTAGAAAAATCACTAAAGCTATTCCAACCGCAGCCAAGCAGTTTCTGGTGTTGCATTGCGTTCCCTCTCTTTACCCAAAATGAACAGAATCGTGCGCTTCAAAGCGAGGTATGTACAGAACCGTTCCACACCTAATTAAAAAAACTTTACGAAGGACCTTCAGTGGAACAACCAAGCACTAATGTGAGGAGGTAGTGTGCCTCATGAATCTTCGATTTGGACCAAAGGAAGCGGTTTTTGTGTATGTGGCAAATGTTTCGCCTCACTTCTGCCCTCTCATTGGAGACAGAAGGACCTTTATGGTTGTTTGTGGGGGAGTGGGCCCGATGGCAGAAAGTTGGCTCTTAGACAAGACCAGCAGTCTGCAGACGCTTACTGGAAATGGAACACGAGCCAAGGCTTGGAGTTGGATGGTGCAGCCCGAAGTGGGGAGGGCGTTGCCTGGTGCAGATTTTTGTCACAGTTCCTAATTACAAGCTGGATGGGTCACATACATTCCTATATGACTTATTTCTTGTTGTCGTTTCTTTATATGCTGTAGTTGATCAGGGCGTGAATGCAGTCAAGCAAAGAGCATATCATTTTTTATGTTCGAGGGTAGCATTCAGTGACCAATTTCACTTTCATTTTCACTTCCACTCAGAAGAATCAACCTCGTGCCATAACGAAAAGTAGGGATGTCCAATATCGTCTTTTTTGCAGATGCCGTCCTACTCTCAACATCCGATTCCGATATCAACCGATACCAATATGTGCAAAATCACGCATCTCCTGTCGTGGAATTAACATATGTGTGGTGTGAAGCTAATGGATGCAGCATCAGTGATTAGCTTGCATGGCGTGGCTGTAAACAACATTGTAAAACATCTTGCAAGTGGGCATGGTAATACTGGCGCCAGTCACAGAATAAAACAAGGGAAGACCAGAGAAATAGGAAAAGAAACATAAGGAAATAGAATAAGTATAAGTTAATAATATGTAGCAGTGCTCTACCAATTTGTATCGCAATAATACATAACAAATAATATTTTACTCATAAATAACAATACATAAGAGTAAATCATAAGCAGGTAAAAAGCCCAGTCCTGTGTGTGTTTTTATGGTTTTTCTGCTGTTATGTTGAAAAGTCACAGGATGTGGGGGAGGAAGGATCTGCTCAATCTTTCAATTGAGCGGGACAGTGATAGTAATCCGCCACTGAAACTCTCAGCTCTTCTGTTGGGAGATGATGCTGTACATTGGATTATGCTGGTTGTTTATTATTATTATTATTTTTAAATAACTCAATTTTATGCATATGGACTTGTCCACGTTGAGTCTTGTTTATTCAAGTACATTTTTACATGCCATGCGAGCAAGGTTGCGCATCAGCGTGATTTCCTGTTTGCCCATTGAGGTAAAGAAACCGTATGGAGGCAGCAGATCAAAGGGACGTGGCTAGCGAGGAAGTGGAGATTCTAGCCTTCAGTACTTGATATTATCATGGGAAATGTAAAACCACTACAGAGCAGGATAGGGGAGCTGTCCGGACAAGAACGTCAGGGAGGGCGACTTAATGTGCTTCCCAGAAATATGGCTATGAACATTAAAATGTCCAACTAGACAGCATTTTTCGAAATCGGAGGGAAAAAACGGACACGCATAATCGAACAACGTGTGATTGCATATTCTATGTATGCTGTCTTCATATTCTATGTGATTACATATTCTATATATTTCACCGCTTTTTTTTTTTGCACAGTATTAATCATTTAGGGAAGTGCATATGTAATCCCGAAACATCAGAAATAAGATGGAACATGAGGTCTGCCTCTACAGCCAGTTTACCAGTCAGTTGTGCATATGCATGGAGTGGCGTTGGGCTTTGGGCCACCTCTTCCAATCGTGCCAATTAGGGAACGTGTGCTGTGCTTGGGTGCGGATCAGTGCACTCACACTGTTCATTTGTGCAGTAGTACAAGCACGGTACGTTTATTCTAGTGTGACTGACCCGAAAATGATATATCATGGCTGAAAACTAACTGGCAACGTGGTCTTGATGGACACGTCTGACTTATGTTTATTTCATGCTGAATAGTTTTGGCCATCATGTCTTAACTTCTCAGAACAATATGTTACTCTACTGTCTGAAACGGCCTTTAAGGGACTGTCTAAGTCAGGGTTGTCTAAACTTTGTCTACAAAGGGCCCCATACTGAAAAACAAAAGGCTGCAATTTTTGTAAAAATTTTGTAAAAAAATATTTCAAGGAAAAAATGCATCTCAGCTTTGTGATATAGTGAAAAAGCGTATCATTAACAGGAACTTTGGTATTTGCTTTTTTTCCCAATTTTTGCTGTTGTTTTTTTTTTTTGTTTGTTTGACTTTTTTAAATATTTAAACATTCTTTTTTTTTAAAATTTAAATGTTGCTATTATGACTTAATATTCAGACTTTTTCAACAACCTTTTTAAAGAAATTCCAACTGTATTTTGTTTTGTCTGGTTCTCATACTAGCACTATTTTTTTCTTTAATATTTCACCCTGTTGCTACTAAAATGACATTATTTTTGCTCCTAATATTGGAAGATCATTTTTGTAAAATTGCACCTGTTTTTCTCCTTCACAATATGAATTTTTCTCTTAATATTTTAACTGTATTCTAGCAAAATTGCTGCAGTTTGGCATTGTTAATATTTCCTTTTTGTTTGTTTGTTTTTACAATTTTTACTTTGTGCTTGTAATTATTTTCCCCAAGTATTTAATTATTACTTTATTCCCATAATATTTTACCTTATTCTGGTAACATTATAACTTTTTTCTCCACCTTTTTGTTTTGTTTCTCATTATACTGTATTATGGCATTACAAATAATGTATTTTTTCCTCAGTATTGCAACTAAATGCTACTAAAATGATTTGTGATGTTGTTGTTTTTCTCTTAATGACCGTATTCTTGTCAACCTACCGCTCATTTTTCATTGTTTCAGGGTTTTTTTAGTTTTTATTTTTATTTTTTTTGCAAAATTATATTTTTAGAATGTGCTGCCGCAGGCCACAAATGGCCCCCGGGCTGCCCTTTGGATACCCCTGATCTAAGTCCTAAGGGTGGCCAAACTTGCTCCATGAGAAAATCAAAGTATGCAGATGCTGGTTTGATGTTTTTAGTTGTTTAAAAAGGGCTGAAGGCAACTCCTATACATATGTTATACTGTATATACATGTCAGTGTCCATTTTTGCTGTTTGTTTTAGTTTTCATGCTTAAATGTATTTTTAGAATATGTGCTGGGTCATAAAAACAGTCGGTGTGCCCTGGACCGCACTGTGGACACTTTTGATCCAAGTAGTTTACCATTCTCATGTCTTTTTCAGCAAAAAGAGCTTCCGCTCACTCGCCAGACACGACACGTTTAATGTATAGCCTGATGTGACTGGCAGGCTGTCTGAGAAGTTCAGATGAGAAGGCGGCTGTAGGCAACTTCAGAAGGATTATACCATTCACATTGTAATGCCTGTGAGAGACCCAGTAGTTTTGCCAACCCAAACAAAAGTTGTTGCCACACAGATGAAAGGCTTCAGTCTTGACTTGTTTGCACCTCCAGGGCTTCGTAGGAGAAGGTGAACAAAAGAGATTATTATGTATTAGCAGAGGAAAGAAGAGAAAGCATGTAAGCACATTTAGGCTGTGTCCACACGAACATGAGTATTTGAAAAAGGTTTTCTTCACATGCAAAATACTGCAGGTCAGGGCGACATCCTGGAAAAGTCAAATGATAAGTGGGCCATTTTAACATTTTCTAAACTAACCCATGTAGATTATTAAAGAAGGATAGGTGAAGAAACAACAGAATTGCAATTGTATTTTTTTATTTTTTTGTCTTTTAAAAATGTGACTTTGTTCTCCTAATATTGTGTAAAAAAGATATTCAAAGGAAAAACAGCGTTGTGTTATCATTGACTGTTTATATGAACGTTTTCAGACGTTTTTCATCATTTTTCGGTGATTTGCTACAGATATTTTATTGGGATACAGTATTATGTTTTTAAGCTCATAATATTTTAATGATCAGAATGTTATAACTTTAACCTATCAAACTGTCCTGCAATTGCATTTTTTATTTGTTTTTCATAATATAGCGACTTTTTGAAAGTAAAAATACATATTTTAGACTTCAATATTTCAACTTATTGCTATTTTTTCTTAATTGTGATAATAATTTATTCCTGTAAAACTTCTGCTTTTATTTTTACATTTTTGCCGTTGTTTTTTTTAGTTTTTGTTGCATATTTACATATTTGCATCACCCCATGCTGCACGGTGTACCCCCCAGGTGTAGGTTTTTGCCCTTCACAACATCCAGGGTGACGCTTTCGAAAAACGGCAGCATCAGTGTTTGTGTACGGATGGGTAAAACCGAGCTGTGGTTGCTTTTTCTGGCTTCTGATCGGACAAAATGATCATGACAGCCGGAGAATGTCTTTTTTAAGGTAAACTGCGATTTTTTTGTGTACATTTTTTACGCAGTTTATTTTGTAAGTGTGAAAACTGGAGACGTTTTTGTACAAGCTCTTCTTTTAAACCACTATGGGTAATGTATTGCAATTTGGAGCAATAAAAAATTAAAACAATTTAAAATTCTCCTTTTTTTCTCCACAGAGCTACAGGACTTACAGGCAGTCCAGTTATCTCCGATATGTCCTTGATTCGTTTATCACCCCATGCACCGACTGGGCCGGGAGAGTCACCGTTCAGCCCCCCCCATCCGTACGTCAGCCCCCATATGGAGCACTACCTACGCTCGGTGCACGGCAGCCCCACCCTGTCCATGATCTCTGCAGCACGAGGACTGAGCCCTGCCGAAGGTGAGACACCCCGCAGGCATATGACTGACATGTTGCTGATGGTAATTCCCGCCTTTCCGAAGGAAAGAAAGCATTGATTAACTGCAAGAAGCCAGAGCCATTTGTGCTTAAAGTAAATGTATGTATTCGAGTAAAGCTATGAATGTGAATGTTTGTTTGTCTTTATGTGGCCTGGGATTGACCGGGGGCCAGTCCAGCGTGTACCCCGCCTTCTCTTTAAAGTCAGCTGGGATAGGCTGACCCATGACCCTAATGAGGTTTAATTCGATTCAAAGACGTAGAGACGAAGAGAGAGCTGAGCCGGAAGGCAAAGTATTGGGAAATAGAAATCAATGAAAACCTGCTATAAAGTTATGGAATGTAAGTCCTCGACACCCTGAACTATTACGTGAACATGCTGAGAGACCCGTCATGAATATTTACCGTCAGCATAGATCCCTACTGTTGGAGCACATATATATTCTGGATGGTTCCACAGTTTTAGTTTGTTTTCGTTTTTCTTCTCATTTCTCCAGCAGTCACCCACGAGCACTTAAAAGACCGATCCCTGTTCAGTCTCCCTCCACCACCACCCGGAGCTAACCCCGCAGAATACTACCATCTGATGGCCGGTGCCGGCCAGCGCAGTCCGTACGGCGACCTTCTGATGCAGAGCGGTGCGGCGGCGGCGGCTGCGGCGGCGGCGGCGGCGGCGGCGGCGGCGGCGGTTCACCTGCCAGATTACATCAGTCCTGTGGATGGTGAGAATAAGACCTCACCATCATATTTGAAACATCACAAGGTTTACTACAGTATACTTCTCAGGAAGGTGGGGTTCCTTTTCTTATCTGTGATGAAAGCACATCCTGCCTTTGCTGGTTCTGTGTAAAAAGCAAAAGCGTCTTTTTGCCTTTTCTACTTTCTTTGTTTTTTGGGAAGTCTGTATAAAATACGTTTTTTATCTGTTAGGAGTGGGTTGTTCTGCGGGTTTTGCCATAACAAGTAAATGCAATGTCAGTATTGCTGATACCAGTAATGATACCGATACAAGACCGATACATGATAGAACTATTTTTTTCTATTACATGCAATTTTTCACACAAAATATTGGCTCGACTTGGCTTTTGTACCCCAAACTTCCCCTGTGTCCAAGATTTCTTTTGCACACAACATAGAACAACACAGAATAGACGCGAAAAATATCAATCTGGTCACACTGGTATAACTCCGATACTGCCCAAGGTATCAGTACAATCAATCCTGGAATTTCTCCACCCAGCCCTTGAGGTAAAGCACGCAGACCATCAAATTCAAAAAGTCTTTCAGATAAGCAGATTGCATTTGCACAGAAACTCAGTGACACCAGCACATATGTTTCTTTTTTTGGGGGCTGATTCTCAGCCAAGCATCCAAGAAATATTCCGCCCTCATGAATGGGGGAATAGAAAGCACCCGGAGTGGAATCCAGCCCCTAAAAGTCAGCCCATCCGAAGCCTAATACTGCAATACTCTCCTTACAGCCTCACTCATTCATTCTTGTCCAACCACCAGGATAAAAAAGTCACTCACTGTGCAGTGACGATCTAAGGTATCGCCACTGCAGGAAAACAAACGCACTCATCGTAATGTGTAGGTAATCTACCGTGACAGCCAAGAGATGTTCTTCACTTCCTCCAACCACCTCTATGTCGCCACTGTGCTGCCAACCCTCACTTTCCTGGACATGCTGTTTACCCTAATAGCCCCCAACCCTCAGTACCTCTCCCAATGCGGCGTTCACGCTGACTGCCGCCATCCCAGTGACTTTTTTTCACGAGTCGTGACGATGTGGTCAAGGTTTGGCACTGTGCCTGCATTGCATTGCGACCTTGAGAAGACATAAGCCCATATTGACCCAGGCAGCCAGCGGCTAATGGTTTGCACTGGCAGCCTCAGTCCCAATCAAATACCTTGTTTCGTGCCAGAATAAGAGAAGATGGGTAGTGACTGAGGTGGTCAACATGTGCTTCATCCTTTGGTGTTTGCTTTGGATGGCAGTACAGATCGAACCGTAGCAAAAATCTGTTGGCACAGTCAAATTCAGCAGACCCACCGCAAGAAATAGGAGCCCTCAGTGTGGCTAATCAGACACCCCTGGTTTTTTTACCGCTTGTTTACTTAAAGGAAAAAGGGGACACACTCACAGTAGACCATTGGTACCGTGCTCAACTTGGACACGAGTCCTCTTCCCTCTACGTTCACACTGAGCATCCGTGCTTTGGCCAATCACCTCTACACTGCTTTTGCACTGCCAATCCAACCCATTTTTTGGAAAGTTTTATTCAAACTTTGACACTGAAGCTGTTGCCGGATTTTTGATGTTTTTTATGATTTTTATATTTCTAAACGGCATTACGTCTGACCATTGGTCCATTCCAGTCGATCAATCTGTTTGCAATCTGTGAGCTTTCCTGTCGTTGCGATAAACCAAAGGGCTGCATCACAGCAACTCAGAGACGAGGTTTCAAAACAAAGAAGAATGGGGGTATATTTACAAAACATTAACGAAGGAGAAGCAAGCTTTGTATGAGGAAATCCTGCAGAAAAACTTACATTTTACCAAACATTTGAGTGTTTTTTATGATTTGTTTCTGTTGTTCTGCTGCTTTATTCACCACGCCCCTCTGAAGATCAAATGTGGTGGGTCTGTGCGTTAATATTTTTAGAGAAATGTATATAAACCTGTACCTAAAATGATGCGATGTGACCAACCATAATCACCATACACCAACTTAGAACTGGACAATAGCGTTCACTAGCTGATTGGCTTATTGGGAATGATGGGCCAAGAAAGTTAGACATGTAACAGTGGGAGCTATTCAAAAGCCTGCAGGAGGACTTGTGAAGGGCTTGGCATCTAAGTAAGGTCAAATTAAATGTCTACCGTCATGAAGAGAGATTTCACTGTTGATCTTGGACCTTATACACAAACATTGAACTATATGTTGGTTCATGGGCACATGAGCGTGAGAGTCTGCATAAACAGGCTGCTAATCACAACAGCAGCGTTTGCTTTGGACACTGGGGGCTTATATAGGACTCCACGCAAGTTCCTTTGCTAATAAAAATCACAGTGTACTTGTGAGATTTAGCAGGGAAAATGCATTTCCCAGCTGGTTGCACACGGGGTTGGCTAGCTGTAGCTGTGGAGGCCTTGAGTCCTGCTGGTCTCGAGGCCAGAATTTGACATGTCTGCAAATCAAACGTGTGATTCAATTTCACTTTTCTGCAGAGCTGTGTCTCCTCTCTCGTAAACGAACCCCCACTTTGTATCAAAACCTCAGTGGCACAGTCCCCTGGATTACCATAATGGCATGTGTATCGCTAGAAAGCACGGATCCTCTGGTTTACGAAACTGTTGGATTTGTTTCCAAATGTGCATATTTTTCAAGACTTGGTACTTTAATAAATAGAGTTGCAAATCCTGTCACCGGCAGTGTTAAAGGGTTTTATTATAGGATTTGGGGAAATTAGGTGGGCTGGATTAAAATGCCCATGCCGGGTCTAAGCAAGCCAAAAACTGCACTATTGAAGGCCAAATGTAGCTCAGGACGTTTTAGCACACTTTGCATATTTCTTAATGAGGAAAACAACCACAAAAAAAATTCTAAATATTATGCCGTGCTTTTTGCCTTGCGAGACGAAAAACAGGGACTATATTTGGAAATCAGACTTGCAGGACTTTGTAGTGTCCATGTGATTAGGACCAGGAAGACAAACAAGGTAGCTGTCGAGGTTTGCTTAACCCTCCAATTTAAATGTTTCTTATTTTCCTCAAGGCTACTCCATCTACTCGACTATCAAGGCTACGCCTAAAATGAACTCACTCATGTCCACACCTTCATACCATGCTTTTTAATATGCATGCGTGTGTGTTGGCCTATAATTAGGAATATATCAAAAAGGGGTCCCACAATGTGACCCAGCCTTCATTGTCACACACACACACATACATAACATCATGTAATATTAGTGCAAGCGTCTGACGCCCGCACATCTGTTTTGTACTCCATGCCGGAACCCGCACACCCTTTCAATTATAGGTGCCACCAAAAAAACACTCTCTACCGACCAGTGACAATCCATCCCAGGTCCAATTTGTGTTGGACATTTGCTGGTCTCGAATGGTTTGCTTGTTTTCCGCATTTGTACACATTTCTGCACAGCACGCTTACTGACTTGTGTGTAAAGACTGAAGATGTGGTTCCAATATTTCATCCTGGCAGAGCTCCCAGCGGGGCGAGGCAGGCGCCAGGTTACCAGTCTGCCAGACTGTGAGCCCTGTTTCCTGCTTTATAAAGGGGATCATTAATACGCATATCTACCATTAAAACGCTTGGCCTTGCAACGGCGTTGGCACGTTGCAAAAACGGCAAGTCATCGCAGCTGCATGCGGGGACCTTTTGAAGCACCACGCAAGAAAGAGCTCCTTAACCATAATCCCTAATAAAATGCAGCTTGTCACATTCTGGATGTCAATAAGAAATGCATTAAAAAGTTGACATACCGAGTGTATACCTCCACATAACAAAGAGCAGTGTTCCCCCTAGCTTTACAGCTTCTTTGCAACAGTTGCCGTAATGTCTGCCCTGTTCCGCAGGCCTTTTGATTCGGTGCATATGTCTTCACTTTAAGACAAACCACCTCCAAAATGTTAGTTTTAGAAGTGGGAGTCTGGTTTATGGCTCTGGCGCAGCAGTTGTGGTGCCAGGATTCATTCGCCTTGACGGGTGGAGATTGGCCGCATGTTCACAGCAGCGCAGGTGAGTCACAGGAGCTGCCCGGTTGCTGCATGTAATTAGGTGGGCTGTGATTGCCCACTAAGAGTTTCCTGCGACTCGCACCTACTTAATATCCGTTGTAAAACCTAATTCTTTATAAAAACATGCACAAATTACTCCTGCTTTGTGTCAATTCACATTGCAAGTCATCCCCTTATTCAGGCCAACGCCCTCGTCTCCCAAATCTCTTTGTAACAGCGCATGGAATCCATGACCCCTTTAGCATTCATACTCTTCTGGTAATCTTTACCCTTAATATTGATCGCGACAGTCAAGTGGTTGGGATCAAAACAACGGCCGCTATTTGTCGACATCTCTCCTTTTTCTGGCTTTTTATGATGTTCATTTTCACTTCCATGGTGATGGCTTTCCTTTTCTTTGGCACACCGTTGCTTGGGAGACAATGAAGTCTAAAAAGTTAACTAATAAGAGATGCATTTCTTTCTTAGTGTGGCCGAGCAGGCACACATTGTATTATTCGGCCCAGCACGAGGTACACACTGCGTTCTGGTGCTGCACATGTTGCTTATTCTTCTGCCGGCGCCTGCTATAAACAGGCGAGCCTTGTTTTTACAGACTGGAATTAAGTTTGATTTGAATTTATGGGACTGCTTTCTTAACCACAAAAAAAAATCAAGAAGCTTAGCTTGCCATCACAATGGCAACCGGAACCGGAACCGAACCAGCTATGTCATCTGTCTCTGATGTCATCAGCGCGTGACTCTCAAAGATGTTTAAAAAAACACATTTTTATACTTTTACATACACACAATTCTAAATTTAAAAAAAACAGGGGTGTTGAAAGTGCGGCCCGGGGGCCGTTTGCAGCCCGCAGCTCGCTTTTAATTGGTCCGCAGCACATTGTAGAAATAAAATTGAAAACCCAGGAAAAATGGGCAAAAATTTTGATATTAATAACTAATAATAAAACACGTTTTAGTCTTTAAATAAATGTAAAAAAAAAAGGTTTATACAGAATCAAAAGGTACATCAAAATATTAAGGACGCTCCCCGCATGCTTAGATTTTCTGTGTGCAGCCCTTGGCGGAAACATTTCGGACACTCTTGTTCCAAACGAACATTTAAATGTACTTTTACCTTCATTGAAGATGTGACTATTCCCAAAGACAAAACAAAACAAAAACGCCATCTTCCTGGTATTTTCTTAATTTGACTGCGTTTCTCACCTTCTATATCAAAATGCTGCCACTTGCAACTTTGGCCGTTTTGGCTCCATGTCGGGTTATTGAGGTGAGAAACACTATTCAATTCAAGACATCACTCGTGCCCAAAACAGGAATGGCGGTGTCCGTTGTGATCTCGCTGCCACATCCTGTCTTTGCGAACAGTCATATAAAGAATCCTTTTGGTCTTTCTGGAAAATAGAAATACATCACATCAGGCTTTCCTGTGCGATTGCTCGTTCTGGTTAAGTGCATGCGAAAGTAGTAAGTTGCATATTTTACTTCTCCCTCGAATGCCCAAGTCTATCAGCCGGCTCCGTGGCGGATCTGAGTCAGCCGTGTTTTTTATAATGGTATTCTTAGATCAATTTGTTGAAATTGCCTCCATTTAACTTGCTCCGCTAGAGATTGATATCATGGTCGTTACTGGCAGTGATTCATTATGCATAAGAGGATGCAAATGTTAAACAGAGGAGCTGTTTGTGCAAAGCAGAGATGCACGAGATAGTGCAGCCTAGCATGGACCTGACCTCCACTCGAGTGTTCAGGGATTTATTGTGGTCAAGGTAAACGTTGGCATCTGTTAGTTCAAGATAGGAATGTAGTACGCAAAAACCATGTCCTCTCGATCGTTGCGTTGTTAGACAACGCATTTGGATTCCTTCGTAATGCAACGTTTGTGTCCAGTTTCACGGTTCTCCAGCCCACGGCTGACACCCCGACTGAGCAGGAAGAGGGCGTTGTCCATCTCTCCGCTGTCAGACGCGAGCATTGACCTACAGACGATGATCCGCACCTCACCCAACTCCCTGGTCGCTTACATCAACAACTCCCGTTCCAGCTCGGCTGCCAGCAGCTCTTACGGGCACCTGTCTGTTGGAGGGATCAGGTACGAACGCACGTGGATCTTACATGCGTACAATACTGTACATACGCAATTTTGGTAAAAACATCTGAAATGTCTTTGTGGGCATCCATCATTTCACTTACTTCGCTGTTTTGTTTTTGCGTTGTTTTTTAAACAAATGCCTTTCCTTCTCCTTCTATCCCAGCCCCTCATTCAGCTTCCCTCATCCCATTAATCCAGTGGCGTACCAGCAGTTGTTGTCTCAGCAGAGGGGTCTGAATGCCTTCGGCCACACTCCTCCGCTCATTCAGCCGCCCCCGTCCTCTTTCTCTGCCCGCCAGCATCCTCTGGCCACGCCCCCGATGCCCACCGCCCACAACAGTACCAACACGGAAGCTAACCAGGTGGGAATGATGGTGGGACGATGGGTGTCGGGCTTATAAGCCTGACAGTCTGACCAAGAGTGTCAAAATGCTGCACATCCACGTTGTCAAATAGCTCCCAAAGAGATGAGAGTAGTTAGCGTATGGACAGATACATGAACCTTTGGAGCCCAGGGTAGGATTTTCTGCTTTAGTTTACTTTTGCGCTTACCTCGGTAACTTTAGCCTCGGTAGCTTTCCTGGTTTTTCAGGGCATCTGTACGGTGTGACTTTAGAGGTATTTCTTCATTGCGACGTAGTGTGTTAAATATCACCCACTGTGAAAATCATACCTGTCAACCATCCCATTTTCACTGGAAAACTCCCATACTGACCCTTCTTTCCCGGCGCCCTCCTGTTTTAAGAGTCTCCCTTATTTTTTGCCGCATTTTTAGTCATGAAAAAAAAAATCCTCACCGCAGCGCAGTTTCCAGTCTGGTCTGGGATACTCAGGGTGTAAAAAAAAAAAAACCCCACTTCCTGCAGCTGGTAAATAAAAGAAGCACGCCAGTAAAATGACACGGTTTTACCGTAGTACGCAGTGGGATCTTTAAACCAGCAACCCCTGAATGCTTTTAATTGTGCTTGTTTTTGCTTGTTTTAAATGTAACTGTTGCTACCACGTTGGCCAGGTCTCTCTTGTAAACTCTGCCATTTCTGGTGTTCCAAAAATCGCATTTTTTTTTTTTGGTGCATGGAGCACGTAGTTGTGGTGACCATGAAGGAGTAAGAGCTCAACGTGCATGGTGGATGCACCAAATATTGGAAATAACTTCGTTTGTCGGGAGTCCGCAAGTGCGACGTACAAAAAAAAAGTACATTTTGCCCAAACTTGACACCAGCAAAGCGTATGAAAGACACGCAAAGACGTACGAAGTGCGTGAGTTTGTCTTGCGACCTGAACATAACCGCATGTAGGGTTAGCTTTGCATGAGAACCTCTGTGGCTAGTCGACAGCTGGAAAATCAGCACATCACATGCGTGCTCTCTTAAAAAGTGACCTCTAAACTGTTAAAATTCTGGCGGAATTTGCCCTTTTTTCCCTCATTTTCCAGAACATATACTTACTTTCAAATGCAACTAGAATGCAAATATAAAATGTATAAACAATACAGTACAAAATGTAGTAACAGTAAAGTTACACACAGGTGGCGCTCGGTTTAACGCGTTTCATGGTTACAATAAGTTAAGGAAAGACATCATTTTGGTCCGTGAACATAAAACTAGATAATTGCAGCGGAAGGATACACCATGTGTGACCATCATGAAGGATAAAGATCGTATTGTAACGTCCAGGATGAAGAGGATGACGAGGAGGTGGTTGGCTGAACCACACCAAAACAACATCAGCAGACTCAACTGTGCTGTCTGCATGCAACCACCCAAAACACAAAATACAGCTAAATACAATCATACTTGGGTTTTTTAAAAAAAAAATTGGAAGTATGTCAAAAATGCTTGAAATAAAACATCCCAAGTGCACAAAAGTGACTAAAATCCACCGTGCGATGAAAAAACTCAAATTCAGTTGTGTCCCAGGTGAGAAATATGCACACCACTCCCTTTCTGTCCCATCTGTCTACCCTGCTCCCATCTCCTGTATCTTTACCGGCCCGCTGTTAACACCAGACCCACTCCTTATGTAAACTTCCCACTCGGTGAATCGTTTTGTGACACACATATTGAAAGTCTGGCTGCTTCCGTTCCATTCACCTTCCACCTCACTTCTAATCATCAGTAGTGCATGTGCACGTTGAAGTGTGTGCACGTTGGGCTTTCTAGCGTACGGGGGGTATTCAGAACCCCCCCCCCCCCTCTGCCACAAAAGTTGCCATTTATACAACATTTATGAAAAAAAGGAAGAAAGGGGCACACATTCCTGTGTACTTTTTCAGATCGATTGTGGCCTAAATGGACGCTGACCGAATACCTTGACTAATGTCGGAGGTCGAGTGGTGGGTGCAGTTTGCATGTTTTCCCCTGGTAGTCCGGTGTCCTCCCAAATTCCTACAACATGCCTGTTAGGTTAATTGGCGACTCTAAATTGTCCACAGGTATGAATGCTTGTTTGTCTGTAAGAAGGATAAGCAGCATTGCAAATGGATGGAAAAATGGTATGTAGATACGGAGGTTTGTGAGTATGCAATGTTTTAGGATGGGATCCACACAGTTATATAAGTGAGGCCTTATTATTATTATTATTATTATTATTATTATTTGTGGCAGGAAGCCATGCTTTCAAATGGAAGGATTTAAGTGATGCAAAGGATGGTTGTGTGCTTATGAGGTTGATAATGAATGTCCGTCATATCTGTGCTTCAGCATGCTAGTGGAGATCCAGCAGTGAGCAGTACAGTCAACCCACTAAACTCCAAGAGGACAAAGGTTAAGCTGGAAGCAGAAGGCCCACTGCCCATCTCACCAACCTCTCAGGTAAGGAAATCAGCTACAGTATACAATATATATAAATGTATACAATTCTCAAATAAAATTAGCAAACACGGAATTATATAGTAAATGTACAGTTAAGCCAAAATTAGTGAACTGAATTTTGAACTTCTGGCTGGAAATGACAATTCCCAAAATATAGTATGAAATTGGATTAGTGTTAATAATGAAAAAGATTTGTATTGGGGTTTGTTTAGGATTTTAAGAATAATTCAGTATTATTTATTATCATTCCCATATCTTATTGTCCAATTTTGAGGAAAACCCTTTGCGTTATCCTAAAGAATCCTGGACATTTTTAACAGCAGTTTCCAAAATGTGAGCAATGCCAGAAAAATAAAGAAAAATGTTCTGTTTTGGTTTTAAACCCATAAGCACCAGTTCCCATGTTGACTAGTAAACAAAATATGCTTCAGAAAAGCAGGTTTTTAAGGGGCAGGGGACGCCCCAAATGTACCATCTTCAGAGCTTATTCAAAAACCAGTCCAAACCTAGTCCAAGTTTTGCTCAGATCAACCAATCAGAGGATGGCGCAATGCTGACGTTACTGTGGCGCTGGTCCTGAGAGGCGAATCGGAAATCAGGATGCTGATTGTTTTTGAAAGAATGCATGATAGGTTGTGCCCCCTTGATGCCAAGTCCTGTCTTTTTTTCTTTAGGACCAGAGTAGAGGGATGTTGGACTTGAGTGAAGATCTGGATAAAGACGAGTGCAAACAGGAGCCTGAAGCCATCTATGAGACCAACTGCCACTGGGAGGGTTGTACCAAGGAGTATGACACCCAGGACCAACTAGTCCATGTGAGGATCAAAATAGATGTATTTATTTATTTTTATAGCACACTTACACTCTTTCAGTGTACTTGCTGTGTTTACACAAAACTAAGGTTTTGATACTTGTTATAATGTGGAGGGTCACTAATCCTGACGCCCAACATTGATGAGGCTTCCTTTGCCAAATCTAGCCTAAGCCTTGCAGCTGTGCACCCTCGGCCCCTTGAACCCTAACCCCTGACCTCTGTATCTCGCTCAGCAACTTCCTCTTCCCACTGAAGCCCAGAGCGTTGTTCATAAATCCATTGTCATGCCAGCAGCTCAGGAGTTTTGCTGCCATATTTTTGGACCACATTGACTCGGACTGATTGTCAAGTCATGCAAGTGGGCATGGTAATACTGGCGCCAGTCACAGAATAAAACAAGGGAAGACCAGAGAAATAGGAAAAGAAACATAAGGAAATAGAATAAGTATAAGTTAATAATATGTAGCAGTGCTCTACCAATTTGTATCGCAATAATACATAACAAATAATATTTTACTCATAAATAACAATACATAAGAGTAAAACATAAGCAGGTAAAAAGCCCAGTCCTGTGTGTGTTTTTATGGTTTTTCTGCTGTTATGTTGAAAAGTCACAGGATGTGGGGGAGGAAGGATCTGCTCAATCTTTCAATTGAGCGGGACAGTGATAGTAATCCGCCACTGAAACTCTCAGCTCTTCTGTTGGGAGATGATGCTGTACATTGGATTATGCTGGTTGTTTATTATTATTATTATTTTTAAATAACTCAATTTTATGCATATGGACTTGTCCACGTTGAGTCTTGTTTATTCAAGTACATTTTTACATGCCATGCGAGCAAGGTTGCGCATCAGCGTGATTTCCTGTTTGCCCATTGAGGTAAAGAAACCGTATGGAGGCAGCAGATCAAAGGGACGTGGCTAGCGAGGAAGTGGAGATTCTAGCCTTCAGTACTTGATATTATCATGGGAAATGTAAAACCACTACAGAGCAGGATAGGGGAGCTGTCCGGACAAGAACGTCAGGGAGGGCGACTTAATGTGCTTCCCAGAAATATGGCTATGAACATTAAAATGTCCAACTAGACAGCATTTTTCGAAATCGGAGGGAAAAAACGGACACGCATAATCGAACAACGTGTGATTGCATATTCTATGTATGCTGTCTTCATATTCTATGTGATTACATATTCTATATATTTCACCGCTTTTTTTTTTTGCACAGTATTAATCATTTAGGGAAGTGCATATGTAATCCCGAAACATCAGAAATAAGATGGAACATGAGGTCTGCCTCTACAGCCAGTTTACCAGTCAGTTGTGCATATGCATGGAGTGGCGTTGGGCTTTGGGCCACCTCTTCCAATCGTGCCAATTAGGGAACGTGTGCTGTGCTTGGGTGCGGATCAGTGCACTCACACTGTTCATTTGTGCAGTAGTACAAGCACGGTACGTTTATTCTAGTGTGACTGACCCGAAAATGATATATCATGGCTGAAAACTAACTGGCAACGTGGTCTTGATGGACACGTCTGACTTATGTTTATTTCATGCTGAATAGTTTTGGCCATCATGTCTTAACTTCTCAGAACAATATGTTACTCTACTGTCTGAAACGGCCTTTAAGGGACTGTCTAAGTCAGGGTTGTCTAAACTTTGTCTACAAAGGGCCCCATACTGAAAAACAAAAGGCTGCAATTTTTGTAAAAATTTTGTAAAAAAATATTTCAAGGAAAAAATGCATCTCAGCTTTGTGATATAGTGAAAAAGCGTATCATTAACAGGAACTTTGGTATTTGCTTTTTTTCCCAATTTTTGCTGTTGTTTTTTTTTTTTGTTTGTTTGACTTTTTTAAATATTTAAACATTCTTTTTTTTTAAAATTTAAATGTTGCTATTATGACTTAATATTCAGACTTTTTCAACAACCTTTTTAAAGAAATTCCAACTGTATTTTGTTTTGTCTGGTTCTCATACTAGCACTATTTTTTTCTTTAATATTTCACCCTGTTGCTACTAAAATGACATTATTTTTGCTCCTAATATTGGAAGATCATTTTTGTAAAATTGCACCTGTTTTTCTCCTTCACAATATGAATTTTTCTCTTAATATTTTAACTGTATTCTAGCAAAATTGCTGCAGTTTGGCATTGTTAATATTTCCTTTTTGTTTGTTTGTTTTTACAATTTTTACTTTGTGCTTGTAATTATTTTCCCCAAGTATTTAATTATTACTTTATTCCCATAATATTTTACCTTATTCTGGTAACATTATAACTTTTTTCTCCACCTTTTTGTTTTGTTTCTCATTATACTGTATTATGGCATTACAAATAATGTATTTTTTCCTCAGTATTGCAACTAAATGCTACTAAAATGATTTGTGATGTTGTTGTTTTTCTCTTAATGACCGTATTCTTGTCAACCTACCGCTCATTTTTCATTGTTTCAGGGTTTTTTTAGTTTTTATTTTTATTTTTTTTGCAAAATTATATTTTTAGAATGTGCTGCCGCAGGCCACAAATGGCCCCCGGGCTGCCCTTTGGATACCCCTGATCTAAGTCCTAAGGGTGGCCAAACTTGCTCCATGAGAAAATCAAAGTATGCAGATGCTGGTTTGATGTTTTTAGTTGTTTAAAAAGGGCTGAAGGCAACTCCTATACATATGTTATACTGTATATACATGTCAGTGTCCATTTTTGCTGTTTGTTTTAGTTTTCACGCTTAAATGTATTTTTAGAATATGTGCTGGGTCATAAAAACAGTCGGTGTGCCCTGGACCGCACTGTGGACACTTTTGATCCAAGTAGTTTACCATTCTCATGTCTTTTTCAGCAAAAAGAGCTTCCGCTCACTCGCCAGACACGACACGTTTAATGTACAGCCTGATGTGACTGGCAGGCTGTCTGAGAAGTTCAGATGAGAAGGCGGCTGTAGGCAACTTCAGAAGGATTATACCATTCACATTGTAATGCCTGTGAGAGACCCAGTAGTTTTGCCAACCCAAACAAAAGTTGTTGCCACACAGATGAAAGGCTTCAGTCTTGACTTGTTTGCACCTCCAGGGCTTCGTAGGAGAAGGTGAACAAAAGAGATTATTATGTATTAGCAGAGGAAAGAAGAGAAAGCATGTAAGCACATTTAGGCTGTGTCCACACGAACATGAGTATTTGAAAAAGGTTTTCTTCACATGCAAAATACTGCAGGTCAGGGCGACATCCTGGAAAAGTCAAATGATAAGTGGGCCATTTTAACATTTTCTAAACTAACCCATGTAGATTATGAAAGAAGGATAGGTGAAGAAACAACAGAATTGCAATTGTATTTTTTTATTTTTTTGTCTTTTAAAAATGTGACTTTGTTCTCCTAATATTGTGTAAAAAAGATATTCAAAGGAAAAACAGCGTTGTGTTATCATTGACTGTTTATATGAACGTTTTCAGACGTTTTTCATCATTTTTCGGTGATTTGCTACAGATATTTTATTGGGATACAGTATTATGTTTTTAAGCTCATAATATTTTAATGATCAGAATGTTATAACTTTAACCTATCAAACTGTCCTGCAATTGCATTTTTTATTTGTTTTTCATAATATAGCGACTTTTTGAAAGTAAAAATACATATTTTAGACTTCAATATTTCAACTTATTGCTATTTTTTCTTAATTGTGATAATAATTTATTCCTGTAAAACTTCTGCTTTTATTTTTACATTTTTGCCGTTGTTTTTTTTAGTTTTTGTTGCATATTTACATATTTGCATCACCCCATGCTGCACGGTGTACCCCCCAGGTGTAGGTTTTTGCCCTTCACAACATCCAGGGTGACGCTTTCGAAAAACGGCAGCATCAGTGTTTGTGTACGGATGGGTAAAACCGAGCTGTGGTTGCTTTTTCTGGCTTCTGATCGGACAAAATGATCATGACAGCCGGAGAATGTCTTTTTTAAGGTAAACTGGGATTTTTTTGTGTACCACATTTTTTATGCAGTTTATTTTGTAAGTGTGAAAACTGGAGACGTTTTTGTACAAGCTCTTCTTTTAAACCACTATGGGTAATGTATTGCAATTTGGAGCAATAAAAAATTAAAAAAATTTAAAATTCTCCTTTTTTTCTCCACAGAGCTACAGGACTTACAGGCAGTCCAGTTATCTCCGATATGTCCTTGATTCGTTTATCACCCCATGCACCGACTGGGCCGGGAGAGTCACCGTTCAGCCCCCCGCATCCGTACGTCAGCCCCCATATGGAGCACTACCTACGCTCGGTGCACGGCAGCCCCACCCTCTCCATGATCTCTGCAGCACGAGGACTGAGCCCTGCCGAAGGTGAGACACCCCGTAGGCATATGACTGACATGTTGCTGATGGTAATTCCCGCCTTTCCGAAGGAAAGAAAGCATTGATTAACTGCAAGAAGCCAGAGCCATTTGTGCTTAAAGTAAATGTATGTATTCGAGTAAAGCTATGAATGTGAATGTTTGTTTGTCTTTATGTGGCCTGGGATTGACCGGGGGCCAGTCCAGCGTGTACCCCGCCTTCTCTTTAAAGTCAGCTGGGATAGGCTGACCCATGACCCTAATGAGGTTTAATTCGATTCAAAGACGTAGAGACGAAGAGAGAGCTGAGCCGGAAGGCAAAGTATTGGGAAATAGAAATCAATGAAAACCTGCTATAAAGTTATGGAATGTAAGTCCTCGACACCCTGAACTATTACGTGAACATGCTGAGAGACCCGTCATGAATATTTACCGTCAGCATAGATCCCTACTGTTGGAGCACATATATATTCTGGATGGTTCCACAGTTTTAGTTTGTTTTCGTTTTTCTTCTCATTTCTCCAGCAGTCACCCACGAGCACTTAAAAGACCGATCCCTGTTCAGTCTCCCTCCACCACCACCCGGAGCTAACCCCGCAGAATACTACCATCTGATGGCCGGTGCCGGCCAGCGCAGTCCGTACGGCGACCTTCTGATGCAGAGCGGTGCGGCGGCGGCGGCTGCGGCGGCGGCGGCGGCGGCGGCGGCGGCGGCGGTTCACCTGCCAGATTACATCAGTCCTGTGGATGGTGAGAATAAGACCTCACCATCATATTTGAAACATCACAAGGTTTACTACAGTATACTTCTCAGGAAGGTGGGGTTCCTTTTCTTATCTGTGATGAAAGCACATCCTGCCTTTGCTGGTTCTGTGTAAAAAGCAAAAGCGTCTTTTTGCCTTTTCTACTTTCTTTGTTTTTTGGGAAGTCTGTATAAAATACGTTTTTTATCTGTTAGGAGTGGGTTGTTCTGCGGGTTTTGCCATAACAAGTAAATGCAATGTCAGTATTGCTGATACCAGTAATGATACCGATACAAGACCGTTACATGATATAACTATTTTTTTCTATTACATGCAATTTTTCACACAAAATATTGGCTCGACTTGGCTTTTGTACCCCAAACTTCCCCTGTGTCCAAGATTTCTTTTGCACACAACATAGAACAACACAGAATAGATGCTAAAAATATCAATCTGGTCACACTGGTATAACTCCGATACTGCCCAAGGTATCAGTACAATCAATCCTGGAATTTCTCCACCCAGCCCTTTAGGTAAAGCACTCAGACCATCAAATTCAAAAAGTCTTTCAGATAAGCAGATTGCATTTGCACAGAAACTCAGTGACACCAGCACATATGTTTCTTTTTTTGGGGGCTGATTCTCAGCCAAGCATCCAAGAAATATTCCGCCCTCATGAATGGGGGAATAGAAAGCACCCGGAGTGGAATCCAGCCCCTAAAAGTCAGCCCATCCGAAGCCTAATACTGCAATACTCTCCTTACAGCCTCACTCATTCATTCTTGTCCAACCACCAGGATAAAAAAGTCACTCACTGTGCAGTGACGATCTAAGGTATCGCCACTGCAGGAAAACAAACGCACTCATCGTAATGTGTAGGTAATCTACCGTGACAGCCAAGAGATGTTCTTCACTTCCTCCAACCACCTCTATGTCGCCACTGTGCTGCCAACCCTCACTTTCCTGGACATGCTGTTTACCCTAATAGCCCCCAACCCTCAGTACCTCTCCCAATGCGGCGTTCACGCTGACTGCCGCCATCCCAGTGACTTTTTTTCACGAGTCGTGACGATGTGGTCAAGGTTTGGCACTGTGCCTGCATTGCATTGCGACCTTGAGAAGACATAAGCCCATATTGACCCAGGCAGCCAGCGGCTAATGGTTTGCACTGGCAGCCTCAGTCCCAATCAAATACCTTGTTTCGTGCCAGAATAAGAGAAGATGGGTAGTGACTGAGGTGGTCAACATGTGCTTCATCCTTTGGTGTTTGCTTTGGATGGCAGTACAGATCGAACCGTGGCAAAAATCTGTTGGCACAGTCAAATTCAGCAGACCCACCGCAAGAAATAGGAGCCCTCAGTGTGGCTAATCAGACACCCCTGGTTTTTTTACCTGTTTTTTTTACTTGTTTGCTTAAAGGAAAAAGGGGACACACTCACAGTAGACCATTGGTACCGTGCTCAACTTGGACACGAGTCCTCTTCCCTCTACGTTCACACTGAGCATCCGTGCTTTGGCCAATCACCTCTACACTGCTTTTGCACTGCCAATCCAACCCATTTTTTGGAAAGTTTTATTCAAACTTTGACACTGAAGCTGTTGCCGGATTTTTGATGTTTTTTATGATTTTTATATTTCTAAACGGCATTGCGTCTGACCATTGGTCCATTCCAATCGATCAGTCTGTTTGCAATCTGTAAGCTTTCCTGTCGTTGCGATAAACCAAAGGGCTGCATCACAGCAACTCAGAGGCGAGGTTTCAAAACAAAGCAGAATGGGGGTATATTTACAAAACATTAACGAAGGAGAAGCAAGCTTTGTATGAGGAAATCCTGCAGAGAAAAATTACATTTTACCAAACATTTGAGTGTTTTTTATGATTTGTTTCTGTTGTTCTGCTGCTTTATTCACCACGCCCCTCTGAAGAGCAAATGTGGTGGGTCTGTGCGTTAATATTTTTAGAGAAATGTATATAAACCTGTACCTAAAATGATGCGATGTGACCAACCATAATCACCATACACCAACTTAGAACTGGACAATAGCGTTCACTAGCTGATTGGCTTATTGGGAATGATGGGCCAAGAAAGTTAGACATGTAACAGTGGGAGCTATTCAAAAGCCTGCAGGAGGACTTGTGAAGGGCTTGGCATCTAAGTAAGGTCAAATTAAATGTCTACCGTCATGAAGAGAGATTTCACTGTTGATCTTGGACCTTATACACAAACATTGAACTATATGTTGGTTCATGGGCACATGAGCGTGAGAGTCTGCATAAACAGGCTGCTAATCACAACAGCAGCGTTTGCTTTGGACACTGGGGGCTTATATAGGACTCCACGCAAGTTCCTTTGCTAATAAAAATCACAGTGTACTTGTGAGATTTAGCAGGGAAAATGCATTTCCCAGCTGGTTGCACACGGGGTTGGCTAGCTGTAGCTGTGGAGGCCTTGAGTCCTGCTGGTCTCGAGGCCAGAATTTGACATGTCTGCAAATCAAACGTGTGATTCAATTTCACTTTTCTGCAGAGCTGTGTCTCCTCTCTCGTAAACGAACCCCCACTTTGTATCAAAACCTCAGTGGCACAGTCCCCTGGATTACCATAATGGCATGTGTATCGCTAGAAAGCACGGATCCTCTGGTTTACGAAACTGTTGGATTTGTTTCCAAATGTGCATATTTTTCAAGACTTGGTACTTTAATAAATAGAGTTGCAAATCCTGTCACCGGCAGTGTTAAAGGGTTTTATTATAGGATTTGGGGAAATTAGGTGGGCTGGATTAAAATGCCCATGCCGGGTCTAAGCAAGCCAAAAACTGCACTATTGAAGGCCAAATGTAGCTCAGGACGTTTTAGCACACTTTGCATATTTCTTAATGAGGAAAACAACCACAAAAAAAATTCTAAATATTATGCCGTGCTTTTTGCCTTGCGAGACGAAAAACAGGGACTATATTTGGAAATCAGACTTGCAGGACTTTGTAGTGTCCATGTGATTAGGACCAGGAAGACAAACAAGGTAGCTGTCGAGGTTTGCTTAACCCTCCAATTTAAATGTTTCTTATTTTCCTCAAGGCTACTCCATCTACTCGACTATCAAGGCTACGCCTAAAATGAACTCACTCATGTCCACACCTTCATACCATGCTTTTTAATATGCATGCGTGTGTGTTGGCCTATAATTAGGAATATATCAAAAAGGGGTCCCACAATGTGTCCCAGCCTTCATTGTCACACACACACACACACACACACACATACATAACATCATGTAATATTAGTGCAAGCGTCTGACGCCCGCACATCTGTTTTGTACTCCATGCCGGAACCCGCACACCCTTTCAATTATAGGTGCCACCAAAAAAAACACTCTCTACCGACCAGTGACAATCCATCCCAGGTCCAATTTGTGTTGGACATTTGCTGGTCTCGAATGGTTTGCTTGTTTTCCGCATTTGTACACATTTCTGCACAGCACGCTTACTGACTTGTGTGTAAAGACTGAAGATGTGGTTCCAATATTTCATCCTGGCAGAGCTCCCAGCGGGGCGAGGCAGGCGCCAGGTTACCAGTCTGCCAGACTGTGAGCCCTGTTTCCTGCTTTATAAAGGGGATCATTAATACGCATATCTACCATTAAAACGCTTGGCCTTGCAACGGCGTTGGCACGTTGCAAAAACGGCAAGTCATCGCAGCTGCATGCGTGGACCTTTTGAAGCACCACGCAAGAAAGAGCTCCTTAACCATAATCCCTAATAAAATGCAGCTTGTCACATTCTGGATGTCAATAAGAAATGCATTAAAAAGTTGACATACCGAGTGTATACCTCCACATAACAAAGAGCAGTGTTCCCCCTAGCTTTACAGCTTCTTTGCAACAGTTGCCGTAATGTCTGCCCTGTTCCGCAGGCCTTTTGATTCGGTGCATATGTCTTCACTTTAAGACAAACCACCTCCAAAATGTTAGTTTTAGAAGTGGGAGTCTGGTTTATGGCTCTGGCGCAGCAGTTGTGGTGCCAGGATTCATTCGCCTTGACGGGTGGAGATTGGCCGCATGTTCACAGCAGCGCAGGTGAGTCACAGGAGCTGCCCGGTTGCTGCATGTAATTAGGTGTGCTGTGATTGCCCTCTAAGAGTTTCCTGCGACTCGCACCTACTTAATATCCGTTGTAAAACCTAATTCTTTATAAAAACATGCACAAATTACTCCTGCTTTGTGTCAATTCACATTGCAAGTCATCCCCTTATTCAGGCCAACGCCCTCGTCTCCCAAATCTCTTTGTAACAGCGCATGGAATCCATGACCCCTTTAGCATTCATACTCTTCTGGTAATCTTTACCCTTAATATTGATCGCGACAGTCAAGTGGTTGGGATCAAAACAACGGCCGCTATTTGTCGTCATCTCTCCTTTTTCTGGCTTTTTATGATGTTCATTTTCACTTCCATGGTGATGGCTTTCCTTTTCTTTGGCACACCGTTGCTTGGGAGACAATGAAGTCTAAAAAGTTAACTAATAAGAGATGCATTTCTTTCTTAGTGTGGCCGAGCAGGCACACATTGTATTATTCGGCCCAGCACGAGGTACACACTGCGTTCTGGTGCTGCACATGTTGCTTATTCTTCTGCCGGCGCCTGCTATAAACAGGCGAGCCTTGTTTTTACAGACTGGAATTAAGTTTGATTTGAATTTATGGGACTGCTTTCTTAACCACAAAAAAAAATCAAGAAGCTTAGCTTGCCATCACAATGGCAACCGGAACCGGAACCGGAACCGAACCAGCTATGTCATCTGTCTCTGATGTCATCAGCGCGTGACTCTCAAAGATGTTTAAAAAAACAAATTTTTATACTTTTACATACACACAATTCTAAATTTTAAAAAAAGCAGGGGTGTTGAAAGTGCGGCCCGGGGGCCGTTTGCAGCCCGCAGCTCGCTTTTAATTGGTCCGCAGCACTTTGTAGAAATAAAATTGAAAACCCAGGAAAAATGGGCAAAAATTTTGATATTAATAACTAATAATAAAACACGTTTTAGTCTTTAAATAAATGTAAAAAAAAAAAGGTTTATACAGAATCAAAAGGTACATCAAAATATTAAGGAAGCTCCCCGCATGCTTAGATTTTCTGTGTGCAGCCCTTGGCGGAAACATTTCGGACGCTCTTGTTCTAAACGAACATTTAAATGTACTTTTACCTTCATTGAAGATGTGACTATTCCCAAAGACAAAACAAAACAAAAACGCCATCTTCCTGGTATTTTCTTAATTTGACTGCGTTTCTCACCTTCTATATCAAAATGCTGCCACTTGCAACTTTGGCCGTTTTGGCTCCATGTCGGGTTATTGAGGTGAGAAACACTATTCAATTCAAGACATCACTCGTGCCCAAAACAGGAATGGCGGTGTCCGTTGTGATCTCGCTGCCACATCCTGTCTTTGCGAACAGTCATATAAAGAATCCTTTTGGTCTTTCTGGAAAATAGAAATACATCACATCAGGCTTTCCTGTGCGATTGCTCGTTCTGGTTAAGTGCATGCTAAAGTAGTAAGTTGCATATTTTACTTCTCCCTCGAATGCCCAAGTCTATCAGCCGGCTCCGTGGCGGATCTGAGTCTGCCGTGTTTTTTATAATGGTATTCTTAGATCAATTTGTTGAAATTGCCTCCATTTAACTTGCTCCGCTAGAGATTGATATCATGGTCGTTACTGGCAGTGATTCATTATGCATAAGAGGATGCAAATGTTAAACAGAGGAGCTGTTTGTGCAAAGCAGAGATGCACGAGATAGTGCAGCCTAGCATGGACCTGACCTCCACTCGAGTGTTCAGGGATTTATTGTGGTCAAGGTAAACGTTGGCATCTGTTAGTTCAAGATAGGAATGTAGTACGCAAATACCATGTCCTCTCGATCGTTTCGTTGTTAGACAACTCATTTGGATTCCTTCGTAATGCAACGTTTGTGTCCAGTTTCACGGTTCTCCAGCCC
The DNA here is from genome assembly GCA_024372805.1 of Oostethus manadensis. Taxonomy (NCBI): domain Eukaryota; kingdom Metazoa; phylum Chordata; class Actinopteri; order Syngnathiformes; family Syngnathidae; genus Oostethus; species Oostethus manadensis. The sequence continues at coordinate 2,708,917 of QODF01000123.1, read as the reverse complement.
ACGGCTGACACCCCGACTGAGCAGGAAGAGGGCGTTGTCCATCTCTCCGCTGTCAGACGCGAGCATTGACCTACAGACGATGATCCGCACCTCACCCAACTCCCTGGTCGCTTACATCAACAACTCCCGTTCCAGCTCGGCTGCCAGCAGCTCTTACGGGCACCTGTCTGTTGGAGGGATCAGGTACGAACGCACGTGGATCTTACATGCGTACAATACTGTACATACGCAATTTTGGTAAAAACATCTGAAATGTCTTTGTGGGCATCCATCATTTCACTTACTTCGCTGTTTTGTTTTTGCGTTGTTTTTTAAACAAATGCCTTTCCTTCTCCTTCTATCCCAGCCCCTCATTCAGCTTCCCTCATCCCATTAATCCAGTGGCGTACCAGCAGTTGTTGTCTCAGCAGAGGGGTCTGAATGCCTTCGGCCACACTCCTCCGCTCATTCAGCCGCCCCCGTCCTCTTTCTCTGCCCGCCAGCATCCTCTGGCCACGCCCCCGATGCCCACCGCCCACAACAGTACCAACACGGAAGCTAACCAGGTGGGAATGATGGTGGGACGATGGGTGTCGGGCTTATAAGCCTGACAGTCTGACCAAGAGTGTCAAAATGCTGCACATCCACGTTGTCAAATAGCTCCCAAAGAGATGAGAGTAGTTAGCGTATGGACAGATACATGAACCTTTGGAGCCCAGGGTAGGATTTTCTGCTTTAGTTTACTTTTGCGCTTACCTCGGTAACTTTAGCCTCGGTAGCTTTCCTGGTTTTTCAGGGCATCTGTACGGTGTGACTTTAGAGGTATTTCTTCATTGCGACGTAGTGTGTTAAATATCACCCACTGTGAAAATCATACCTGTCAACCATCCCATTTTCACTGGAAAACTCCCATACTGACCCTTCTTTCCCGGCGCCCTCCTGTTTTAAGAGTCTCCCTTATTTTTTGCCGCATTTTTAGTCATGAAAAAAAAAATCCTCACCGCAGCGCAGTTTCCAGTCTGGTCTGGGATACTCAGGGTGTAAAAAAAAAAAAACCCCACTTCCTGCAGCTGGTAAATAAAAGAAGCACGCCAGTAAAATGACACGGTTTTACCGTAGTACGCAGTGGGATCTTTATACCAGCAACCCCTGAATGCTTTTAATTGTGCTTGTTTTTGCTTGTTTTAAATGTAACTGTTGCTACCACGTTGGCCAGGTCTCTCTTGTAAACTCTGCCATTTCTGGTGTTCCAAAAATCGCATTTTTTTTTTTTGGTGCATGGAGCACGTAGTTGTGGTGACCATGAAGGAGTAAGAGCTCAACATGCATGGTGGATGCACCAAATATTGGAAATAACTTCGTTTGTCGGGAGTCCGCAAGTGCGACGTACAAAAAAAAAGTACATTTTGCCCAAACTTGACACCAGCAAAGCGTATGAAAGACACACAAAGACGTACGAAGTGCGTGAGTTTGTCTTGCGACCTGAACATAACCGCATGTAGGGTTAGCTTTGCATGACGGAGAACCTCTGTGGCTAGTCGACAGCTGGAAAATCAGCACATCACATGCGTGCTCTCTTAAAAAGAGATCTCTAAACTGTTAAAATTCTGGCGGAATTTGCCCTTTTTTCCCTCATTTTACAGAACATATACTTACTTTCAAAAGCAATTAGAATGCAAATATAAAATGTATAAACAATACAGTACAAAATGTAGTAACAGTAAAGTTACACACAGGTGGCGCCTGGTTTAACGCGTTTCATGGTTACAATAAGTTAAGGAAAGACATCATTTTGGTCCGTGAACATAAAACTAGATAATTGCAGCGGAAGGATACACCATGTGTGACCATCATGAAGGATAAAGATCGTATTGTAACGTCCAGGATGAAGAGGATGACGAGGAGGTGGTTGGCTGAACCACACCAAAACAACATCAGCAGACTCAACTGTGCTGTCTGCATGCAACCACCCAAAACACAAAATACAGCTAAATACAATCATACTTGGGTTTTTTAAAAAAAAAATTGGAAGTATGTCAAAAATGCTTGAAATAAAACATCCCAAGTGCACAAAAGTGACTAAAATCCACCGTGGATGAAAAAACTCAAATTCAGTTGTGTCCCAGGTGAGAAATATGCACACCACTCCCTTTCTGTCCCATCTGTCTACCCTGCTCCCATCTCCTGTATCTTTACCGGCCCGCTGTTAACACCAGACCCACTCCTTATGTAAACTTCCCACTCGGTGAATCGTTTTGTGACACACATATTGAAAGTCTGGCTGCTTCCGTTCCATTCACCTTCCACCTCACTTCTAATCATCAGTAGTGCATGTGCACGTTGAAGTGTGTGCACGTTGGGCTTTCTAGCGTACGGGGGGTATTCAGAACCCCCCCCCCCCCTCTGCCACAAAAGTTGCCATTTATACAACATTTATGAAAAAAAGGAAGAAAGGGGCACACATTCCTGTGTACTTTTTCAGATCGATTGTGGCCTAAATGGACGCTGACCGAATACCTTGACTAATGTCGGAGGTCGAGTGGTGGGTGCAGTTTGCATGTTTTCCCCTGGTAGTCCGGTGTCCTCCCAAATTCCTACAACATGCCTGTTAGGTTAATTGGCGACTCTAAATTGTCCACAGGTATGAATGCTTGTTTGTCTGTAAGAAGGATAAGCAGCATTGCAAATGGATGGAAAAATGGTATGTAGATACGGAGGTTTGTGAGTATGCAATGTTTTAGGATGGGATCCACACAGTTATATAAGTGAGGCCTTATTATTATTATTATTATTATTATTATTATTTGTGGCAGGAAGCCATGCTTTCAAATGGAAGGATTTAAGTGATGCAAAGGATGGTTGTGTGCTTATGAGGTTGATAATGAATGTCCGTCATATCTGTGCTTCAGCATGCTAGTGGAGATCCAGCAGTGAGCAGTACAGTCAACCCACTAAACTCCAAGAGGACAAAGGTTAAGCTGGAAGCAGAAGGCCCACTGCCCATCTCACCAACCTCTCAGGTAAGGAAATCAGCTACAGTATACAATATATATAAATGTATACAATTTTCAAATAAAATTAGCAAACACGGAATTATATAGTAAATGTACAGTTAAGCCAAAATTAGTTAACTGAATTTTGAACTTCTGGCTGGAAATGACAATTCCCAAAATATAGTATGAAATTGGATTAGTGTTAATAATGAAAAAGATTTGTATTGGGGTTTGTTTAGGATTTTAAGAATAATTCAGTATTATTTATTATCATTCCCATATCTTATTGTCCAATTTTGAGGAAAACCCTTTGCGTTATCCTAAAGAATCCTGGACATTTTTAACAGCAGTTTCCAAAATGTGAGCAATGCCAGAAAAATAAAGAAAAATGTTCTGTTTTGGTTTTAAACCCATAAGCACCAGTTCCCATGTTGACTAGTAAACAAAATATGCTTCAGAAAAGCAGGTTTTTAAGGGGCAGGGGACGCCCCAAATGTACCATCTTCAGAGCTTATTCAAAAACCAGTCCAAACCTAGTCCAAGTTTTGCTCAGATCAACCAATCAGAGGATGGCTCAATGCTGACGTTACTGTGGCGCTGGTCCTGAGAGGCGAATCGGAAATCAGGATGCTGATTGTTTTTGAAAGAATGCATGATAGGTTGTGCCCCCTTGATGCCAAGTCCTGTCTTTTTTTCTTTAGGACCAGAGTAGAGGGATGTTGGACTTGAGTGAAGATCTGGATAAAGACGAGTGCAAACAGGAGCCTGAAGCCATCTATGAGACCAACTGCCACTGGGAGGGTTGTACCAAGGAGTATGACACCCAGGACCAACTAGTCCATGTGAGGATCAAAATAGATGTATTTATTTATTTTTATAGCACACTTACACTCTTTCAGTGTACTTGCTGTGTTTACACAAAACTAAGGTTTTGATACTTGTTATAATGTGGAGGGTCACTAATCCTGACGCCCAACATTGATGAGGCTTCCTTTGCCAAATCTAGCCTAAGCCTTGCAGCTGTGCACCCTCGGCCCCTTGAACCCTAACCCCTGACCTCTGTATCTCGCTCAGCAACTTCCTCTTCCCACTGAAGCCCAGAGCGTTGTTCATAAATCCATTGTCATGCCAGCAGCTCAGGAGTTTTGCTGCCATATTTTTGGACCACATTGACTCGGACTGATTGTCAAGTCATCCCATAGCTCTGGGGAAGGGAGAAGGAGTGGACTTTCACGTCAGTACCAAAAGTCACGCTAAGCATTCACGCTACGACCTGTTTTTCCTTCTACTAAGTTGTTTTCCTGCACTGCGTGGATCATTTCAAGTCTTATTTCAAGTTGTTCCCAGTTTTTCCCTTCGTGCGCGCTGGCCACTGTCACGAATGTGAGGGGAGCGATCACATTAATTATCTTCACTACACACACAAATGGTTTGGATTATTTTGTGTACAGTTATTTGTTATTTGTGTACAGTGTACAATTTTGCCTTCAAACATGTCGGGTTCCCTGTCATCATTGTCGGCCGTCAGTCTCGTTGTCAGTCAACTGTTCAGCAATGATGCCGGCTTTCGTGAAAGCTCGGACAAGAGTTAAAGCAGATACCTTAGCCCGGGCACCCATAATCCATTCACATATGGTGGCGTAATTTTCCCGGCGCTTGGCAAAAAATTTTGTTTGGGTATTTGGGTAGTATACCTACTGGAGGCATGGCGGAGATAAGTGTACCTACGCTGCGTATGACGTAACGTTCATACGTTCAATCGATTGGTTTAGCGCTTGCAGCGTACGTACTGTACTGTACTGCACTTGGCTGCGTATCAAAGGTAAGAAACTTTTAGAATGGTAACCTAATATACATTCTATTTCAGGTTTTTGTATTAGAATACTCGTTATTTATACAGTATTTGGTTTCCATTGTATGAGGTCTTCCGGGTCAGTGGAACGAATTAGCCAATTTACTTGTTAAATGTTGCTCGGGTTACAAAAAAAATTCGGGTTACAAAAATCTATTTGGATCAAATTCATTTTGTATCCCAAGGTTGTATTTGTAGTTTTATTGCATTATCATTGTCATTCTACGGCGCTAATGTGCATGATCATATGTGCCGTGGCATGGCCCACCTCCACGCCATGGCCATGGCCATGGCTGGATAGCGCGCTGCTCTTTAGGTGTGAAGTGGGCCCAGGCATGGTAGGATTGGCCTAGTGTGTGGATGCACACACAGCTCCAGATCCAGGACACAAACTCCAGTGGACTTGGGGAGGGTTAGAGAGTCACCCGACAAAGAATGTGTGATTGAGGGCATAGATGATGGACAATTTGTGGCCGTGGATTCCTGAATCCTGACGGGACCACGGGATCTCCAATTTCTCTCAATCTTAAAACCCGGGGGTGCACTTTTGAATCACCTCCACTAAAAGCCGTGACAGCGTCTCCCAAGGCGGTCTAGGGTTTCACGCGCACCTGCGTGCTTTGACTGTTTCTAGAGCCCCCACGTAAAGGAGTCGCAGCGGTGTAGAACCTGAAAATAGCGGTCTCTGCTGAGCTACACACTTGTTGCCATTCCTCTTCCTTTACCCAAAATAGACCTCAGCAGATTACCAGCGGCTGGGAGTGTTTTTTTGCCGGTGAAAAAAGTGATGATATGAGTGGAGCAAGGCGGGCTGGGGTGTCTCCTCAGGAAATGAAGCGGTTCCTTTCTGTGTGCATAAGTTTGAATGTGGTGCAGAGGACCAGGTTTTACGCACCATGTGAGTAAATGCTAAAGATCACTCACTCATAAATTAATCTGCTCCAAAGTATTCTTCTTCTGTCCCTTTTTTAACCCCAACTACCTCTTTCTATTCTATTTCTCAGCCCATTTTAACATCAAAACGTTCCGCTCCTTCAGGACACGATGGCTATGTATTCCAAACAAATTCCTGCTTTTTCTGACATTCTCTTTGAAAACAGGCGGACATTTCTTTACAGGTTCCACACTTTTTAGTTTTACTGAAGAATCCCAATCAAGTAAGATGAATGGAAGAGGGAGACACCGCGAGCTGGGGATTTATTTACTAAGGAAGTCCCGATTTCTTGAGAAACACACAAGCTTGCAGACATCCTGAACAAACAGACAGATTTTATAGTTTGTCTCCTGTTGACAGAAGCGGCACTCGTGCCAAGCGTTATTTACGGCACCGTCACTCACAATGTGTGTTTGTCATTATTGTGCGTGTGCCCACAGGATAAGACGGGAAAATAATCTGGTGGGAAAGGAAATGGACAGGAATTTGCTGACTCATGTCTTGCAATCAAACAGTGGATCCGTGCGTGCGTAAAGACACATTGTCATTGTCTCCTCAGCACATCAACAACGACCATATCCATGGTGAGAAGAAGGAGTTTGTGTGTCGCTGGGAGGAGTGTTCACGGGAGCAGAAGCCCTTCAAGGCCCAGTACATGCTGGTGGTCCACATGAGGAGACACACGGGAGAGAAACCACATAAATGCACGGTACGTACAAACAGGCCTCGCCCCTGAAGTCAGCTGGGATAGGCTCCAGCATGCCCCCGCGACCCTAATGAGGATAAGCGGAATAGAAAATGGATGGATGAGTACAAAGAAGCCCAACAGAAAGCTGGGATGGATTGTGTGGAGCAAGTGAGACAGACCGACTGTTGAACTGGATCTGCTTACTCCTGCAATTATGTAATCTAAACCCTAATGAGGATAAGCAGCATAGAAAATGGACAGACGGATGGAAATCCATAAGATGTACTATATCATATTTCCAAACTCCACACCACCATCTGATTATGGTCATAATGCTTTGAGTCTCCAGTAATATATATATATATATACAGTATATATATATATATGTGTGTGTGTGTGTGTGTGTGTGTGTGTGTGTGTGTGTATATACATGCACACTTATATACATGTATATATACATATATATGTGTGTGTATATATATATGTCTATATACATGTATATATACATATATATGTGTGTGTATATATATATGTATATATACATGTATATATACACATATATATATATATACTGTGTGTATATATCTATATACATATATACATGTATATATACACATGTGTGTGTATATACACATATATGTGTGTGTGTATATATACATATACATTTATATATACACATGTGTGTGTATATACACATATATGTATATATACATATATGTGTATATACACATATATGTGTGTGTACATATACATATACATGTATATATACATATATGTATATATGTACATATACATGTATATGTATATATACGTGTTTGTGTGTGTATATAAATATACATGTATATATACATATATGTATATATACATATACATGTATATATGTACATATATATGTATATATACATATATGTATATAATATACATGTATATATGTATATATACACACACACATATATGTATATGTATATATACGTGTGTGTATGTGTGTGTATATAAATATGTATTTATATATATACACACACAGTCGTCCGTCCCGCGCAATATTCAGAAATGAAGTAATAAATGGTTGCCGTTTCGTGCTACACTATGGTCTAGTATTAGGCAAAACATTGAATTGCAAGTCCTATGTTGTATTCTGGTCCGATACGAAACATGGAGGCATTACCTTACATGACATTACCTTGACACAGCAGGAAGTCAGCCAAGGCATGTCCGACATGATGGGGTGAAAACCTGTTCTACTCCCGTTCCGTGACAAGTGGAAAGATTTTTGAGTTGAAAATAATACACTTGAGGCTAACCGGTTAGCTGGCTAGTTTGTTAGCTCGCTAGCTCGCTCGCTAGCGGCTGATCCGAGGCCGTGCAGCGCTAGACTTGTAGTAGGAAGGAAAGGGTGACGGTGTGGGGGATATTTAACAATGGATTCATGGACATGGAACAATGTTAAAAACCATACTCAAGTTCTACGCCCGGAATGTTTGGAGTGTGTTTGGGGTGTTTTGATCAATGCGTGTCACGGACAGTGAATATGCATAAAAAACTATTTCGATCTGTCACCAAATTGCATGTTTATCCTATTTATCCTGCGCAAACACCAGAAAAAGACCGAAAGCAAACAATACGAGGCCCAGAGTCATTCCTGTTGGCTCTGTCTGTTTACAGTTTGAGGGCTGCTCCAAAGCATACTCCCGTCTCGAGAACCTCAAGACCCACCTTAGGTCCCACACTGGCGAGAAGCCGTATGTGTGTGAACACGAGGGCTGCAACAAGGCCTTCTCCAATGCTTCAGACCGGGCCAAGCACCAGAACCGCACACATTCTAATGAGGTACGTCAGCTGCTGTCAAGGGGAACGCCTCCACGTGTTCGACTTAATGTCTTTCGGCGCGTACGCCAGCACGGCGTTGTTTGTGTCGCCATGGTAACTCGATGCTGGGATCAAAACAGCGAAGCTGCGCGTCCACGGAACCGGAAGAATGTCAGCTAAAGGGCTCATCCGAGCCGATATTAGAAAAAAAACGAGACAATTGAAACCACAGGCACAAACGAGCGTGCAATCAGTCAGACCCCAGCGTATGTCAGGAATCTTCTTCTTTCCTAATAATAATAATAACGTGATCTAATAGTGGTAATAAAAAAAAGTGTCATCAAAATAGCTTACTCATGGGTTTTCATTCTTTTATTTATTTACAGAATGTTCCTGAGGCTTTCCTCTACTGCTAAAGCTCACTGAGCAAGCATCTTCATTAGTAGCAAAGATATGTACATTTTTACATCCACAGTAACCATCAAAGTCTTCACTTTCATACCAAGATCTCTCATATAAACCTTATTTATGTTGTCTTATTCTAGCAAGCCTGCAAAGCCTACGGGTTTAAGAGGGTAGAGATGCTTGGAAATCTGCACCAGCTATTGCAAATGTGTCCTCTTTGTTGCCTGAAGGTTGAAGTTGTAGGTGTCTCTGCTTGTTTTACCAAATACAAGCTTGTGTTTGCATGTTTTGTGTTTTATTTTCAGAGCTTTGCTGCTCCCCGGTTTTATTTCCTATCCACATGTGTTGCTGAACTGCAATTATTCCATTTTAAAAGTGTGACATCTCTTTTGACAGAAACCATATGTATGTAAAATCCCGGGTTGCACCAAGCGCTACACAGACCCCAGCTCCCTCAGGAAGCATGTTAAGACTGTCCATGGGCCTGAAGCTCACATCACCAAGAAACAGCGAAGTGATGCTCCTCCGAGACTTCCGCCGCCTAAAGACAATGGAGAGAATGATTTCCATTCCAAGAATGGCACAGGAAGTGTGGATGAAATGACTGACGCCAGAGGCACCTCTCGGGGCATGGAAGACTGCCTAAAAGTCAAATCCATCAAGACGGAGAATTCTATAGTGAGTCCTGATATTCAACCTGAAATAACCACTGTCATTATCGTTTTATTAAATATTGTAATTGCATGGCTTGTGTACAACATAAAGAGACTTTCACTTACTCTCGATTTGCCCATTTCCTAACACGGCTAAACGTCCATCCCTCCTAAATCCCGCATTTTGGTTTTGGCTTGAATATGCTTTCTCTTTTCCCTTGTAACCTTCCAAATGGACAGCCTTCATTGAGGTGAGAGTGCATCCCTGATGATGTAACCCTCTAACTTTGCTTTTTTTTTCCCTGTCTCTTTGCATGACGATCCACTCCCATAATTGTCCACAGTTCTGTTAGACGTACATGCCATTAAACACAAACGCAGTGGACGTAACCCTTGCGGTATCACAAGGTCGCTCCACAAGTTCAGCAAGGGGGCTAGTGGCGGGCATATAAACATTCGTGTTTATAAAAGTTATAAAAGTTGGTAATTATTATATCAGATTCAGATCGAATAACTCTCCCTATTGCTCTTTAATTGCCATTGTGCCCTTGAGACGAACAAAATGAACAAGCTAAATGTATGAACCATCATCTCATCCAAGTGTGTGTCTCTCTATCCCTCTATCTATCTCTCTATCTATCTATCTATCTATCTATCTATCTATCTATCTATCTCTCTATCTATCTATCTCTCTATCTCTCTCTCTATCTATCTATCTATGTATGTATAATAAAAAAATGGCCCACAATTTGCAACTACAGTATTTCTGTACTTTGTACTGTATGTTATTACCAGAAAGAAATGACGTTATAAATGAAATAAATTCTACCACATTTAACACGTTCTTTTTGGCTGTCATAAAAAAGATGACTCTATAAAATAAATACATAAATTGGCAGGAACGCGAATGCTACTTGTGAATTGTTGAACTATAATTCAGTGGTAGGTTATGTAGTATTTGTGTTATCTGAATTAAGTATATCGGGGACGTCCAAACTTTTTCCTCCAAGGGCCACATACTGAGAAATGAAAGGATGCTAGGGCCTCTTTGATGTTTTGTAAAAATATTTCAAGAACAAAATGCATCTCAGTTTTGTGATGTAGATTATACAAAGAAAATTATTAGCATGAACTTTGGTCCCGTTTTTTGCTGTTGTCTTTTTTTTTTACTTTTCCAAAGATTTCAACATTCTTCAAAAATATTTTTTATACATTTTGCTTTTTGAAATATTCAGACTTAATATTTCTACTTTTTCCCCAACCTAATTCACAGAAATTACAACTTTACAGTATTTGGTTTTGTCTGTTTCTAATATTACCACTTAAAAAAAACATTTGTTTTCTTTTATTTAATATTTCAACTCTTTGTTACTAAAATCACATTATTTCTGCTCCTAATATTAGAAGAGCATTCTTGTAAAATTGCAACTGTTTTATGACATCAATATGACATTTTTCTCTTAGTGTTCTGACTTTATTCTTGCAAAATGACAGCAGTTCTGTCCATTTCTAACGTTTCCTTTTTGTTTGTTTGTTTTACAATTTCAACTTTGTCATTTTGTTTCTCATTATATTATGGCATTACAAATAATGCATTTTTTCTTTAGTATTGCATTAATGCAACTAAATGCTTTTCTCTGAATGACCTTGTTCTTGTAAACCTACTGCTGATTTTTCAATTTTTGGTTTATTTTTAGTAGTTCTTTTTTGCTAAATTATATTTTTAGAATGTGCTGTGGGCCAATAAAACCACAGCTGCGGTCCAGAAATGGCCCCTGGGCTGCACTTTGGACACCCCTGAAGTACAGCATATGTTGACTTTTCTTTGTTGTTTTTACAATTGTAGGGGCATGAGTTTTAGAAGATCTTAAAGGTCCTAGTCAGTCATTCAGCCAGTGCTACAATTATATTGTTTGTCAAGGAACCTTCACACAAATAGTGCGAGCAACAGCAGTTGTAGCTGTGCATGTTTGTGTTGTGCACCGGCAGGCCATTGTCATCTGCATCGTTATCGCCCGACAAAGCTGCTGTGAAATCTTTCTGCTCACTTGGCATTTCTGTGGTTGGCTTACATGCATTTCTTCCATGCTGTCCCTCACTAGATGTATCAGTCCAGTCCTGGTGGTCACTCATCATGTAGCAGTCAGCCGTCCCCTCTCAGCAGCACCAACAACAACGACAGTGGGGTAGAGATGGCTATGCACAGTGGGGGCAGCTTCGGAGACCTCAGTGCGCAGGACGACTGCCCCATGGTCGACTCCACTGTTCCTGGCGGGGTTCAGCAGGCTGGCTTGGGGCTCCAGTTAAGGAAAGCAGTGGCTCACAGTAGCATTAAAATGGAGGTGATCAAGAAAGAAAGACTGAAGACGTTGAGAGACCCCTGCCCGTGGGTCAGCTCAGCACCACAACTGCCACAGGGCCATTGCAACAGCACAAAGCTGCCCCCCATACCTACAGTTGGTAAGTACCGTAATTTCCGGTCTACAAGTCGCTACTTTTTTCTCACATGTTGAACCCTGCAGCTTATACAGTAATGTGGCTAAAGTTCTGGTCTGCCGACATCTTGTGTGCCATGGAGGAGTCATTTAATGCCTTGTGCGCCCGCCCTAACCATTAGTGATGTGCTATACAGTATAAATAGTGACTTACGAAGAATTCAAGATACAAACGAACCTCTGGAACCTAACTAGTTCCGGAGTAGGCGAGCGTCTGTTCTTCTTGAATCAACTGTGCCTTGTCCAAATGAACACGGTGGGTACAAGGGTAAAAAAACATCCAAATATTCCATGAATATGAATTTGATGTAGAACTTTCTCATGGAAATCGTCTCCGTCTCCTGTGAGTTGCTGTGATGCACTACATTTGATTTCATGCATAATGACATGTATGTGACTGGAATGCGCACAACCTCGCTTAAGTATTTAAGGGATTTGTTGGATTCTGCAAATGTTCCAATGTTTACGGTACATTCAAAATACCTTTTCAAATTCTGTCACCTGTGGCATTTGCGCTGTCAAAGGGTTTTAATACAATCATTTGGAAATGTTTGGCGTATATGGCACACGTAAAGTATGACCAAGCTGATGTGAAGTCATTAACCGTGTCTTTTTCATCTATAGGTTCCCTGATGGAGCACTCCAACCTGACAAGTAGTCTGAGCAATTCACACCCTGGCCAACGCTTGGGAGAACAGTCTTTGTGTGAAGTGACACTGCTGAACCAGCTCAATGATCGACGCAACAGCACAACCAGCACTCTCAGCTCGGCATACACCATGAGCCGACGCTCCTCTGGCATTTCTCCTTGCTGTTCCAGCCGGCGCTCCAGTGAGGCATCACAGTTTGGGGCGAACCGTCATAACAATATCAGTTCAGCTGACTCCTATGACCCGATTTCCACCGATTTGTCCCGCCGCTCCAGTGAGGCTAGCCAGTGTGGAGGTGGTGGTGTCGGTGGAGTAGGAGGAGGAAATCTCCCAAGCCTTCTCAGTCTCACGCCAGCTCAGCATTATCGGCTAAAGGCAAAATATGCTGCTGCCATTGGTGGCGCTCCACCCACGCCTCTTCCTAACATGGAGCAAATGAGCCTTAGGACCCGCATGACACTCTATGGTGACTCTCAGGAATGTTCACTGCACCAGCACTACCAGCCTCCCTCCGGGCGTGTGCCCCGACGATGCAGTGATATTGGATATGGCAACCACAGCATGATGCCCCATGAGGTGCCCGCCAACCTTCCACGCCGAGCCAGTGACCCAGTGTGTCGTCCCACCGTTGACCCTCTGGGCTTTCCGGGAGTCCAGCGGTATAACAGTATGAACAGCATGAATAGTTCCTCCGAACGGCACCAAGCATTGGCTATGCAGGGTTACACTCGCTCGGATGGCAACCTGCAACGCTACCCGTTTGCGCCCAGACCCCCAAGCATTTCAGAAAATGTAGTTATGGAGAACATGACAGTAGATGGGATGGTGACTGTTGGCGAACAAGGTGTGGAGGATGATATAGTTCTTCCAGATGACATGGTGCAATACCTGAGGTCCCAAAACCCGGGCACTCAAGGTCACAACTTGGGGCAAGGGAACTACAAATTCAGTAACCAGTCTCAGGGCTATCAGATTGCTCCACCAGCATCCGTTTATTCCCAGAGAAGGCTGGCCATGGCTGAGCCCTCAATGACGCATTCCGGTCAGGATATGGATCACAGTGGCTCCCAACAGCTCTTTTCAGCATCATCACACGCTAATAAAAATAATATGCCAGTGCAGTGGAATGAAGTGAGTTCAGGGACAGTGGACACTGTAGCCAGGCTCTCTAAACAACAGCAACACTCTCTCAGGGGAAACCTAGCCCTTGTTCCACAGAGGCACAATTTTAGTTCCTTCCAGGGACAAGGTCAGAATCTTGCCAGCAACCAGCAGGTAGTGCCAATGAGCCAGAACATGCATATGCAGAGCTATGCAAACCACAGCAGCAGGAGGTTGAATAATCCGCAGCAAAGGCCGTGCAGCAATTCAAACGTAAGTGAGGAAAGTTCCCTACAAGGACTCTGTCAAGATTCAATCCAAAATTCTATTTCTGTGAGCAATAACGTGAGACCCACTCGAAATGCTGTGGTGGCTCAAGAACTGCAAAGTTACAGAGGAAGACCACAACCTGCTGTGTATTCTAATGTGAACCATGTGGCTCAGCAGCAACAGCAGCATACCCAACAGAACAATATTCATAATGGCAACAGAGGAATATTACAACCAAGACCTCCATTAGACCCCAAACATGCTGGAAGACAGCACACCGGGTCTGGCATGACTCAGTTGAACCGAGTAGCCAGGTTAGTTGATGTGAGCCCCAGCCTGCGTAATGACACTTCAGAGGCAAGTCCAAAAAGGCACAGTGGGTCTGGAACCCAACAAAACAACTCTGCAGCAAATCCCAACTCTGCTATGTTCTACAGAAGACAGATTCATATGTTTGAGCAAACTCCTGCCAGTTTGGATGCTTCTGTGTCCCCCAGTGTAAACCAGGCTCCTGCCAATCCCAGTCTAGCAGCAAGCAACATGGCCTCACCAGGGGTCAATCAGGTCTCCAGCAGTACCGTGGATTCTTCCACAGGTGGAATTGGTTGTGCAGAACACACACAAATAGATTTTGACTCCATGTTAGATGATGGGGATCACTCCAGCCTGATGTCGGGCACTTTGAGTCCTGGTCTTCTGCAGAGCCTCTCCCAGAATTCATCTCGTCTCACCACCCCTCGCAACTCTGTTACCCTCGCATCTGTACCGGCAGGGATTGGCAACATGGCCATTGGTGATATGAGCTCGATGCTGACAGCGTTGGCTGAAGAAAGTAAGTTCCTCAACATGATGAGTTAAACAAAAACTGAGCAAAAACAGCTTCTGAGCCTTTCACTCTCAACAATTTGTACTTGGGGAATATGTGGACATGAAAGCACTGATTGGACAGTAGCAAAATGGCCATTTTGAGTTGTTTTGTTGTCTTTGATGGATTGTCTGATCTCTTGGACACTTCAAGAGTTGGTAGAAAGATGCAGCTCCCTTACAAATACATAAACAGTCCATCATTTTATAGTAGCTTTATTTTAAGACATACCCAGAAAGAATGCATTAAACAAACGTTATACATTTGTACTTGATTGAGTGACATGAGTATTTGATCAGCAAGCGTTCTGGTCCCTGCAGACCATGAGTCCTGTCTCTGTAGCATCATCATCAATCATTCTGCTTCGAGGTTGTTTCTCTGCCCAAAACGCTTCCTGAGATGTGTGCACCCGTGGCGACCATCTCCATGAACAACTGCATGCGTTGTTCCCTCGCTGTTAAAATAAAGCTGCTATAAAATGGACTGTTCGGAACTTCGTAATGGGGATGGAATCCATTTCCCCTCACTGTATATAAAGTATATATACTGTACACTTTGCTGTAGCGCACTGAACACATTTCACGTAGTGCCTCGCAGAGAACGTCCAGGTCAAGCATCTAATTAGCGCCACTGCAGCAGGGAAGCAGCAGGCTATGTTTGGGTTTGTACTGCATGGTACTTGCTTTAAGTAAGCTTATAGGCTTTTTCATAAACTAGGGCTGCCAAATGTGTTTTAATGACTTATGCATACATTTTTTTGTGTCATGACGGTAAATGCTTGCCAGTTTCTGTGACAACCAATTGACACGCAAGACTCGAGGTACCGAATGTTAAAAAATGCAATAGTCCGAGGCCCGGTTGCACAGCATTATGCTCTACAGACTCGCTTTCTGATCATGGTCTGACCTCTTGAGGGTGCCCTACTGGATCAGAGGCATGAACTTTCCTTGGTGTCAGTCCTCAGGGGGAAATAATTGAAAAGGACAAGGGTATGCCGTGGTCTATCAAGGCACATGGACCCCTGTGTGTGATGAGGAACGTTCTCTTAAAGAATTTACAAGTACCTCTGTGTGTTCTTAATGGGATCCAACTCTAATTAACACATTCGTAACATCACACGCAGCACCTTTTTGCTGCAACCATACCTCCCTTGGGCTTAGGATGAACTGCAGAATCCAGGAAGGGACAGACTTTGATATTCAAAATCCAGATTTGGCAAACTAGCCAAGCATGTTCCTCGGGTTTAATTACGTGCTCTGTATTTGTGAGTATCTTTTGAATAGGGGTGTAACAGTATGCCATAGTCACGGTTCGGTACGTACCTCGGTTCTAAGGTCACGGTTCTGTTTGTTTAGGGTACAGTAAGGGAACAACCAAAACCGCATTTGTGTGGAAGGATTTAATGGTTTTTAAAATGCGACATAAAAACTGCAAACACCTAGCAGTTCATTTTCCAATAAATACATTTCTATAAAAAAGCCGATGGCTGGACTGCACTCTATTTGTTTACTGAGGAGACGCGTGACGCCGTAGATGTTCTTGTCTCTCCGTGTGGGAAATCGGTACAGTTCTGTACCGAAAAATCAGATTACAAACACATGTACTGTTACACCCTTCCTTTCTTTTGTCTTTTGTTTGTGTACGCGCCTATAAACTTTTACAAAGTGTGTCTGGGTTTGTGTGACAGTGTATATAACTTTTGTACATTTCAAATAAACTATGTCTTTTTTCACTTTGAAATTACCGGATGCTTGTCATGTTGCGTGGCCACCGGGAAGTTGGAATCACTTTTGGGATGTTCCTTGGCAACTGATAGGGCTAGATGCATTATGGGAAATGGAAAAAGATGCAATTGGAGAGCTGTATCAAAAATGATGCGGTTAAAAAAGTGCGCCACTGATTTACATTACTAGAGAGGACGCCTGAATGCCTCACAGTGCAGAGTCAGAGCATTAAGTTCTTCGTTGCTCTGTGTGGGTTACATGAACCCAGTAAGCAGGTTTGCTGATTATGTTGTGCAGTAAGACTGTCTAATCTTGAAGGTTCCATTCCATTTTCCTCCGCTTATCCGGGTCCAGGTCGCGGGGGCAGCAGTTTCAGTAGGGAAGTCCAGACTTCCCGGTCTCCGGCGACCTCTTCCAGCTCCACCGAGAGGACACCAAGGCGTTCCCAGGCCAGCTGTGAGACGTAGTCCCTCCAGCGTGTCCTAGGTCTTCCCGGGGGCCTTCTCCCGACCGGGCATGCCCGAAACACCTCACCAGGGAGGCGCCCGGGAGGCATCCGGACTAGATGCCCGAGCCACCTCAACTGGCTCCTCTCGATGTGAAGGAGCAGCGGCTCTACTCTGAGCTCCTCCCGGATGGCCGAGCTCCTCACCCTATCTCTTAGGGTGAGTCCAGCCACCCTACGGAGGAAACTCATTTCCGCCGCTTGTATCTGCGATCTCGTTCTTTCGGTCATGACCCATAAGTCATGACCATAGGTGAGGGTGGGAACGTAAATCGATCGGTAAACAGAGAGCTTTGCCTTCCGGCTCAGCTCTCTCTTCACCACGACGGTCCGGTACAGCGACCGCATTACTGCAGATGCTGCACCGATCCGTCTGTCGATCTCACGCTCCAACCTTCCCTCACTCGTGAACAAGAACCCGAGATACTTGAACTCCTCCACCTGAGGCAAGACCTCACTCCCAGCCCAATCTTGAAGGTTTATTTATATATCCGTGTTCCACTGTGAAAACCGGTCACCATGTATACTATGTGCGAAAGAGCGGGGGTTCCCCTGAAATAGAGGCTTGCGTACTTCAGATACTGCTTTGTCAGATTTGTTCCCTTTCGATCTGGCATCAAATTCACATGCAGATTTAAATCCTAGCGATTGCACGTAGACAAACGTGACGCTCAAGTTCAACCCATTATAACAAGAATCCCACCATTCGACTGAAATAAATGATAAGTTTATTTATCAGTGCTGGTGTAAACATTTTTTTATCAAGATTTGACCATGCAAAATACACATTTTTGAACCAGAATTACTCTAAATGTAAATAAGAACATAAAGAACATATAGCAATAAAGAACATACAGCACAGGCCAAAAGGTTGGACACACCATCTCATTCACTTGGGGACCCATTCAAAGTTTTTGCAATTTTCCGGGCTGACTGACCTTCATTTCTTAAAGTAAGGATGGCCTCTCGTTTCTCTTAGCTGATTGGTTCTTGCCATAATATGAATTCTAACTGCTGTCAGCTGTGTATCTCAACCCCATTACTAAGGCACGAAATTCCACTAAGTAACCCTGAGAAGGCAAACCTGTGAAGTAAAAACCATTTCAGGGGACTAACTCATTGAGAGAACACCAAGGGTTTGCAGCGCTATCAGAAGAATGTCCAATTTGGGTTCTGCAGCAGGACAATGATCCGAAACACACTGAAGGGCTGACCAGCATGACCTTAAAAAGGCGGATCATAGTGGAAAAGCCTCAAATGTGGCTGAATTACAACAATTCTGCAAAAATGGGTGGGGCGACATTCCTTCACGGAGCTGTAAGTGACTCATTGCAAGTTATTACAAACTCTTGACTTCCAAGGGTGGCCCAACCAGGTATCGGATTTAGGGGGCAATCTGTTTTTCATACAAGGCCATGTAGGTATGGATTTGTTCTTCCTTAATAATAAAGTTTCATTTAAAAACTGCATTGTGTGCTCAGTTGTGTTGTCATTGACTAATACCGTATCGGATTTTTAAATGATCGGAAACATCTAAGTGCGACAAACAAAAGAAGAAATCGGGATGGGGGCAAAACCACCTTTTCACTCAGCTGTATACCTGCATCTGGTATTTGTTTCAGGGCAAATGAATTTGAAATCTGAACAAGGTCCAAGCTTCAATGTGCCATACTGTGTATACTTGCACCCAACATTGAGGTGTCAGTGGGAATCGAACTGTTGGAAAATCCTGTACAGTTGGAAGGAGTTTCAAAGGATTTGGAGCCTGATTTGCATACACATTCATGTATTTTTAATGATATCTGCCAAATAACCACCGGGGGGGGGGTTCAAGGTCAATTCAGAGCATAAAAATGATCCCTTCCCTTCATTCTTCTTACCATTTACCAGTTGAACCCACAAAAAGCCATGGCAACCTTTTACACGTTAAATGTCCCTAAAATGTGTCCTATACAACTTTGTGCTTCACTCTGAACCCATTTTGGACTGGTTGTCATGTGACAGTCACGTGACTATCCCAGGAAATGGGAACTGGATATACCATATTTAGGAAACAAAATTATGGCAAAACGATCGACTGGCGACCAGTCCGGGGTGTACCCCGCCTCTCGCCCGAAGTCAGCTGGGATAGGCTCCAGCATCCCCCCGCGTCCTCAATGAGGATAAGCGGTATAGAAAATGGATGGATGGATTAATGGCGTGTCTGTTTTGATATCCCTGCCATATCATGTGCACAGTATCACGGTGCACGCTAAAATATGATTTGCTTTGGCTATGTCTTTCAAATATTTCATGATAATCATAGCTTTTCACACTAAAGGCACGCTGGTCGAACGGGGGCGGTCACTTCCTGCTCTTTGACCTTCAAGGGCAGGTCATGATGATAAAGTGCATCAGACATTGAGCTTTGTGTGACTTTCTCCGCAGGCTCCTTTTTCCATCAAAGACTTCCTGCTTTGCCGACTGAGATGTGACCCATGTGTGAGTCAGGATTACCTAGCGCTCCTAGACGGTTTCGCCTGCCTTTCTGCCCCCCCCCCAAGGCACAAAATGGCGTGCAAAACGGGCAAAGAATTATGATCATCTTGCAAAGAGCCCGGGGGGATTTTGACCATGAAGGCCAGCATTGTGGTCCTCCTCGAGGCACAGTCCAGAATCAGTCCCGAACCCGGATGGATCGTGACCTCTCATATTATCCTCTCTTGCCAACCACAGTCGAGGTCAGCTGATCAGAGAGCCTCATCATGAGTGGGCTGTTGAGGAATGCTGCCATTTGGTTGAAGTCAGGGTGATCTTTTCATTAAAAGCGTATTTGTTCAAACGGGAGTGCTGGGAGTGTAAGACCTTGTCTCAGTTCTTGGTCAGCTCCTCTTTTAGGCTTTTTATGGTTCTTTTTTATGACAACTGGCACAAAGAATGTACACCGACTAATCCCGGTGCACCCACAGCACGGGTTCTCCCAAGGTATTATTAGAAAGGTAGACAATACGTTTGTGCTTCGCCACCTTCACGGCTGCACGCCATCAAGGTTTTTCAAAAAACGAATAATAAATTATGCTTTTGGGGTTGAATACAGCCTATTATGAGTCCATAATAATGAAAACTTGAGGTAATTGCGTGTATTGTTTGCCTCTTTTAAGCATTAAAAATGGCTAACGGAACTGAAATACAAATATAAGGCATTCGGAAGAAGCATTCAAAGACGCTGTGAAAGATCAGTTCACGAGACGGAGACAAGATTTGAACATTACTATTAAGAAAAGTACACAGTAAAAAGACGACTTTATTGCATTCTACTCATTTACTTTCTATGATGTTACCTTGCATTGCGCCTCACGAGGCTACATTTGTCTGCTCTCTGTGTGTATGCTACCTGCCCCGCCTCCACCCACTGAGACAAAGGATTGTATGACTGACAAGAAGGCTCACTCCATTCATGCTGTTGTTCTATGGAACCAAGGAAATCACCAAGGTGAATCTTCTCCCTACCTGACGGAAGGTGGGAGATGAGGGAAACAGGCACGCATGCACATGAAGATATACAGAAAACCTGCATATTATCAAAATCATCTTCATTTATTGCATGAATAATTAATTTATTATCAGCCCGGGCGGAGTGACCAGCAGCGTTTTTGTCCGAACGAGACATGTTAATACAAAGATGGGCTGCTGCTGGGGTGGTGAACCGCGGCAAGTTCAAACTCGACTCTGACCCCTTGACGTCACTTTTACCACTCAGCCCCCCCAAGGGAGGGAATTTGTAGGAGCACAGTCTTATTTATGTCTACTCAGGCCAATTTGTCCTATTTGACAATAATTGTTAAAATGAAGCAGGGTGTACCCCATCTCTTGCCCAAAATCCGCTGGGATAGGCTCCAGCATACCCCCCATCACCCTAATGAGGATATGCAGCATTGAAAATGGGTGGATGGATGGATGACCATACTTGTGTTTGTCAAAGAGTACGACAACTCTTGTGTCAGCATAAGAGTGCATATCTTTCAAGTTTGTGACAAAAATATGATGGAAAATGGACTTTTTTGTGTCCTGTATGACATACTGTACGCATGTCATACATGATATCCTGCTAGGTGGTTGTAGAAAGTAAATGATTGCTACATTTACTGGACAACACAAGGTACTTCTTCAAGTGATGCACCAAATGTATCGTTCAATTGAGTATTCCAGTTTAATTCTTGAATTTAAATTGTAGCGGAAGCAGAATTGCAATTCAAATTTGAATCGCAGGAAGTAGAATTAATCTTTTTTGAGATCATGATGCATGATTAAGACAATGATGCTTTACAGTGTAA
Organism: Oostethus manadensis; assembly: GCA_024372805.1. Taxonomy (NCBI): domain Eukaryota; kingdom Metazoa; phylum Chordata; class Actinopteri; order Syngnathiformes; family Syngnathidae; genus Oostethus; species Oostethus manadensis. Next base: position 2,687,684 of record QODF01000123.1, on the reverse strand, counting down.
TATTTATTATATGGACTGCTATGCTATTCCTTTTTGATTCAAAGGTTATCACCATCACCTGACGGGGTCCTGGAAATTGTAAACACCAAACATCTACTGGAGTTAGGCTGATAAAGTTTCCTCAATGATCTTCTCAGCGTTTTCAAGTGCAAGCTGGCTTTAGTCCAAAAGAACTTGACAATGTCTTAAATGGCTCTTGTTAAAAAATTGACTAATATAGTACAATCAAGCATTTTTTTTTTAAACAAAATAAATGACAAAAAAAGATTTTTTATGTAAATGTTACAATTGAGAACATAGTAAACAGTGCCCTGCTGCCATGAAATATACCAAAATGCCATATTTTTTGTCATAATCTGAACCACATCAAGTGATATAGTATTAATATGCAAATTGGTTCGAAAATTGGTTTGAAAACTTTAATTTTTGCCTGCTATGTCACGATTTTGGCACCCCTTTAAGGAGCATGACCCAGATATCCCTCCCCTGGTAACCTGGCTGATTTCCCTTTTGTTCTGTGAACTTGCCGCATTTCTCTCATGCACTTGTTTTAGGGGGGTTGTGTGTGTTTGGGGGATTTGCAGACATTTTATTTTTTTTGCTTTTGCTTTTGATTCTGCAACATTTACAAGATTTCAGCATTTTTAATTTGCAGCATTTACTTGTTGCATGTGTTTGTCCGTCATTGTACTTATGATATCAAATAACAATAGCTTATCAAACGACTTACAAGACGACATTTTCCTGTTGCTTTGTCAAAATGGATGACGGAAATCAAAAAGACAAAAACTTTTTGTGTTAAGTCCAGCATAGAACTTGAAGTCGTCACTTGATAACTTGGCTTTTAGCACTCTGAAGTGTCAGAACATTCCATTTGAGGTGACGAAGCATTATCACACTTTATTCTTGGATGGGAGGGAGAGCATCATTTGGACTGGAAGGTAAGTATTCAAACATACACACCAATAGTCAGTCACTGGAGAAACTAAATCCATCCTACATCCATCCATTCTCCACATTATTATGGGTCACAGGTAAGCTGGAGCCTATCCCAGCTGACTTTGGGTGAGAGGCGGGGTACTGGTCGCCAGCCATTCCATTCTATTTTCTTCTGCCTGTCCGGGTCCGGGTTGTCTCAGTCTCAGTAGGGAAGTCCAGACTTCCCGGTCTCCGACCACCTCATCAAGTTCCACGGGGAGGACAATAAATCGTTCCCAGCCCAGCTGAGGGACACAAGGGGAGTGTTGCAAATTACAAGCTAACTAATGTCTGGAGCTGCTAATAGCTAGAGATAAATCGCCGTTTACTATCAACTCCTGTACCACCGATATTAGGAAGTGGGGTTCGGCAGCTGTCAGGAGAGCTTGGGAGCGTGACCAATCACAGCAAAGTGGGCTCGGAGGGAAGCGTACCTGGAGAGCGTGCAGAGCTTTTGGTGACTCTAAATTGTCCATAGGTGTGAGTGTGAATGTTTGTTTATATGTGCCCTGCGATTGACTGGTGACCAAAAACAGGCGTGAATCAGGTGGCCCCACCTTAAGGATGAAACCAGAACTTGTTGAAAATGCATTTCCCTTTAAAAACCTGAGCAAAATGGGTCGTTCAAGACAATGTTCAGAAGACCAGAGTACTTTGATTAAGAAGTTGATTGTAAAGGGGAAAACTTATGAAGAGGAGCAAGAATGTTTGGCTCTCAGCTAAAATGATCGCCAATGCCCTAAAATGGAAAGCAAAACCAGAGACACGTGGCAGAAAATGGAGGACCACTATCAAAATGGATGGAAGAATAGCCTGAATGGCAAAGGCTCAGCCATTGATCAGCTCCAGGATGATCTAAAACAGTCTGGAGTTACCTGTAAGTACTGTGACAGTTAGAAGACTGTGTGAAGCTAATCCTTTTGCAAGAATCCCCCAAAAAGTCCCTCTGTTAAAAAGGCTGTTCTTTAGCACACATAAACGCAGTCATTGACGTTTATTCACTCTTGGATTCGCTGGATCGCAGAACTAGAGCAGAGAAAAGCTGACGTGTTGTGTGTGTGACTACACACATTCACACACACATTTGTATTCATGAGGAATTCGCCTCACGCGTTAAGATAGTATAACTTGACACTAACCATGTTGTGTACCGAAATGTAGCTAAACCTTAAACATAAACAATAACGGGCTCGTGGTTTCCGAAATGTAATATGCTTTGTATTTTAAAGAGAATCGTTGATTTTTGAGGGATTTTTATTAGGGATTGTTCTGCCTGATGTGTTGTTCTGATCCTTCACCGAACATTCCAGTAACATTACTGACCCCTAGTGACCGATGTAGAATACTACATATCATCCCAGCATCTTTAGACCACAGGTGTCAAACACGAGGCCCGAGGGCCAGATCTGGCCCATCACATCGATTAATGTGGCCCGCGAAAGCCTGGTAAAGATGTGCTTCAATAAATCGCCTCATCTTTCTTGCTAAAGGTGTTTGTTCTTTCGGTTTTGAAAGAAAAAATGTAATGCATGCAGGTGCACATCTTCTAAACGTTAATATGGTCCCATCACGCATAAATCATAAATACTATGAAGTACGTATGACATCAAAGCAAAGTACCTATCGTACTGATAAAAATAACTACAAAATCTAGTATGAAAAATAATAGAAAAATCATCAAAATCAGGATGATATGCATGGGAAATTGTAGAATACCAGATGGCAATTACTCATTCATATTCAATTTACAGGAAATTCGCTGAGAGGCCGGGGTACGCCTTGGATCGGTTGCCAGCCCATTTTGAGTCTTCAATTAACCTAACATGCATGTTTTCGGAAAGCGGAGGAAGCCGGAGCACACCGAGAAAACCCAGATTCAAACCCTCGATCCAACATGCTAGCCACGACGCTAAAACCCACCACCATTGGGTAAGACCAGCAGAGCGGAACAGAGCCATTGATGTGGATTAACTCGAAGGAACAATTTCAAAAAGTCGTTTGTGGACCGTTCTGGGGGTTTCTAATGACCACCCGAGGGTCGAGGGGTCGTGGGTGTAAAAGCAGATCAGAAGATACGGGGCCAGTGCCCGGGACAGGGCCCATAAATCTAGTCCATTTACAGAGGAAGCCATCTTTTGCACTCCACCATCCGGATTCAAGGACAGTTACAATCACCCCATTGTGCTGTGACCCAGAGGAGGATGGGGTCAATGTCAGTGGCGCGAGGGCAACGATGCGGCCTATTTCTGAATGGATGGGAACAGCTTTGAACAAAGTTGTGGATGTCCAAAAGATATCATATAGTGCGGTTTGGCAATATCACCACATGGCCAGAAAAACATGGGATCAGTAGGGCTGTAATGGTACTTACTGGTACCATTTGAATGGTATTTCGTCTTGGAAAGGAACGGCAACACCATTTTGAATATCAAAAGTTGTGGAAAGCTCCTTTTAACTTGAATTTGTGATGACCAAACACTTTATGCTTTTTATATAATGTTTTTGTAGTTACAGCATAGAGATTTCTTCACACTATTAGAGCCCGTTAGTCATGAACTAACACCCGCTTGTATCACCCAACGCAGTAGAAATAAGTTCCGGCGTGCACAGAGTCCACGCCCGGGGGTTCAGAGTTCACTTCCATCTTGGAGTGGCCGCAACAGTAGCTCATGTTAGGGATTATTGTGCCTGTTGTTTCTGCTATCAAGTCTGGTGCTTGTGTATCTCACTGAACATCGCAGTAACATTATTGACGCCTAGTGAGCAGTGTAGAGCACTACACAGCATCACAGCAACTTGGAATGCGTTTTCTGAATGTCTTATTTTGTATTTTAGAGAATTTGGCTGCTTTCATGTTTGACAATGCTTAATTTGGGCAAAAAGTATGTGTACTTTGCTTAAATCTGCACATCAATTCACTAATAATAGGCCGTATTCGGTCACAAATGATTTAGTAATGTATTCTTAAAAAAAAACGTGATATAGGAACGTATACATCTTTTTACTCATTTTATTGATTTTTTAATTCAGAAAAATTAGTTGCTGATGTATTACTTTTTTAGCTTACAAATCTTTTAGTGTTTCCAAATTATTACTGGCAGAATCCAACCCGATATTTTTTTTAAATGTCAATTAAAGGCAGTTAAAACTCCAGATATTTTTTTTTAATTCGTGTTTTGAATTGTTTTAATTTCATATATTGCTCAGAGGTTCCGTTTTGTTCTGAATTGTTATATGCTCACAGGCAAGGCAGGGGAAGTCTATTTATTCAGCTTGTTAGGTTTATAGAAGTTCTGTACAGAAAAAAAGGCTAAAATCACTCAATAAAATCAATTCACAAGAAAAATCATTCTAAAATCACTACATGAAGTTCCATAAAATCATTCCATGCAATCATAAAAGCAAAAATGAACTGAAAGTGAAGAGTGGAGCTAAATTATTGTTTTATAATTGTTGTGCATCCACTCACTGATAAGTTTGATGCGGTGACGAAGCAAATCATCACACTGTAGCTGCTTATTATCTGGCTTAATGGACGCATGTACAGATCGATCAACAGCGGTCCCAGGATTGACCCCTGGGGAGCCTCACATGTCATAGCCATTTGGTCTTAGACACAGTTACCAATCCCAATCCCAACAAAGTACTCCCAGATACAAATTGAACCAGTTTAGAGTTTTACAGTAAATCCTTTTGCCTCATTTCCTGTCTTTGAAAACCGTGACTACACAATCCTACAAAGCAGTGGTTCTCAAATGGTCTACGTTTTCCAATGGTTGTTAAATTGCGACCCACCCAATTCCAATAAACACTGTTGTTCCATGACATCTTTTGAAACAATACGCAAAATTATATGCCCCAAGTACATTTAACATGTATTTATTAAGGCATTTTATAAACGATATGCGGAGGAACACAACTACACGTATGCAAAGATGGATAGATTAAAATTACATACAACAAATCTGAACGCTACAAAGAGTAGACTGCATATTAGGGACTAATGAAAAAAAAAACGCCTGAGTTGACTAAAATTTTAATTGAACATTTAAAGAAAACAAGTATCATTTTTTATCCAAAGCCGTTGTTCAGCCTTTAGCGGCCTCCTGTGGATAAAAGCGGAATAGCACCGTATTTGTCAGACAGGCTGGTTCAGCAGTCTTCAGCCTTCCAACACTAATGGATGTTATTTGTAGAGCACCTTTCATTCCAGTGGAATCTCAAGGTGCTACAGTTTTAAAAAAAAACAAAGACCACAAATGAAAAGAATGTTAAAAAGCAACATCAGCAAACATTTTTTAAAGGAGGTGAGCTTTAAAAGCCGTCCAAGTTCTGCATTTTTTGTAGCTGTTCAGGTAGGCCGTTCCAGAGCCCTAGAGCAGCTCCACAGCAGTTTCGGTCCCCCCTGGTACGAAGCCTGGTTGGGGAAACCTGGAGGAGCATGCTGCCTGTTGATCTGACTGCCTGACTGGTGATGGGTTTATGGGATTTTGTATGGAGCCCGGGATGAGACCGGGGTCCAGTGCAGTGATAGTTAGGGGTTATTTCCTGATTTTACTGTTTTGATTGTACTGTAGCACGTGGATGTCCTTTCAATAGTCCAGCCTTGTGGAGATAAAGGCAACCAAGGGTGAAAAGGGGACAGAGCACTTCCGTTGCGAGCTCCCGGCACCATGACAGAGGAGTGCGGGCACAGTCAGGGAAATCTATCGTGTGACAGCGTTCAACATGAAACCAACTTCCCCCACACGGTACCCCACTGACATATCTGCACGCCGGCGTTGCATTTTTTTCTTCTTCCGGGTGACGCGAGTCGAGCGGCAAGCAACTTTGAGGCGCTTTACCGCATCTACCATGTTAGAGTGTGGTCCGGATTTACGAATGTCATATCCAGTGGGTAGGAGGCTGATCCTGATACGGAAGATTGAATCAGGACATCCCCAATTTGTAATTGAACGAATAACGGGTTTTTGTGTTAACCAACATCTGCACGGTACCGTGCAAGTTGAGCGACATCACGTAAACAAACACAGATAACCAACCATCAGTCTGTTTATTACTCAATTTCTTTCCATTGTTGCAAATCCATGATGGATGTCATCCTTCTGTACACTTAATGAGTAAATAAACAGACAGAAAGAGAATCAAATAAATACAAGGGCAAAAATGACATGGTCGGTGACAACTTAGTGTCACAATGTAGCGTCAAAAGATTTCAAATGGACATATCATATCGGACATATCGACAGATGTACTAACAGGCGACGTGGAAAAGGGAGCTCCTTGTTGTTTCCGGATTTGATTCAACTAAACATGACATGCGATAGAGGAAAGTAACATACATTCATTGATTTCATTCAAAGAACGCTTAAGGAAACTGTCAAGTAGAGAAAAACCTTTTTGCTGAAAGTCCTTGCAGTCACCGCGCCGCCTTCGAAAGGTTGTTGCTCAACCACAGTCGGCCCAAAGTAATAATAAAGTGGATTCGATTCCACACAGTCCCGTTGCACACAAAATAATGTCGCCTTGAACGTACACTTCCAAAGTTTTTTCATACCTTCTGACACTTAAGTCAGTGGTGTCCAAAGTCAGGTGCGGGGGCCAATTGTTTGCTGTGTAGATAAAAGTTTGGTCTCTATTTAGATATTCAAGAGTAATCTTGAATCAACGTGAAAAAAAACATGATATAAATAATATAAACGACAAAATACATAATAAATAAATCGCCTAAGATGGGAGTTATTTGTTTTTATTTTTTTTTATTAGAAAACTATTTGGATAATCCTGAACAATATTCATTAAAAAAGTTGATGGATGGAAAAGAGAGAGACAAAAATTGATTTTCCAGAGTAAATCTAAATAAAAACACAGATTAAACATCTCAGCAAAAACATCAACAATTATAAATGTCTTTAAATAAATTAAAAAAAAAAGACTTCAGCCAGGAATTATTAAATGAGAAATTTAAAAAGTTTAAAATTATATATGAATTTGTCCCATTGGTCGCCCCCGCCTCCTTTCATTTTATGTAACCAGAAACAAGTTTTGGACACCCCTGCCTTAAACTGATGCTAGGATGAAAACAACCAGCCAACCAAAGACTTGCTGCTCCTCTTCATCCATGTAACATGTAACTGAAGCAATGAAGCAGTGTTGCGTAATACCACGTGACAAGTGCACTTGAACAGCCAGGAAAAAAAAAACCCGAAGACGAGGCGCTGCAAGCTAAGGTGCAGATGCTTGACATCGGCAAGTCACATGTTGCAAAGCGTGTATTTACAAACTACCTTAGTGAAATTAAGAGGCTGAGGTTCCATAGTGGAGAATACTGTGTATGCATCATCGCAAGCGTCGCTTTTGCGCAATTCACAGTTTTTGTAAGCTAATAGTTTACATTTTTGTACATGCCAGTCCCAGGCAAGAAGCATTACTGTGTGTGTGTGCGTGTGTGTGTGTGTGTGTGTGCTCAGGTGGTTGGTTTCGCCCAACTCTTAAGAAGAAAAATGCTCTCTAAAAATCTCCAAAATGTCAAAGCCACTTTTTCACTTAAATAAGAATTTTAAAAAAGGCATCTGTGAGCCCCAACTAACTTAAAACTAAAATTATAACACAGGAATGATGTTTTTTTCCCCCCATACAGTTTATTAAATATGTTGCTAGAAGTTGCTTTGTACATTTTACTGAACGGTGTATGAACGTGTTACCTAAACTGACGACTAGAGGAGACTCATCGGTGGCCAAAAGTGACAAAAACTCATCTTGTCCTCATTGGAGTTGCATTCCGAATTTCCAGAACAAGTGGCGCAAAGTAGCATGCAGGTAAACCAGAAACAGACTCAGCAAAAACGTGTGGTTTCAAAGATTAGTACGAGAAGTTTCAAACAGGTTCATCTGCAGGCTTTCCAAACAGAACATCCCGCTGTTAACTGTGAGAGGAGACATCCGACGAACTGCTGCTATTGCTGTTGGTGGTCTGGGCCCGCTTGATGTACAGATTCAGTAACTTCATCTGCAAACAAACACAAACAAAAAAAAAAACACTTCGTTTTTTTTAATAAACTGGTTGCATTTCAACAATCAAGGCGCTCTTGTCTTTTCTGGTACCTACAAAGATGTCAAGGGTGTTGGGAGCACAGGATTGAGATCCAGCAGTGCCCCTGTTCAAGAGGACATACTCTACGGTATTCAGATTTTATATTAAAATCTGATCTTCATATTATCAAAAATCCTGTGGTCGGACTCTGAAGTGAAATGCTTCAGTCTTTTGGAACGGATTTTTGGATGACAAGAAGAACTTTTGCCTACATCTGTCAGTACCTTTATTGAAGTCCAGCATGACAAATCGCCAAATAGTGTACAGATCAGATATAAGCAACCTGACTGTTCAGACTGCAGTGGATCAGATTTCTATCTACGTACCAACGAGGTCTAAATCTGAATTGGACTGTTCACACTAACAAGGCAAACTCAGATAAATGTCCCATCTGAGCAAAAACCTGCAGTGTTAACCGTGGGTTCCAAAGCGGGGTACACATCCCTCCAGGGGTATGCCAATTGTAACAGGGGGAATGTGAATAAACACTAAAAACGCCTAACGCTCTCAATTACGAGTCCGCCTGAACACCTCACGGCGAAAGGAGAACGGAACAGAACAGACGCACATGGCTTCAGGTCAAACGTCTGAAGGGGTACGCCACTGTAAAAACAGCTGTATGGTGAGGCCTACACTGATGCCCTACAAAGCAGAGCAAAGGCAAAAACTGCAGAGCTTAATCAGTTACACGAAGAAAACAAGCATGCTGAAGATCGGAAGGTCCTAGGGGGAAATTAGAGGTCAGAAATCTTCTCCATCAACCGAATAATAGAAAACACTCCAGAGGAACGACAAGACTGCTGGTTTTTAACACTTCAGCAATCTTCGAGGCGGCCGTGAACCAAACATCAATAAGGATGATCCTTTATTCTATCACAAATGATGTGACACTCTTCTCATTAAAACTCCAGCAATCCTGATTAAACTCAAACCTTCCAAGATGTCCTGACAGCATCCCAGCTGCAATCTGGAAGTCTCTCTTTTTCATCAACAATTACTGGATTTCTGCATGTGGCAAGCACCGCAGCCTGGATATGGTGATCTCGCCCTTCCACCACACTACATAGTTTTTCTTGCAAATCTTGGTTATGCAAATGATACAGCACTGACAGGTAGACCTTTGAAGGATGCTCAGGACTTGTTGACTTCTCTTGAGAATGCTTCTGCTAAGCTTGGTCTCGCCAGCAATGCTCAGAAAATGGAATACATGACCATAAACGAGGGAGCAGAGCATCTACCGATCTTCTTCGATGATGGCTCCCAGCTAGATTAGGCCAATGACTTTAAACCACTAGGCTTTTATGTTCTACTTCATAAAGGACTTCATGACTCGCAATGCACAAGCTTGGATTGCATGTACAGTAACAAGCTGCATCCCATCATGCAGTCAAACATTTCAAGGACCACAAAATTCGCCTATTTAGAACTTGGGTTGAAAGCATACTCTTATATGGATCTGATACATGGTCCTGCAGGACGGGCTTAATGGAAGGTACCCCCGGCTACAAAACAAAAGGAGAGCTAAGGAGATATTTCTTTTTACATATTATGATGTTGATATCTTTGTACTGTATATAAAATCAGCAAGGGATTAATTACTTACTTCCCTACTACTTAAAAAACACACAACTATGCAGTTGAGCTTTTCAATTAGACAGGTGAATGGTTGATGGCCAGCATGGAAGATAAGACCCAGAGTCTGTTGCTGATGCTTAGGGAACAAAAAACAAGTCAGTACCTTGCTGCCTGTGAGCTGTGCCAGGTGAGGTTTGAGGTCCTCGCCAATGACGGAGTAGATAGCCACCAAACAGAACACACTGGCCTTGCGAACGCTGCTCTCTGTGTTGTCGTAGCCCTAAAAGGAGACAAAAGATATCATGCAAAGCATAAAAAGCGGCAAGAGGGAACAGTGGCCAAGTAGTACAAACAATCATATCCAGAGACAAATATGGCAAAACAAGTCCAAACGTCCACTTTGCCTAATTATGCCTCTGGAGTTGGAAAGTTCCTGCTACCTGGTGCTTGCCTGATATTGTGCCATATCTCACAAAAGTTAGTACACCCTCTACATCAGGAACCCTTCTCAAGGGACACACTAATACAAAATTGAACTTGTATATACTTTAGAGTAGTCAGTGTACAGGTTGTATAGCAAGATCAACATACTATAAAATGAGTCGACAGGCATCATTGAGCAAATACCTTGCACCATAAGTAAGTACACCTAATGTTACCTATGCCCAAATAGTGTCCTCATTGTGACTCTTAAGGCCTTGATCCTCTTGGGCATGGAATGAATTCGACATGCTGTTGTTGGTGGATGTGCAACACCTTGCACTCCTCCTCCTAATTCCAACAGGTTCTACAACAAGACACTAGCCACTTGGAGGTGTGCTTGGACTCCAAACTGCCATGTGGCCCGGTTTCTGCTTCACAATGTCACCCTCGAACCGCTGCTTCCCAGCGCTAGCAGCACTCATGCAGGCCCAGACTGTGACGCCACCACCACCATGCTTGGCTGTAGGCCAGACGATTATCTTTCCAGCTATTTAGACAAGGCTTGGATTTCAATGATCAAAGCGAAGGTATGTGCAGGAAGTGGTGGAAAAATGCTCCACAGCGACCAATCCAAATCATTACAGGCGGGGAAATGCTAAGTAAACACTGTCACCATGTGGGCATTTTTACATTGGTTTTTGATTAAATTTTAGTTTTTTGGTGATTATAGGCCTACCAATTTTGGTAGATTTTGAAAATGGCAAGCAGGGACCGTGTTACTAATTGAGTAACAAGTATATCCAAGTTTTGGGAAAAAAAGGTTGCAAACCTGCAGGAGACCCGGAATGATGTCAACCAGCAGCTGTATGAGAGAGTCCTTCGTGATGCGTTCAATCACTTTAGTTTGCATCTTGATGGCAGCAAGGTTGATTGGATAATCAGCCGTCTGTACAATTGGGCACAACACCTTGATGCACTGCTCTGGATGGATAGATCCAGCCAGGGTTGACGCGGCCTCCTCGGCAGCACGCACCACCTAAACGCACATCACAGTAGAAACTGGTAAAACTGAAATATGACACGGGAAGTCTTGCTTCTCTGGCAAAGTACAATCACCATGATGGACCTTTGGATACAGACAAGGGACCGGGTTAGAGTAACAAGTTGTGTATATGCGGGGCTCTACTTAGGTGGGAGAAAATGGAAGCCTTTAGGACATGCGTCCACCTCGTTATTTAAATTGAATGAATAAACAATAGTTTATTTCATGTACAGTGAGGGAAAAAACTATTTGAACCCCAGCTGATTTTGTAAGTTTGCCCACTAACAAAGAAATGATCAGTCTATAATTTCAATGGTAGCTTTATTTGAACACTGAAAGACAACAATGACAAAAAAATCCAGAAAAATGCGTTTCATAAACAGTTATAAATTAATTTGCATTTCCATGAAGGAAACAAGTATTTGATCCCCTATCCGTCAGCAAGAGCTCTAGCTCCCAGGTGGATCTTATACAGGTAACGAGCTGACATTGGCAGCCCTCTCAGCTCGTAACCAGTATAAAAGAGACCTGTCCACAGAAGCAATCAATCAATCCAGATGCCAAACCTGCACCATGGCCAAGACCAAAGAGCTTTCCAAGGATGTCAGGGACAAGATTGTGGACCTACACAAGGCTGGAATGGGCTACAAGACCATCGCCATTTGGTGACAACAGTTGGTGCAATTATTCGCAAATGGAAGAAACATAAATTAACTGCCAATCTCCCTCGGTCTGGAGCTCCATGCAAGATCTCACCTCGTGGAGTTTAAATGATAATGAGAACGGTGAGGAATCAGCCCAGAACCACTCGGGAGGAACTTGTCAATGATCTCAAGGCAGCTGGGACCATAGTCACCACAAAAACAGTTGGTAACACACTACGCCGTGAAGGACTGAAATCCTGCTGTGCCCGCAAGGTCCCCCTGCTCAAGAAAGTCCATCTACAGGCCCGTTTGAAGTTTGCCACTGAACATCTGACTGATTCAGAGGAAGACTGGGTGAAAGTGTTGTGGTCAGATGAGACCAAAATTGAGCTCTTTGGCATCAACTCAACTCGCCGTGTTTGGAGGAGGAGGAATGCTGCCTATGACTCCAAAAACACCGTCCCCACCGTCAAATATGGAGGTGGAAACATTATGCTTTGGGGGTGTTTTTCTGCCAAGGGGACAGGACAATTGCACCGCATCAAAGGGAGGATGGATGGGGCCATGTACCGTCAAGTGTTGGGTGAGATGGGTCGTGGTTGGGTATTCCAGCATGACAATGATCCAAAACACACGGCCAAGGCAACAAAAGATTGGCTCAAGAAGAAGCATATTAAGGTCATGGAGTGGCCTAGTCAGTCTCCAGACCTTAATCCCATAGAAAATCTGTGGAGGGAGCTGAAGGTTGGAGTTGCCAAACATCAGCCACGAAACATTAATGACTTGGAGAGGATCTGCAAAGAGGAGTGGGCCAAAATCCCCCCTGAGATGTGTGCAAACCTTGTGGCCAACTACAAGAAACGGCTGACCTCTGTGATTGCCAACAAAGGTTTTGCCACCAAGTACTGAAGCATGTTTTTCAAAGGGATCAAATACTTATTTCCTTCATGGAAATGCAAATCAATTTATAACTCTTTTTGAAACGCATTTTTCTGGATTTTTTATGTCATTGTTGTCTCTCAGTGTTCAAATAAACCTACCATTGAAATTATAGACTGATCATTTATTTGTTAGTAAGCAAACTTACAAAATCAGCTGGGGTTCAAATTGTTTTTTCCCTCACTGTGTACACCCTGCTTGATAGTACATAGTAATAATTGTGTAGTATTGTTGTACAGTGTGATGGAAAACCGGGCAGAAATGTAAAATGGATAATAACAGCAATAATAAATATATAATCATTTTTTTGTGAATGAGCTTCAACAATCACACATTTAAATATGCTATTAGTTTCACTGTACAGAGGGCCTACCAGACCAGACTGGACAGAATATACTGTAAGTGAACACAAATAGGATTGTAAATGTTGCACAACATTGCCGCATGTCTAAGTGACAAATAAAAAAAAAATGTTTGCTTGACTATTCAACTGCCCTAAGAGTATCAATGATAAAATATAATACACTACACAACGTGTACCTCTTTGTGAGAATCTTTGTGAGCCTCCAAGGTCTTCATGATTGTTAGTTCTGCATAATTCTTGAACCGGACTGGCTGATTCCTTAATATTTCTTTTAACACACGCAGTGCCAGGGCCCGGATTGTATGCTGCCAGAAACAAAGAGATGCATGATCAACATTTTACTAATGTCACACTACATTCTAGGGGTGCAGTGAAGACAGAGTAGCTCCACTATAAATGCAAGTGTATCGTGCATCCACGGGTTAACTCACATCTTTATCCCCCAGCGTCTCAAGCAGGAGGAGGAGGATGGTTTTAAAATGTTCATCCCACACAGCCAGGCTATCATCTCGTGTGATTTTTAGCAGCTCCACCAGGGCACCTTTACGTTCCTCAGAGCGCTCGTTGTGGTTAGACAGTTCCTTGAGCAGGTCAGCAACCAGGTCCGAGTGGTCCTGACCGACTGCTCACCAAGAAAAAATGACAACATAAAAAATGAAAAGTGTGGACACAGGCAAAAATGCATTGCAAGGCAATTTAAATGTGTCTATTGACATACAGAGCTATAAATAACATACATGCATAATAAAAAACTATTCTTGCATTTAATGTAATTTGTTTTCTATCTATATCATTTTTCATTTAAAAATTATTTATTTAATTTGATTTACTTATAGTAACAAACCTTTTATGTACTGTATTATTTTATTTTAGAATTATGAGTTAACATATGGTCGCACGGTGGCTGACTGGGTAGCACGTCGGCCTCACAGTCAGGAGGTTCAGGGTTCGAATCTCCGTTGGGCATCTCCGTGTGGAGTTTGCATGTTCTCCCCGTGCGTGTGTGGGTTTTCTCCGGGTACTCCGGTTTACTCCCACATTCCAAAAACATGCATGTTAGGTTAATTGGCGACTCTAAATTGTCTATTAGTGTGAATGTGAGTGTGAATGTTTGTTTGTCTTTGTTTGTCTATATGTGCCCTGCGATTGACTGGCAACCAGTCCAGGGTGTAGCCCGCCTTCCGCCCAAAGTCAGCTGGGATAGGCTCCGGCATACCCGCGACCCTAATGAGGACAAGCGGCATAGAAAATGAAAGAATGAATGAGTTAACATATGTTTTTGTTTGTCTCAGACAACTAAGCAGTAAAGTTATCAGCTTGAAAAAATAACCCATTCCAAAGTAACTGCCACTCAGTAATTTATCAATTTACAATTAATAATAATAATAACAGTCATCATAACAAGCCACGAAACTATATGTACATTTTTTTTTAAATGACCATAATAAAGTATGGCTCTGTGCTGGACTATCTGTACTGGATTATAACAAGCTTGTACACGAGTCACTGAAAAGTATAAGTGTAAGTATAAGACAAGCTCTGTGCAACATTGTGTACCCTGAATAGATGAAGTGTGTTTATGTGAGAATAGTTATCTGGGGTAATCCTTTATCCCAGGGGTGTCCAGACTTTTGATATCCTCTGCATTGAATTAATATTTTTAAACACAGTCAAAACAATCCAGTGTAAGTCAAGCTACTTTTAAAAATCTTAGCACATGTCATCAGGGCATCTGATTGACACAAAAACCGAGTACCGGTGATATGATACTGGTGGTATCATTATCACTCTCTTAGATATGTGTGTATGATTGCACTACTGCACCTGTAGTGCAGTTGACTTATGCTCTCACTGCGTGTCAGTTCCCATTTCTTTGCTCAACTTTGCTTTCGAACGGCACGAGTCAGATTTTTTCAAAAGAGACTCGGGTTTCCTCCGTATGTAGATATAAATGAGATATGTATGCAATGTGACCTGCCATACACGTCATCGGGAGGCATTTATTGCCATGCTTATGGAGACTTTAAAGCTACTCACCGATGTAGGCAGCCGTCGTAAGGCGTGGTTTATCGTGCAAGACTTGGATAAAGGTCCTCAACGGTGTAGGCAAAAGTTCTTCTCACCCGAAAACGATTTTTATAAGGTGTTAGTGACGCAGCTCTTGTTTGTGTCTCACCACTCCACACACACACGCACCCCGGAACAGACGTGGCAACAAGTGTTCTACAAACTTCCATACCAAAATTTTGGCCATCTTCCTTCTTCATCGTCTATATAAAATCACTTGGTTGAGAAAATATTGACTTCCGTAAAATGCTTGAAATTGCCACAAAAGGTTTTTAAGGAGAGCATGCTAGTAATGTGCGGATCGATACTAAAATGCCGGTGTTTTCGATACCAGCGCTTCACGCTCTAAAGTCGATTCTGAAATCAAAATAGTGATACTTTTGATACTTCAAGTATATGATTTTGTACTTTGTTATTTCTGATGTTGTATATTAGCTTGGCTATATTGGAAATCACTCCACTAACTCAATATACTTCAGGGTTTAAAAAAAAACAATAAATGACTAAGATGCCTTGTATTCTTTATGCTGTCATTTATACTGTAATACTGTACACTACATTTCAAAATTTATAGTATTGAATTGGTATCAGCCTGAATTTTACCCAGTATCGAATCACAAATTAAATCGATGGTATCGCACATCACTGGATCACACAGAGCAGCAGTCTTTACTTCCGTGAACACACAGAAGTGCGTGGGATGTTGTGCTTCAGAGCATGCACGCCACTTTCCAGGCGCGTTGCGATCAAATTGCAAGTCAGATTTGTTTGGTAATGTGCACGAACACGTAAAGAAAAATCGAATTTTAAACAAAAAATCTGAATTGGGAATCCTACCCTGCAATGTGAACGTTGCCTTTGTTGCAAGTCATATGTGTAGTAAACACATATCTAACACATCAAACTACATTTAGTGCAATGCACAACCTTCAGCAGGGCAGGGTCAAAGGGAGAAGTAGGGAAAAAAGAGTGATGGAAGTGGAGGAAAATTAGTGCAACAAGGCAAAAAGATGACAGGAATGAAAATAATCCTATCTAGTTTCTAGAGTTTTTCACCAAGTAGGCAGAAAGTGACGGAATCTTTACCAGTGGGTCTCATCGCATTTTCACCGCTTTCCTTACGTGGGCCTATAAGGGAGAGGGGTGGAGGAGAGATGAAGATGGAGGATGGGAAACACAACTCAAGAAACGCTTACTTATCCGTATTTAACAGTAAAGAAGTCAAGATTCGACATTAACCAATGAGAATCCAAAGCCACCTGAAGTCAAATGATGGCGGAGACACCAGATAGTGACACAATTCATGTCGAAGGATTGACCATTGTTCATGGTCAATTCCTTATATGAAAAAACTCAACTTGACAATTTTTGTGTCGCACAGATGTACTTTGAATTCAGGCAAAGAATATACTGTATATTTCCTGAAATAGTGACATTTACTGAGTGGCCTGTGTCACGTCAGGGTTTCAACAACCATTTTGAGGCTATAAGCCTGTTACATGGCTTTAAAATGAGCATCGATGGTGAAAAAAATAAAATAAATAAGCCTTCTTGGAAATAAGATGGCTTATCTGACACACTGCCATGCCGGGTAAGCTATATCCTATTTGTCACTTAGGGACTTAAAGAGTTTAACAAGCACAAAGCCGTATTTGGCCCCTTTTAAAGTGTGTGTGGCTTCTTATTGGTTAGAGTCAACATTTAACAGCAGGGAGCTTTGAGGAAAATCACATGATGGTGAAATACAGTTACAAATACAGATGCATTGATTATAAATTAGGTGTGAGGTACTACCCAGCATTCACTGGGGGGGACGGTAGTTTTAATATAAAGCTGCTGCAGTACACCTTATAATATTCATATCAATAAAAAGACAAATCTCATGAACTCACAGTCACGGAACTGCTCCACATCATCGTCAAACACCGCCTCCTTCAGGGCACTCTTGTCGTAGGTGCAGATTGTTTCTCCGTGGCCGTAAGGAGCAAACTCCCGACTCCTGGGCCCGGAGAAGGAGCGCGGCGACGGTGTGTTGAGCAATGAGGTCTTGTTGTCCAAGGCAGTGCGACCCACTTCCAGTGCATCTAATCCGAGGCGAGCATCAGAACCAGGGGTTGATGATATTCCTTCTCTCCCAGCCTATAACCAGCACATACGGTGTGAACATGGATAATTCATTTCATGTCATCATATCTTTCTTCCATGTGCATTAAAGGGGGTTTCCTATACAATTTCCGATCTGATTCCGATATTGTAGCCTTCGTTATCAAACCATACAGATACTGATTGCATATCAGCACAGATCATGCAAACTTTTATTACTCGTTTAGCAGGGCGGAATGTTGGATAAGACTTTATCAAGTGATATAGCTCCAAGAGAGAATGAGTCAGCAAAACTAAGTATGACCCATTTACTTCTATAGGCATAATGTAGTGAGGGGCTTGACATGCTCAATAAAGAGTGGAAACCTGACATTACTCACCCCTGCCTCGTTTATGTTGCAGCCACTTACTTTTATCCGTTTATTTCTCACGCTTTGCAAATGTGTCAAAGAGCGGTGGATATTTAAGGAAACAGTAGTGGTGTGAAAATCCTGCTTTGATGCACAATGAGGTTGGTCGTACTAAACTTTTGCGCCACCACGGGACACTTTTTTGTTTTGCACTTGCGTACAAAGACTTTTTCAAACAAAACATCCTTGCGGCTAACATCACTCCTACTTCCACTTAAACATGCTGTTGCTGTGATCATGTAGGTTCTGCATAGAAGTTCCGATGCGGAGTCTGCAATGGAGTGCCACTATCAGAATTTATTGATGCAGGCCAAACTGTCTGAAACATTTTTTTTTGTCTGTCAATATCAGATCAGGACAACTCAATATACAGGTACA
Source organism: Oostethus manadensis (assembly GCA_024372805.1). Lineage (NCBI taxonomy): Eukaryota > Metazoa > Chordata > Actinopteri > Syngnathiformes > Syngnathidae > Oostethus > Oostethus manadensis. The sequence goes on along the minus strand of QODF01000123.1, from coordinate 2,669,668 downwards.
TCTACTCAGTAGAATTTTTGAAGCCTACAAAAGCCCGGATTTCTTATGACCCTTCATCTTTGGTGTTTCCCAGCAAAGGATAGTGTCATCCTCACTGGAAAAGTAAGTGTGACCTAGCATTGGCATCTAGAGCAACAGGCAGTAGGTCATTAATTTAAGGCTAGTTTACTAAGAGTTCTTAGATTAGCATTTGATTTTTCAATTTAGAAATGCATTCCCAAAACTTGAGTGGCCCTCGAACGAAGCGGTGGTTGTTGGTCCACGATGGGAGTTGTACTAGGAGCCCATTGCAAACGCAAAACCTTTTATGGCCAAAATCCACTGTCATCTTTCAGAATCTTTGGGAATGCAATAAAAAGCTATTTCCTTTCCATCTTGTTTGTTGCGGCATCCTGACGCACAACATGTGTCTACCATGATTAAAAAAGAATGACAAAAACACAATAGAAGCAAATGAGCCTGCTTTATTTTTGGGTTGCATGATCTTATCTCCTGCAGGTCTGTATGTTCTTGTATAAGATTTGTTGTGGGTGCATAGCAATGGACAGCTGAAGTGGACATCGATTGGCTGTCAATGGCATAAGCTCCCATTGTAGTTTGGTTAGTGAGGAGATACTTTAGGAGGATGTGACAGTTGTCTGGAAAATTTACATTTCAAATATTGATAAAGAACTTTGTAAGAAGTTTGCTTAACACCTAAGCAGGTCAAGTTTAACCTACCGCATCAACGCAAAGCACCTAGTTGCGAGTGCAGCCACAGCTAATTGATAATTAATTACTAACAAAGCTCTTCGCCAAACTGAACTTGAGAACACCTTGTGTACGACCACCAGGCTGACAATTGTTCTTGCCAAGAGAATAGTGATTAACTGCAAGCTGACAAACATGGTGGAAAACGGATCATAATTAACTAATCTCTCAATTTTTTAATCTTTTTTCATCTCTACTTTTTCTACAACTTGACTCACCGCATCATCTCGCTTGCCCTCTCGTCTGATGGACTCATTCAGATCTTCCTGGCTGCGGTAGCTGAAGCTCTGGATGGCCTCTGTGACGCCACGCAGTGAACTGTAAATGTCCTCCGAGTTCATGTTCTCAGTGTCATACTCCATCATGCTAACAGACACAAATACATTTGTAAATGACAAGTCATCTGCACAAGTTATGCAAGTCAGTACGATCGGGATAAAACAGTTGAAGCAAAGCTTGAAAGGGGGTAGTTTTTCCACAAGAGTGGAGGCTTACAACTAGCACAGTGTAAGAACATACGTATTTTATCCCCTTCTGATTTTATCAATGTATCCCCTTACAAAGGTATGAACAGCCCGTCATTTTATGGTTCATTTATTTCTGTGGGGAATATTTTTTCCATGGGGAACAGGAAAAAAACAATTTAAGGAAGGTTACAAATTATTTGTATTTAGGCTTCAGAATGCTTGATGATGATTTATTCAAAAAAATGTTTGAGGTTTTTTTTTTAACATTGTGTACCTCTGTTAAAATTAACCTACAATGGAAATATGGACTGTTGATGTCATTGTACGCGGGTAAACCTAAAGAAAATACCTAATTTCCCAACCATATGTACAGTAAGTGTGTGGGTTTTTTCATATGTTTTTTCCACATAGAATAATGTATTTTACATAATAAGTAGCAATGTCAAAGTTAATGCATTAACATAAGTTTCCTTTAACGGCACTATTTTTTTGTTAACGTGCACACGTCCTGTTTGACCCTCGGCCCACACTGTAGTTTGAGGAAGCAGTGGCTAAAAGCAGGAACAGCAATATTGAGCAACAGCTCGCATTAATCATTCAAAAATTGTGGGATTTCTAAACAGTACATTAGAACAATTATAATAATAATAATGTGTACTAAAAAATTGATTTCCTTTTACATAAAATTTGATGTGGTTATCATTGTAGTTGCGTACCACAAAGAGATTTACATCCCTACTTCTTATAAAAACTTATTTCTGTCTGTGATTAAATGCGATTAATTATGAGTTACTGTAAGTCGGTATGAAATGTGATTAATTGTGATTAAATATTTTATCAATTGACAGCACTAACAACACATTGCCGCAGAGCTGTCTCCTTCAGTGGTAAAAAAAAAATCAGCAACTAAGATGCTGAGCCTTTGTCAAGGAAGAGGTCGATTGCATTAGGGCCTGGGTTTAATTCATTTTTGACCTCATCCCATCTATTTACCTGGGTGAGTGTGCTCTGCGCAGAAGCCTGAAAGAAGGAGCAGCAGGGTTGGAGTTAGGCGGAGGAAGAGGAGCAGGGGCAGGGGGTTGTTTTGACAGTCCTTCGACACCCCAACCCCATAACCGACTGTTGGCACAGCGCGGCCGGGAGGGAAGGACGAACAGATCGGCGGGAAAATGAAAGATGGAACAATAGGGGCACAGCGCGAAACAAGACAAGGAAGGGTGAATGAGAGAAAAACGAGAGTACACAAAGAGAAAAAGATGAACTGTAAAGCTGAAGTGTACAATATACATGAACAGAATAAGTTGTACGGTAATACTGTATATTGTCAAAGCATGACTCATTTCACTATTCGGCAGCAATTCAGTACCAACTGGATTTACTACACCAGGTGTGCCCAAACCTTTTACCCCTGACATACAGAAATAATGAAGAATGTGGAGGTCAATCAAAACAATTACATTCAAGTGTATTATATTGTAAAAATAAAATAACTATATCAATACTTATTTATATTACAATTACACCTTAATATATTCATTCATTCATTTTCTATGCCGCTTATTATTTATTAAAATTAATATAAGTTAATTATATTCAACATTATATTAAATTATATAAATTATTACATTATATATAAAATTTAAATTACATGTTATATATTCATTTTCCCCAACTAGAGAAAAAAATTATAATTGTATAGTAGCAATAATAATATCAGGAATTTATGTAACTTATTTCACATCTTAATCAAAAAACAATAATGTGATAAAACTGTACATTTGTAAATGCATGCATAATAGGGTGGTGGGGCAATACTATTAAAGCCAGGGCATGACCCCGACATATCCAAGACAAATTGGATTTTTTTAGTCCCTTTAAGTACCTGACTGACCAGGAAGGTCTACTTCTATATCACCCGGATATCGTGGAGTTTTGAAAATATCTCAATTCAAAACTTGGGGTTTCCATGTCTTCTGAGTCAAAAGGAGATTGGCAGTGACATCTCTACATAAAGAGACCAGTGACTTAGTGCAAAATAACTGTATGCGAACACAAATCAAGTTTCATGATCAGTTCAGCAACAACACGTAATAATCTACAAATTCAACATTTTTTTAACAAAAAAAAAAGTGTGTGTAAAGGTTTTCAGTACATGTTATATGGAGAGCTGATAATTTGATGGTTATTGAAGATGTAAAAATGGACATACAGTATCTTTGCTATGGGTAGGTGCAACCCAAAAAGAGTAATTTATTTAGTTATAAATAATTAATAGCTATTACGCTATTTGATTAGTCACCTGCAACACAAAGCTAAAATGTGGATGTTTTGTTCAAATAGTGTAGCAAGTACTAACAGTGAATTGGTTTCAGCATCTTTAATGTACAAAATGTTTTGTATCAAAGTGGGCCAGCCACATCCTGCAGTCTTGATGTATACCTACAATGTTTGGACACCCCTGCTTTATGTGAAAAGGTGCAGAAAAGATCATGCGCTGAGTGTTCACAGTAACTAGTAGAAACGCTCACAACTTCCTGCAATATTGTGAAGCTGCAGCTATGCTGTTCATTCACACATTAAATAACTGATGTGGGCTGACTTCTATCTACCTTGGCGACAGTCCTCCATGTGAGCAGTTTGTTGGGGAGGTGAGTGGGCTGGTTCTGTTTGGGGTGTGGCGTGGTGGTGTGCGACCAATAGTGTTACTTGGAGACCCCTGAAAAGGGAAGGACAAAATGTTTTGAGCTGAAGTTAAAAAAACAACATCTGTTTTTACATAAAAATGTGCCATTAGCAGCTACTGGTCTAGCATGCATATTACAGTGTATTAAATAAGAACCCAGACCCATTTATACATGTTATAATGGGTAGAACGGTATTTTACCATTTATGTGTTCACTTCAACTTACCACGCTGCTACCAGCATTACTTGAGTTCTTCAGGTGGTTGTGCAATAATTTGGTGGCGCCGTCCTGGAACGTCTTGGGCAGCGCCCCCAGCAGCATGGTGAACTCCGGTGTGTTGAGCTCAAACAAGGCAATCAGCACCACCTGGGCAGCCTGAATGCAAGGAGCATCAGTAGAAGGAGGGGGTGGCAATGTATCATCTAATGTCTGTATCATGTGTGGAGGAGCAATCGCATTCATTAAATGAGAGGTCTTTATTTTGACTGGGGATTCTTTAGGAATATTTTAATGCTTTCTATTAGATTAGATAGAACTTGAATGAAGTTTCCAACATCAGATAAACAATATTCAAGACAGCCCTGGCGACAGCTGAACAGCACGCAGCGTAAAACAGGTATGAATAAAATAGAATAATAAAGTAACACAAGAATAAAAACATTTACTGGCAGAGAAGCAAATCGCAATTCCAAGTGCATGTGTCCACATTCCTATCTAGACCCCACTAAAACACATACACCTACGCTCACTGTGCATGTGCATGTGCGCACCCCACATTACCGTTGAGGAGCGATCACATTGTAGCAAGGGTGCGGTTAAGGAAAGTACAACGAAAACATACAGCATGTGACAATATATTGCAATCTACTAATGTAATTTTCACTACGTTACACTCTTCTGCCTCCACCCACCGAGATAAAAAGACTGTATGACAAAGGGGTTCACTCCCTTCTTGGCGCTGGTCTCTGGAACAGCCGTGCTAAGGTGCTGAACACCAAAAGACCAAGTGGATCATTTTCCTGTCTTGTTTGGTAGACGAGGAAAACAGACACGCATGCGCTTGGCAATGTATTGAGGCTGGCAAAATGATCGAGTTCATTTTTATTTATTGTGCAATTTATTCATTTATTTATTAGCATCCCAGGCCTAGTGCCCACAAGACAGTTTTTTTGTTTTAATCTTGCAAGCTCTTATCACTAGATCTTGTGACACCACTACATTATAATCTGCTAGCCTGCACGCATACACACGTGCATGTTTGTGTCAATTATAGTTGAACCCCGGTGCGACCAACGCTGTAAACATAGAGGAAACACAAACCGATGATGAGAAACCTAATGCAGACCATAAAAAGGTTCAAAGTGGCAATGCATGTGGTACACGTCTTTGCGCGACTATAAGTAACTTTAAGCATGCTGCAAATAAACCAAAGCATCCGACTCCTCTGCCCTGATGAACAGTACAATATTGTTTGCTCCAGAAAAGACTGCATTGAGTGTTCACACTAAAACAAAATGTTATTATTTAGTATCATTTTTGAGAAGTTATCTGTCCACACAAGATCATATCCGAAAATGTTCCTGTCCACACGAAAACAGTTCAAATGACTCAAAACAACGTAGGAAACACAGCAGTCTGATGCCCAGTGTGGGCTAGCATTAAATGAATTACTTCAGAAGTATAAAAACGCCACTTTGTTCTCACCAACCCACTCATGTTTTTGTGGGACGCATATCACCCAGGTCCGGGGTCCCTGGTAGCCAGCGAACCCCCGTTTTGGTCTGTAACTCTAACAAAATATTTTTAGGTTTTTGTCATTTCCAATAATTTTCTTGTGCATTGTCTTTATCCTGCAGAGTTGTGCAGCCTTTTCCCGTTGCATGTGTCCCAGGACAGTCATTGCTTTTCTTGGTTACACTGGCCCAAGTAAACAAGAATTCACTCTGTAGCGCATGCTATTATATTCTGTGATGTAATTCTGTGAGGGCTCCACAAGAAGATGGAAAATGATAAAAACAAACCTGGCACCAGCACTAAAGCTCACTGTAGTGGAAAAGGAATAACAGTGCAATTGTAGTGTGTTGTGCTTCCCAGCATGCTTTACTTTTGCTGGGTTACAGTTGTTGTGGATCAGACGCCTTCTTTAAGGAGACTTTTGTTGTGAGAATACATTGACTGGTGAAGATCTGTCAGGGCTACATCTGTGAAATATTTATTTCCAGGTAGCGGAAATGGGGCTTTAAGTGAAAGAGCAGCTGGCGGGACCTGGTGTATTTCAAAACTGAGATGAAAGTCCAATAAATTCAACTTATTTGCTTAGCCTTCAAACTATCCATGCTCTGGAAGCCTTCTTTTCATTCAAAACGCACCATACTCCGTTAAATGTTTGTTCTTCACATGCTGTATTAAATTTGTTGTGTTGTGTTCCCTCCTGTGAGATATATTTTTGTGCCATGTGTTGCAGGATGCAAATTTTACATCACTGTCACAAATCCCATTAAGTTCCACATGGCAGACAAACTGTTTGAGGTTTGCTGCTGTACGTCTGCACCGTGTGAAGGAAAAGAGGAGGGAACCCTATGCACACAGACTACAGGCTGGAAAATGTGCTACAGGTAATCGGCATTAAAAAGCTTGGATTCATGTATGCCAACCACGTACTTTTCCACAAAAATCGGACGATGATGGGTGGCCAATTAAACGCCGCATCCCTATACTGTGATCAATCTTTATGATTTATTTGTATTTGGTATGTTGCAAAACACAAATATGTCGATGAATAGAAGTGTTAAAGCAAAAAACACAAAGCAAACGGTGCAGTTAGTCAAAACTAACATAACCATGGCATTCCATGCAATGCTGTGCAATAAACCTGACCTGGCCGAGGGCTGAAGAGGTTAATGAGAGAGGCAAGCCTTTCTTGTAACTTCACTTCTCGTGGCATTAAAATGTTTGGTTAGTGAACAATTCGCAAGGCAAAGACGCAAAAGTCTAATTATGTTTTTATACAAGGGTGTCCCTACAATATGGACACAATGAATTGTTATAAAATAATTTTTAAAATATATATTTGCAATTGCTCATTCAATATGTACAGTATAATAATGTATATAAAGGAATGAATAGGAAAACATATTTTCTCTTTTATTTTAATATTTGTATACACAATATATATACAATATATTTTATGCAATAGTATTGTATATTATATGCTCAATGTATTAACCAGATGGAAAAAACAGATTTCTATATATATATAAGCCGCACAGGTGTATATGCCGCATGTGTCCATGTCATAAAATGGCATATTGTGACAGTCATGAGTCCGTGAGGACCAGACAGATCTTTATTTGACATGAGCCAATCAATTTGCTATGAAAAAACTCACGACCAGCTTGTCAAACCACTGCAAATTGCAGGAGGTCATTACACAATAACAAAACACCTGTTCTTATGCTTGGCGGAGGTTACAACAGTCTGACTTATGGTGTCATCTTACAAAGGACACTGAACTCATCACACAGCAAATTAACACTAAATATACAAACATAAATATACAAACATATAGTTATGACGCGCTAGGTGACTGACGTAGAATCTGTTACCTTATGTTAAAAACATCCAGTCCAAGAGTAATCTTCATTGTAGCAGCACCGTTTTACTTTTGTTTGTTGCATGTACACCAAGTCCCCTTACATCACAAGTTAGTGATTTAACATAACATATTCTTACAACCACTCCGCTAACAGCGGTCGAAACATGTAAGCCCTTCCGGGTCAGCACATGACAACTTCCAGTTACCCGTCTGTTTTATGCACGTAAACAAGCCACACACACCGGATGATACAACCATATGCAGTATTTGGCTCCTACAATGAGTTTAAAATGAAAAAAACACCACATTAAAGTTTTGTCATAATGCATTCATTTGAGGACAAGCAGCATAGAAATTGGATGGATGGCGCTCCAATGCTGCGGAGGAGCCCAAAGGGCGGCTGACGTCATTGCAGCGCCCAAATGAAAACATTTGTCAGATGCAATGCATTATGGAAAAACTTTAAAAGTGTTAATTTTTTTATTTTATTTGAAACTCGTATAGATACATGTTTCTATATTTCTCAACCTTACCTTTTCTGGGTTAATTTGCTATGTGATGAGTTTAGTGTTATTTGCAAGATGACAGCATGAGTCAGATATTGTTAATATATATATATATAATGACCTCCTGCGAGTTCCAATGGGTTGGTAAGTGCACTGATAGTTTGTGATTGGCTCCAGTCAAAGAAAGAGATACTGTTTCCTCACTGACTTTTGAGCAGCACCATATTTAAACAATTGATAGTACTTCTGAAGTACAGGAGATGTCACGAGATTATAATTTAGCCATAAATTACCGGCACAGGTGTATTAGCTGCAGGGTTCAAGTATTAGGGAAATAAAATGCAGCGGCTTATGCACTGGAATTGAGGATATATTTTGTATTTATGAATAAATTAGGAATTAAATTCAACATTTTTGGTATAATGTAGGTATGAATATTATATGTCCAGACTTTAGGGACACCCTGTATATACGTATATAAGATAAAGCGTCATTAGAGATGCCAAACGCAGTTTCACGCAGTGTTGAAGACGGAGGTTAGGCACACGGCAGGCGGGTCATTTGTCAAGTACTGAAGTCTTGCTCTACCTGCTTACACCTCTCTTCCAGGTTACCTTCAATGGACAGTGAGGCTGTAGTACTGATGCTGCCAGTTAGTTCCTCACTCACCCAGTTATATAAGGTCTGGGGAACAGTGGTAAGGCAGAATAGGAATTACAGAATGACACAGGCCATCCACCATGATACAATATTGTAGCAATGATTCACAAAGCCAAAACATAGCCCAATACAATCAGCCGTCCTTGGATATAAAAAAAATGTATTTGTTTGGGCACACACACCGCTACAGTATAATATGCCTAGAAACATTGTCAGTGTTTCCCCTACCCTCATATTAGGGCACTAGTCCCACAACAGCACACGCTGCTCTGTGTGTATGAAATGATATCTTAAGTTGGACTTTGTGGAATTTTTTAAAGTCATGCACGTGCATGTGTGCTAGTGTTTCTATCGGTGTATCAATGATCACCCCTCCCAATCCTCACACACACATGCTGCGCATGTGCACCCCAAATGTACTGTACCCACACAAGAGCGATGGCATTACAGTCAATTACGCTGCACCACGCGTGCATGTTGGTTGATTATAGTCAAACCCCCATTCCTCCCCGAGGCTGTAAACCTAAGGGAAACACTGATTTTGCTGAAATTCTGAAGCCAGTAAGACCTGAATATAACAATGACAACTTGACTGTGGAAAAACAACAAGAAAAGAACAAAATAGACAACAAAAACACAATAAAGCCGCAAATTATCTTCATACAGAGTGCAGGTTTACCTTCCTGACATCAGAACTTTTGGGTTCAGTGGTCCAGGTGATGATGCGAGACACAGCCAAGCGGGTCTCACTGGAGTTGACAAAGTCTGTTGGGTCCATTTGCCGTGCCAAAGACTCGATGTACTTTAAAATTGCAACCTTTACCTAAGGGGACAACATTATCGGTGGCTTCATAAAGTGCGTCAATCTCAAGCTGGTATTTTTACATTACCTTGAGGTTTGGTGTTTGTGTCTGATCGACAATAAATCTCATCAAAATATTAAACTGTTGGTCAAATGGGAAAGATTCTCTGAAAAAAACAAATATAATTGAAGTCAGATGCTGTGCACCATAATAAGATGACGTTGATTATTACAACATATGGAGACCTTGTGATATCTAAGGCCTTTTGGACTTTGGCCTGTACTGAGCCCAGCAGGTCTGCCCCCATCTTTTTGAGCAATTGCGTAAGAAGAACAAAAAGCCAGTCCTGCAGGTCCTCTCTGTGTGCCGTGATGAAATCCACAAGGGTCTCGAGGAACATGCTGAACACCTGAGGACAAACACAAAAGTCGAATGAATGAATGACACATCATTGATGACTTGGACTTGAATATTAATGTCAATGAGCAACAAGACACTTACTCTCTGTCATCAAATCCACAGCACAGCAGACCATGCAACAAGAGACAAACAGTACATAACCTTTCAGATGAGTAACATTGTCAAAACTATAGTTACACAGAAGTAAAAATTCATACTGTTAATTGTTACTTCATTGAGAGTATCTTTTTTTTACCTTGCTGTGTGGATCTGCAAACATTCTTGTGAAAATTTCACAAAGTCTCTTCAGCTCCACTCGGCTACATTACACAAAACAAAACCAAAACAAACCGGCATGTTATTTTAACAGTAAGGTTTAACATTTGAAAAGTATCCAAAAGAACAGATTGTACCGTAAGGAAGATAAGTAGGCACCCGAGAGGCATCCAGACTAGATGCCCGAGCCACCTCAACTGGCTCCTTTCGATGTGAAGGAGCAGCGGCTCTACTCTGAGCTCCTCCCGGATGGCCGAGCTCCTCACCCTATCTCTTAGGGTGAGTCCAGCCACCCTACGAAGGAAACTCATTTCCGCCGCTTGTATCCGCGATCTCATTCTTTCGGTCATGATCCATAACTCATGACCATAGGTGAGGGTGGGAACGTAGATCGATCGGTAAACAGAGAGCTTTGCCTTCCGGCTCAGCTCTCTCTTCACCACGACGGTCCGGTACAGAGACCGCATTACTGCAGATGCTGCACCGATCCGTCTGTCGATCTCACGCTCCAACCTTCCCTCACTCGTGAACAAGACCCCGAGATACTTGAACTCCTCCACCTGAGGCAAGACCTCACTCCCAACCCGGAGGGTACAGTCCACCCGTTTCCGACTGAGAACCATGGCCTCGGATTTGGAGGTGCTGAGTCTCATCCCAGAAGCTTCACACTCAGCTGCAAACCGCTCCAGTGAACGCTGAAGGTCACAGCCTGATGAGGCCATAAGGACCACATCATCCGCAAATAGCAGAGACAAGATCCTAAGGTCACCAAGCTGGACTCCCTCAACACCTTGACTGCGCCTAGAAATTCTGTCCATGAAGATTATGAACACAATCGGTGACAAAGGGCAGCCTTGGCGGAGGCCAACGTTCACCGGAAACAAGCTCGACTTACTGCTGGCAATGCGAACCAGACTCCTGCTTCGATTGTACAAGGACTGAATGGCACGTAGTAGCGGGCCACCAATCACGTACTCCTGGAGCACCCCCCACAGGACACCACGAGGGACACGGTCGAATGCCTTTTCCAGGTCCACAAAGCACAAGTAGACCGGTTGAGCATATTCCCACATACCCTCGAGTACCCTTGCAAGGGTGTAGAGCTGGTCCAGTGTTCCGCGAGCGGGACGAAAACCACATTGCAGCTCCAGTAACCGAGGTTCGACTAACGGTCGAACCTCGGTTACTGGAGTTACTGGTTACCTTTGTTACCAAATTGTACCCAAAAGTGTTTATATTTAGTGTGGATATGATTAATTTGCTTGCAGCCACACACACTGGACACCATCTGAGCTAAATAGGTTTATCTTGGTCTCATCAGTCCACAGGCCATGCTTCCAGTAAATCATGTCCTGCAGTTTACATGCTTTAAACAAACTGTCTGTGGGCTTTCCTGTGCATTCTTTTAGAAGAGGCTTCCTACTGAGATGATAGCCATGCAGACCAATTTGATGGAATATGCAGCATATGATATAAGCACTGGAATGCTGCCCCCCCCCCCCTTTTTTTTTTTTAAGAATGCAAACTCTGTTTGCTGAGCATATGTACTAAACTTCTTGGCAAGGTCTGTTCTGAGTGGAATCTGCCCTGTTTACGTGCTGTATGGTCTTGGGCATCATGCTGCGGCTCAATATCAGGGTGTTGGTAATGTTCTTGTAGCCTAAAACATCTTTATGTTATGTGGAGCAACCATTGTTCTTCTTCACATCCTTAGAGAGTTGTTTTGCATGAGGTGATGTGTTCAACTTCCAGTGACCAGTATAAAATGTGTGGGAGCGATAACACCGAATTTAACACACTTTCCCATTTAGACAAGATGGTAGAAAACGAGTCACCGGGAAGATAAAATGGCTAATTGAGCCCAGTTTGGACATTTTCACTTAGTTGTGCAGTCACATGCGTTGCTAGCAGTTTAGACATAAACGGTTGTGTGTTCAGTTACATTGAAGAGACAGCAAATTCACACTGTTACAAAGAGTTCTTGTTATCACATGTAAACAAAATATTTGCAGACATATTTGCAACACCAATGATACTTGTCAGGTTTTGTATGAACTATATTAACTGTTAATTTAAACTGAGTGTTAAACTACACAATAAACTACCATAAACTTTTCATATTTTTACATGAGGGTAAACTTACAAAATCAGCAAAGAATAAAATACTAATTCCCCCCACTGTAAGTACTTGCTATGAACCACTGAAGGAGTGTTGGGTTACATAACATTGACAATATTTGATGTTAAAAGTTTTGTGACTGATGAGACCTGGAAGGTAAGCATTATTTATGTTTGTTTACAAGAACACTCCTGAGGATTTCCAAGCCCACCTTAATATTCTTTGACCTTTGAGGAGATTCTGCAATCCCAGAAGGCCCTCCTTCCGCTCTGACCAATTAGAACTGGCACAATGGTTCAGGACCTCTGCCACATCCTCAGTCTGGCGAAGGTAATGTGGTATGCCTCCATTTCTTGAGCCATATGAGCGCTCTGAGCAAGCACTGGACGCGTCGCTGTTGGCATCATCATCAGAGTACATCCCTGGTGATTCGTACCGCCGCCTCATTGGCTTCCTCTGCAGGTACAAAAAAGGAGAGACATTACAAATGAAACAGTACAGTGTTTCATCTACCATTATATTAGTGAGAGGGGAGCACCAAGAGGTTTGAAGTTAGTTTGAGATTATTTTTAGTTTCTATATAATGCCAATCACAATACAAGTCATTTAAGGAGTGTTTTCCCTAGCTATACAACTTATTTACATCGCAACAAGCCATTTCTGCAGAAATGCAACATGGTCATGTTTACAATGTATCATTTGCACAGTGTTGTGCTTACATGAACATTGCAGGTAAACATGAGCACCATGCTGCCATGCTGCTTTCACACGTTCTTCTTTCCATGGGTCAATATATTTCTGTTACATAATTCGTATGCAGTCATGCTACAGCATATGTCTCCTTAACGGTCTTCAAGTGAAAAATGAAAAGCCAACCAAAAATGAGTCAAGGCCGCAAATGGAAAAGCAGGGGTTTTGACTAAAAATACCATGCAAGGTGGAAGACTTCACACAGATGTGTTTTAAATGATACCATTGTACAAAATAACAAATAAACAACAAACAGTAAACGGGAACGTGACGAGATGGAATACAAGAGAGCGGATGTAGCACAGCCACATTCATGGGGGATGCAATGGCTAATAAGCAGGAAGAAAAAGCAAAGGCAAAAATGATGAAGCTGTAGTACATTTTTCTAAGATTTAATGCTGCAAATGTGTATATTTTGTGTCATTTGAAAAACTACCTTATTCCTGGAGTCTCCTAATAGCTGAAGAGAGAGAGAAGGTTTGAATTGGAGAGGAAGAACAACCACAGTTGTGACTCTGACATCCGTAATCATTTAACTGTTTTAAAACAGTGGTTCTCAACTGGTTTGCTTGCGGGCCCCACCACCACCCCTCAATGACAAGTGCAGTGGAATTAACACATCTGTTGTGAAGCTAATGGATACTGCATCATCAATTAGCTTCTCGACGATGGATGGATGGATGGATTGGATGGATTGGATGGGATGGGATGGGATGCTTACTTTAATAATCTCACTTGAATCACTTGATCACAGAATAACAAAAATACGGGAAATAGAATAGAAGGATAAATAAATAATACCTAAATGTTCACTTCCAATTTGTAATACAATAATACATAAAAAATGAATAATACTAATCAATAAATAATCCATCCATTTTTATACCCCTTATCCTCATTAGGGTCGCAGGGATGCTGGAGCCTATCCCAGCAGACTTTGGGCGAGAGGCGGGGTACACCCTAAACTGGTCGCCAGTCAATCACAGGGCACATATAGACAAACAAACATTCACACTCACATTCATACCGATGGACAATTTAGAGTCGCCAATTAACCTAACATGGATGTTTTTGGAATGTGGGAGGAAAGCGGAGTACCCGGAGAAAACCCACACACGCACGGGGAGAACATGCAAACTCCACACAGAGATGCCCAACAAAGATTTGAACACTGATCTCCTGACTGTGAGGCAACATGCAACCCACTCATTCACCGTGCAGCCCTCAATAAATGATAAATCATATTAATACATAATAATATAAAACATAATTAAGTAAAAACTCCAGTCCGGTGTGTGTGTGTTTTTGATGAGGTCATCGTATGCGCACTGGCAAATATGGCAGCCCATAGGCCTACTGTATATACAGCGTTTTTTAAGGGTGTACCCCGCCTCCCACCCAAAGTCAGCTGGGATAGGCTCCAGCATACCCGCGACCCTAATGAGTTTACATTATAGAGAAAAATAATATTGATATCAACCGATATGAAATTATTATGCTAGTCGGTGGGCCGATTTTATCGGAGACCCCTAATATTAATAGTAGTAGTATTATGTAGACCATAGCACAATGAGAGAGGTACATTCAGGGACATCGAGTCATTACACATTTTTTGGCCAAGACCAGCAACCCAATAAAATCTGCATCGCAACCCACAAGTTGAGAATCACGGTTTTAAGAGATGTCAAAAAGAGCTAAACTCATTTATTTCTACTCACCAGAGCATCAGCAACTGCTGCCTCCACCTCAGTGCCAGTGTTCAGGACCCTCATTGCATTCACTGAGGCTGAGATTCTAGCTTGGTGAATCAACCCATAACGATCTATGAGGTAAAGATGAAATATATATATTTATATATACAGTATATGATACTTAGGCACTATACTTTGGCATAATATGACACCAATGGTACATGGCAACTTACCTGACGATAAAAAAACAGGAATATTCAATCATATACAGAGTGGGCCAAAAGTATGCATACCTGGGAATTACCATTCAAGACCACCAGCGCGAATAAGATGGCAATATAAATGTCTACTTTTGACACGCACCTCTTTCCCCGTCCAAACTCTCCTGCTTCCCTGACACTGATGTTCTTCTTTGATTTCAGATTAACATTTACAATAAGAGTGACTGGTAATTATTAGATGCTGCTCCAAAACGCATTTGAAGTGATTGACAATGTAAGATGATGAATGGAGGCTAGCGGGAATGTTGCTTCAGTTGGTGAAGATGAGGGCATCCAATGTCTGGAATTGAAGTCCATATTTGTAAACTTCCCTTGCCGTCCATCCACAAATGTATTCAACTGGATTTAGATCTGGGGGACACACACACGGCGTTTATTTCCCTGGAAGAAGTCAGGCGGACATGAACTGCTGCGTTCTGTTAAAAAAGCCAGTCATTGCCACACAGACGAGGTCATTTAGTCCTCAGAAACGCTGCCAACAACAACTTCACCGTGTAGCCAGCTGCCTTGACACCCCTGCACAACCTGAAGCTCCAGTAATGTTGGAAGCCACCAGGACCGTCAAGGTTCCATTTTTCTCATCAGAAAATCAGAAAACAGAATCATCAAAAAACAGAAAACAAAAAACAACTTCCACATTTCCATGTCCCATGTTTGGTGCTCCCGTGTAAATTCCAAACGACTAATTGTGTGGGGTTGAAGGAGACGAGGCTTTTGAAGGTGTGTTTTGTTCTTAAAACACTTCTCTCTCAGATGCCATCCGTTGGTTATTGGACTGCTCTTGGCACCAGTAAAAATTTTTTGGGTGTACCAACTTTTTTGTGTCATAGCCTCCAGGATCTTTGAAGAATGCCAACTGCGTCCAACATCAGCAGCAATGGTGCGCTGCGAGAGGCCTTGCTTATGCAGCTTAACAATCCGACCAAAGTGAAAGTGCAAAGTGAAAACCTTTATTGCCTTTGCCATCAAGAGATCATGACATACCTGTGCATACCTGACAAAAATAACAATGAATCCACACTGCGGTCTAACTTTTTACCAGATCCTACATTATGTTTTTGTTATAATACATTGCTTAAATTGGGCTCACTCTATTTTACTTTTTGCATTTTGAAACTCTAATCAGAACCTCCTACAGATTCAAGAGTGCAAAATGTAAATTCTTGCACTTTCGACTGGTCTTAAAAAAAGGAGTGTGTCACAAACCTCTCACAGATTGAAAGCTCACACCTACGCCCTTCCATTGGTACCACTAGATCTCACTGAAAAGGCAGCTTCATTTACGCTATCAAGTAGCCAAGATGTCCAGATTTTCACATCTGTGGTAACCATCAGGCATATAAGTAACTCATACAATATACACAACACATAAAGGCCATATTAAACACAATCATTCAATGAAATAATAACCAACAATTAAAAACAATTCCTTATTTTATCCCCATTTGGTCCGACAACATCTGTGTGGACGCAGCACACCACACTATGACACCTGCTGCTTCAGTTTACGCGGTACACAATACACACGGTCATTCTCATATGGCCAGAAAACATAAAACAATCCTCATCTGGTCACGTGATTGTATAGACAATGTCTGCTTGTTTATAGATAATTGGGCAATGTATCAGCAAAACTATATCAAACTCATTTCACCACATTTAAAGTGCTCCTGGTGGGTTCTTACAGGTTAAAGAGATTTTATACAGAATATGATATACCAACAACACTTTTGGCCCATCCTGAATAATACACTAATACGGTGGAACCTTGGTCAGTGTCATGAGTCAGTCAGTCCAGAAGGTCTGACATAAACAGGAAAACAAATTTTCCCATATATTTTTGCCAGAAATATTTTAAATCCAAATAATCTGTTCCAGTCAGCCAAAAATGTCAACACCAAACACTATTTGGTAACACTTTACAATAAGGTACACAGAATTATAGTAGTTAATGAGGCGCAAACATACCTAACCCTAACCACTACTTAGTTCCTCATTAGTTCCTCAGTAACTACTCATTAGTTCCTCAGTAATTATTGTCGTCATTAGTTCCCCATTAGTTCTTCATTAGTTCCTCAGTAACGACTGTATTTGTTGTACCTCATTGCAAAGTGACACCCACTATTTTATAGTTTTACATGCAGAAAACAATTGAAATTCATACAAATGCCCAATTAAAAGGAAAAATGAATATTTAACATATGTTTTACAAGAACTGAAGACACAATTGTTCACAAAGACTGCGATTCCCACAGACCTTCTTGTTTTGCTGTGAGTTATTTCTTGAATTCAGTAGTGTTATTCACCGTCGTTATTGCCTAAATTCTGTTGTGGGTTATTCTGCAACCCTGATTAAGAAGAAAGGCAGAGACTTGGGCAGCTATTTTCGTTAGAAAAAAAACTACAGAGTCAACCGTTGATGACATCATAAACAGACGACTTAGCTGACTTTCGCTTCCAGTTTCCTTTGTCTTGGCAAGCTAATAGGCTGGTGACAAGGATGTTGTGATTAGGAGCACAGTTGGAGATGCCCTTCACTGGACACCCGAAGGCCGGAGGAAAGGTGTGGCGTTGCACAAACCTAACAATGTGGGTGATCAGAGGCTAGCCGAAAACCCACCAGAGAGGAGGACCTTTGTTGCTGCCCTTCATGCCAGGAGGCATACTGGGCAGTAATACTTCGCAAGTAACACGCACACCATATGGCATGCTACCTGTAAAACGTATGCTCATTTTTGCGTACATTTTCAGCATAAACCGAAAAACACGCCAACTGTGGCGTACGCCAACCAAGGTTCCACTGTATGGGTAAACGAAAACGTCTCAAATCACATTTCCAAATAACATACTCAATATCAAACTGAAAAGACCTCGTGCAAAATGAAAGAAAAGTATTTGCCTACGTCGTGATCTGTGCATACACTGAAGAATATCATATATACATATAGATATTCTCCAAACCTGACAACAGATGAGAGTGTGAAGATCAACATAATGACCGGAACTTCAAAACAATAACGTTTTGTAAATAAGACAGTCTAAGTCAACACACTGCTCACTGTGAAGGAAACTACTGAACACACAAAATGTGTTCTTAATGTCTGAAACAAATACAGCACCAACACGAAAACCTGTCCATGCGGCCGGCGGCGAGCAAAGAAGCATGCAGACACAAGACACAAGGTGGCGACAAGGCAGGGCTTGTGAGGAGAGGGGCGGATCGGTTGTGACTTCATGCAGGTCACCTGACTGGCCATGGGGGTCAGCTGTGAGAGCACTGGTTGAACGGGAGTGACGTCGGGAGGCTGCAGGGGACAGCAGAGATGGCCGACATCCACACCGGATTCTTTTACTTTGCATGCGAATTTCCTCTATACTTTTCAGGGGCATATTTTTTATTTTATTTTAGTAAATGATCTTAACCCATAAAAAGCCGTAGCCGTTTCAAGTAAGATGATGGTGCTATATGTGATGTTTTTTTTCTATAATACTACTACTTAGCATTTCTGCTATTATGTCAGGCTTTCCATAGCAATTTTACAACTAAAAGCCAGATAGTGATATTTTTCTAACTTCTCTCGCCCAAAGCCAGCTGGGATAGGCTCCAGCATACCCGTGACCGTAATGAGGATAAGCAGCATAGAAAATGAATTATTGAATGAATGAATCTTAATAAAGCATTACAATTGTTAAATGACTACGCAGAGCTTTTAACGGCAAAACATATGCTTTTGGAAATGAGCTAGATTACTTGTCATTTTGGGGAAGCCATATCCCGGGATCGTCACATGACTGTCACATGACAACCACTCCAAAATGTTTCCCCAAACATCAATTGGGACTTACAGATGAAGAACAAATCTGTATAGCAAACATTTTACCACTTTTAAATGTTGCTAATGGACTCTTATGGGTTAAAAAGAGATTTTAGGCAAATAATTACACAGGATATGAATAATTTAAAAAAATTTACTTGAAGAACTGGAAAGTAAAATGAAATATTTTCTGTTCAAAAACCAACATCCTATGCTGCCATGATGACAAAGCCATGGGTTATGAGGTACAACATCAGCACGGTACACATACAGTAGTGTATGCACTATACACTTGCATGAGTTAACGTTTCAGACAAGCTGTGAGGTATTTAACTCAGCAAAGAGTTATTTTCTAAACACTGAAAATTGCCATTAGCATTGAGTGACAATGCGCAAACAGTTTTGGACAGAAGTTTAACTCATCACGAGTTTCAATGTCTTATTTGAAGCGTTTTTTTCCAGGATGGTATGGCCATACAATCCATCCATCCATCTTCTATGCCGCTTATCCTCATTAGGGTCGCGGGTATGCTGGAGCCTATCCCAGCTGACTTCGGGCGGGAGGCGGGGTACACCCTGGACTGGTCGCCAGTCAATCGCAGGGCAGACATGGCAATACAATGTACATCTTAATGATTTTTGCAAAACATGAATTGTGTGGACAATTTTAAATTTAGTGGGGATTTTTAAATAAATTTACAAATAAGGTGAAAAAGTCACAAGAAGGCTCAAATATAAAGTTAACTTGACACAGCCCATTGTAGCTCTAGTAAGTCCTTGTTAGCGACTTTTTAGCAGCATGAAGTGATTTGTTTGACAGCACACAGTGGACCAATACTAAAAACAGAAACATTTCTAAACAACTGCAGAGTCCAAGAACATCTGTTGAAATTATTTGGTTGTGTCTTTGCCGAGGTCTGGACCAAGACCCATGCCGTCACCCCCAGATGAGAAGAAATGGCTTAGGATGTTCAGCATCCATCAAGGCCATCAGTGGAAACAGGAATTTTTTTTTTTTAATATCTGAAAACATCTTAGAACAACTTTTTTTCCATATGTTTTGCATGCATTGTGGGGTATTGTGTGCAGAATTGTGATGACAAAAAATAAATTAATTCCAATTGGAATTAATTAATTATTAATATCATAACATAAAATATCATAACAGTGTGGAATAAGTCATGTTGACCCCTTTTAAATGAGAGAAAATTCCAAATAAATTCAAACTTGTGACTCATTGTTATTATATGTTATTAAACATTACTGTATGTCATTCATTCATTTCCTGTACCGCTTATCCTCATTAGGGTCGCGGGCATGCTGGAGCCTATCCCAGCAGACTTTGGGCGAGAGGCGGGGTACACCCTGGACTGGTCGCCAGTCAATCGCAGGGCACATATAGACAAACAAACAGATACAACCATTCACACTCATGGACAATTTAGAATTGCCAATTAACCTAACATGCATGTTTTTGGAATGTGGGAGGAAAGCGGAGTACCCGGAGAAAACCCACGCACGCACGGGGAGAACATGCAAACTCCACACAGAGATGCCCAACGGAGATTTTAACCCAGGTCTTCCAGATCTCCTGACTGTGCTAACCACTCATCCACCGTGCGGCCCCATTACTGTATGTACTTTGTATAATCACTCCACCCTAAAAAAGTTCAAATAAATCAACAAGGGCCCAAAATTGATCAGTGTTTTGGTTTTATTGTCTTATTTCCTGTTTCTGCCTGGTTTCCTGTTTACATGCTTTGCAGGGCGGTTTATGTAGTGGCTGGCGGTGGAGCAATGACACAAGTGAATGCAATCTGCAATTAGTTTGATTCATTAGCCCCACATCCTCACCAAGATCCCATTATTCCTCACAGTTCTCCGTGTTGTCATGCGTTTTCTATTCTGTGCCACTACTTCCTTGTGACCTTGTTTTGAGTGCTACTACCTTTCACGCTGTCTTGTTCGTGGCTTTTGTACGTTCAGTCGTTTTTAAAATCTTTGTTACCAATGGGGTTTGATCGTTACCTTTCACTATTATTTCACCAGCATCTTCTTGGACTGCTTTGTTGCCATTAGGTGTTGTTTTCCCCGGTCTTCAACCGTACATCTAGGTACTTTGTCTCAGACATAGCCTATTGTAGTCTCGTGCATCTTTCATATGACGTTTGTACAACATTTCGTGACTCATGTCTGCATAGGGTCAAGAACTCCAAACCCTTCTCATGATGAGAATATGTAAACTTCTGACCACATGTGTGATGAATAACATTTGGCGTTAATGTGAAGACATCTTGGGACAACACGGGCTGGAGCCGCATGTAGCACACAGGTACTCACCCAGAGGAGTAAAGCCCCGAGCAGGGCTGGTGTCGCGGCTGCTCTCGCGACTAGTATCGCGACTGCAACCCTGACTCATGCTGGGACGGGGAATGCGGCTCCGGGCTAGCGTGCAGTAGGGAAGAGCAGCAGGCAGAATAGTGTTTTTACCACAAAGGCTGGCTGCGAGGACAACACAGTTAGGTGGAATTGTCAGTGTGCATTTAGGAATGTTAGAGAGGTGCATACGGGAAACAAGTATGGGAAGATCGTGTTGAACTGAATGAAAACCAGGTTTTTGTGGTAGGCTGATTGTGCCACTGCTGGTACCACAAACATGAGGCAGATACAGACCAGCTGCTCGGTATTATTAACAATAACAGGAGCGTCCAAACTTTATCCAGCAAGGGTGGCATTCATAACAATGCAATGAGGCCGGGGGCACGTTGATGCATTCTGTACATTAAAGAAGTTGGAATGACTCCAATGTGGATCCATATATGCTAAGCTGTCGGAACCTAACATCCACATCTTAGTTTTGTGTTATAGGTGACTAAGAAAATTTATGTAAAAAAAACGATAAAAAAATATTTCATTAATAATCAATTCATTTCATTTTACAATATGCAAAGGTCCACAAAAAAATTAGCCATGAGCTAAAAATGGCCCTTTTGGAACTTTGGACACCTTTGATCTCTACATTAACAAACAACAATATAAGGTTACAAAATAAACGTAGTTTTTTTATGGTTATTTTTTGTACTGTATAGTCTAGTTTAAAATAAGTTTTCTATTTATTCATGTAATTATTATTAATATAAATCAATTACTAATTATAAATCCATTTTAACATCACCCCCGCCACCATCCCCTTCCCTTCACCACTGCTTAGCCTATTCATCTCTATTCTTTTTTCTCCCTATTGAAAAGGGTGGCATTCAAACATAGGACATGAACAGATCATCAGTAACTGCTGAGACATGAGAAGGGGTGGGATTATACACATTCTGCTTCTCCCTACTACTTATCCAACACAGGTGGATTAAAAGCACAAACAATTACAGTATATTTCCTTGACCTACAAGTGCATTTGCAGTAACCTATTGCTTGTCATAACAGACAAAACTATTTATCTGCAGCAGAAACATTTGTTTTTCCCATTAGACTCCCATTTCCAGTCCAGTATTAATACCAGCCATCCGTTTTCTATAGCCCTTGTCCTCACTAGGTTAGCATTAAAACCAATAAATAATAACAAGAGAAGGGAATCTGTGTAGATATTGCGTGGGACTACTGGAAAGCTGATGCTGAACGGAAATGCTATAGAAATTGGTTAAACATGTGTAGGGGTGCGACGATGCCTTGATTACAAAAATAATTATTAAACGTTAATAAAGCAAAAATATTAATAAAATAATGATTAAATATTACATAATTGTATATTATATTATATATATATATTATCCATTCACTTGCAATTGGAATGTTGTTGTAGACAATGTGGATTTACAGAAAATATGCAATTTGTCAGAATATACCTGAATATGCTGTGAATCAGTAGTTGAGTATAAAAACGATGGAATAAAAGTGAGAAATAGAAGAATTCCGGTTCAGAATAACAAGTATATGTGAATGACCTTCAACATTCACACGATGACTTTTAAATCACATTTAACAACCAGAAGCTGCTCTCTCTATTGCCTTCTGTCAGCTACATAAAGTGAATGGACTTTCAGATCCAAGTTTGTATTTTCCTCGTATCTAAAACACCAACAAAACATTTATAACAGTTTATAACCGTCCGTGCCTGTGCAAGTTGTGTGTGTTAGTGTCCTGATCATACCTAGGCCAAGTCGACTCGGACTGGTCTCTCGGCTGCACCCTTGGCTGCGAGGGATCCTGCTACGCTTGTCGGCTGGCGTCTTGGACACAGATACCGCGACACGCGGGACGCGGCCGTGGCTGCTGTGTCCAAGCAGCTTGCCTGGGGAGCTGGAGCGACTGCCAGCTGTGGACAAATAAGACACATTCTGGAAAAAAACGCAATCTCAGAAGCCAACAGTCGTAGTAGTGGGGAATTCACATACATTCGCATCTTCTATGAATCACTAAGGGTGTTTACAAAAATGTAATTATAGAGAAAACGGCACTAATACCAAAATACACATGTACAGCAGAAAAATACAACTGCCAATTACTCCTAAAACCTTGTAGCACAGAATGCTATGTATATATTGCATCTGGAAAGTATTGAATGTGCTATATTTTTCCCACGTTTTGTTATGTGAGAGCCTTATTCCCAAATATTATTATTATTGGGTTGTTTTTTTTTTTACACTTTACGCACATTTTGTCCAGAGTTAACTAAAAATGAATCGCATTTAATCACAGGTAAAGACACGTTTTAGGTAGGAAAGTAGAAATGTAAATCTCTTTGTGGTAAACGATTCAATATGCAATCACTACATCAACTTTTATGTAAAGGGATATCAATATTGGAAATATGAGCTATTTTATTTAAAAATAATATACAGTTTAAAGCAGTTTTTGAATGTTTTTTGCGAGCGGAGATTTGTCCCACTGTTTGACGGTCCTTGAATACACCTTCTTAGTGTTTACGCACTGCTATACCGTATTTCTACCCTTGTGCACAAGTTAATCGCGCGTCAAAAAAGCAGTGCCATTAAAGGACACTTCCGTAAACGCGTTAATATTGACAGCGCGGGTATATATAGCTTGATGTTGATGCCATAAGCATGGCACACCTTTGCCTATTTGTATCCTTCCCTTGATTTGTGCCTCAAAACAATCCTGTTTCAGATATCTACAGACAATTCCTTTGACTTCATGCTTATTTTCTGCTGTGACATGCGCTGCCAACTGTGGGACCTTGTATAGACTGGTGTGTGCCTATCTAAATCATGTCCAACCAACAGGTGCACTCCAGTGAAGCTATAGAAACATCTCAGGAATGATATATTGAAACAAAATGCATCTGAGCTTCAGGTTCGTGGAAAAAGGAATATTTATGGGTATGTGATTTCTTACTATTTATGTATTAAGAAATCTGCAAACAACTCAAAAACATTTTCAATGTTGTAATTATAAAGTGGGTAGAATGTTGAGAAAAATATATTTTTGTATTAAAGCTGTCACATAACACAATATGAAAAATGTGAAGCGCTGTAAATACTTTCCAGACGCACTGTAAACACATCAAAAGACACAAATTGCTTTTCAGAGTTTTCGGTAATGCTGAAAAATGGTCTTTTGCAGGGGTGTCCAAACCTTTTCCACTGAATTCTGCTGCATTCAGAAAAAAGTCAAGTCTGAGACCGTTTTGGCATGATTGATTGGAAAATAAAGAGAGAAAAAAAAAAGTGCAAAGTTGACACACAGTTATGACACAATGTCTGATGCTTTGTTACGCGGGGGATCCTTGCTTTTATGTTTGCGACTGGTCAAACGTTAGTGTTTTCCACACCTGCAGTTAGGATTGTATCCCGGACTGGTTTAAATCAGTCGAATCTCAACAAACCACGCATTCTAAAGGCGTATGACACGCTTAAGCTTACGGATATCAAAATACAGGGAGAGCAGAATTATTAGGCAAGTTGTATTTTTGAGGATTAATTGTATTATTGAACAACAACCATGTTCTTAATGAACCCAAATAACTCATTAATATCAAAGCTGAATATTTTTGGAAGTATTTTTAGTTTGTTTTTAGTTTTAGCTATTTTTGGAGGATATCCGTGTGTGCAGGTGACTATTACTGTGCATCATTATTAGGCAACTTAACAAATATATACTTATTTCAATTATTTATTTTCACCAGTGAAACCAATATAACATCTCAACATTCACAAATATATATTTCTGACATTCAAAAACAAAACAAAACCAAATCAGTGACCAGTATAGCCACCTTTCTTTGCAAGGACACCCAAAAAGCCTGCCATCCACGGATTCTGTCAGTGTTTTGATGTGTTCACCACCAACATGGCGGGCAGCAGCAACCACAGCCTCCCAGACACTGTTCACAGAGGTGTACTGTTTTCCCTCCTTGTGAATCTCACATTTGATGATGGACCACAGGTTCTCTATGGGGTTCAGATCAGGTGAGCAAGGAGGCCATGTCATTAGTTTTTTTTCTTTTACACCCTTTCTTGCCAGCCACGCTGTGGAGTACTTGGACGTGTGGGATGGAGCATTGTCCTGCATGAAAATTATGTTTTTCTTGAAGGATGCAGACTTCTTCCTGTACCACTGCTTGAAGAAGGTGTCTTCCAGAAACTGGCAGTAGGACTTGGAGTTGAGCTTGACTCCATCCTCAACCCGAAAAGGCCCC